>VZTJ01000538.1:229377-324806 GCA_013397795.1 Orthonyx spaldingii
AATAAATGAAAGACAATTGTTCACTACCCACTGACCAATGCAGGATATGCCATGTGGTATGGACACTCCCTTTGGCCAGTTGGGGTCAGCGGTCCCAGCTGTGTCCCTTGTGCACTCCCAGTCTCCTCGCTGGTGGGTGGGGTGAGGACCAGAAAAGGCCTTGACTCTGTGTAAGCCCTGCTCAGCAATAACTAAATCATCCCTGAATTATCAACACTGTTTCCAGCACAAATTCAAAACATCGTCCCACACTGGCTGCTAAGAAGAAAATTACCCCAGATGTAATGTCCGTCTCTGGAAAATATACTTTTCCAAACGAATGAATTTATCTTCCCCTGTTGCCCTTTCACAACTGTTTAAAATGCTTATACTATGACAAAAAAGGATACCTTATTATCTATGGTTAAAAGGTAAAAAAATTTAATAAAACAACTGACTGGGCAGTGACTGACTTGAAGTAGAAGAGAAATATTCAATACAGCTCAATTCATGCATTTCTTTGGTATAAGCCATTCACATATAATTCATCCTGAAACCTCACATATGTGCAAACTCATCAGATAACTGAATTCACAAACCAGACATGAAAAAAACAACAGTTTTATAAAAAGCAATACTGCTGATCCTACAAATCAAAAAGTAATTATTTGCCTCTACATTCAATCACAGATAAGGAAAAGAAATATAACTTTCTGAAATAAACAAACAAAAAATTGATTTATATTTTCTTTATATTTGAAATACCATTTCAAGGAATGCTTTTTGTCTTTGTGAATCACAGGCTTTGTTTTTTCCTCTCATTAAGCTAAAAACACAGATTCCCAAGGGAGAACAGGAAAATGTCTTTCCTTCTCTCCCACTTTACTCCAGCTCCTTCCCACAGAAGCACACAGAGGCTTCCCACAAGCATATTAAATAGTAAAGGATTTCAAATGCACTACAAGAGCTGCCAGAACCGCAAGTATTATCACTTTAGAGGAATATTCACAAAAGAAGATTTCTGTTGGGGCAGTGAAACAATAGTTAGCAGAAATTACAGCTCTGGTACAGTTTGTACTGTACATTGCCTTACTTGCCCCACTGCCTGTTTAAAAGTAAAGAAAGAAGTGGAACAAATACTAGTTCTTTATTTCCAAAAATAAACTACAGGTGCACAGAAGTAAGAAAACAGAACAGAACAGAAAGAATAGTTTTTCCCCTGTGCAACAGCTCCTTTGTGAAAGAAGACTTCTTCAGATTGATACAATTCCTGTGTATGTGACTTTTCTGAGGAGTGGATATGCCAATGCTAAATGGCTCCATCTAATCATTATGTTATGTGAGATTTTCTAATCTGCCACAACTCAGAGAGAAAAGTCATTGTGATAATTACTTTAAAACAATAAAGAACAAACTCAATTTTTTTCTCCTTCTTTTAAAAGATCATTTTTTAAGAGACTTGGATGAGTATTAGAAATTTTAAACTGAGATTTTCTACCTTTTTTTCCAACATGATCAGCATACAGAACAAAGATAAAAATTTGCTCAAAAGCTGCATGTCGTGTCTTTGGTTTTGGGCAAGTGAATGAAGGTACAGAGGGATGCCAAAGACATGATTAATATATTTGCCTTAACTCCTAGCAGTGAATGTGAGCAGAGAACACTATTTCTTACATTCTGTATTTTTAATATGCATGAATATTTTAGTCTTTGTAGTGTCAGATGTCAGTGCTTCCACTCAACAGTCATTTAGTGAGGTGTAAAATATTATATCTAACTGTCAGAAAGACTTTAAGTTGGGTTTGAGAGATGAATCATTCTCTTTCTTTTCAGACTTCTAAATCTTACGGTCAAGCAAATAGCTCAGCTTTCAGACATGCCCAGGAAAAAGTAGCAGAGCAAAGCATAAATTCCAGCTCTGTTAAAAAAAAAGGTAATAGATATGTAAATTTTTAAGCTATCATGCAATGTAGTAAGTGAATAAGGCATATTAGTTTCTGAATTCAAAAGATCATATTCTTCTAATATGTGCTTTTTTTTCAGATCAGCAACAAGCACACATATTTTTCCTCTTGATGCTTTAATCAGTCTGCTTACCTTTTCTCTTCTACTAAGAGACATCATAGTTAGCAACTCCTTTGTACTAATTACACTATATTAATATAATCTAATTCAAAGTAATAGACTGAACAATGTGACTGCATAATTTAAAGTATTTCTAAATTCATTTCAACCTTCTAGTATTTAAAATATTTAATGTCATAACATCAAGTCTGGAACATTGTCAAAATGAGTTTCCAGTGATGTCACTAGCAGTGAACCATGAAGCACTCCTACGTATCTGGGTCTAAATTTTCCATGTCTGACTGTAACTCTTCAGCAGAAAATTCAGTTCTTATTGGTAATTTTCATTTACAAAACTGGAAAATGGGGCAAATGCTGGTCCAATTCAGAGTAAGGAAATGGATAAGGAGATTTCAGTTTTCAAATTCAGTCAGGAATTAACTTTGAATGATGTTTTCTCGTGCTGGTAACAGAGATCGTTATACACCTTATAGGTGTGTACTTTGGATACAGGTACACACCTCGGTATTTGGATACACGTACATACTCTACATACAGATCACCTCAAAAAACGCAATGTTCAGGAGAAAAGATGTAATGCAAGACCCCCCTCTTGGCTTTAAATGCAGGAAGAACGTCCTTCCTCGTTTTCAGCTCTTACAAAACACACTGAGGTTAGAATAGTATGGATTACACACTTTAAATGCAGTACTTCACCACATGTAACGACTTGAGAATGTTGTAAGAAGCATGTAGCAAGAAATTAATAAAAGGGAATGCTCCTTAGCACTAATTATCTTCTAATTTTTAGACTGTAATTATAGCAAAAAAAGATTACAGTACTTATAATTACATATTTTTTACCCAGAACAAATTTAAACCCAATGCCGCTCCTAAACTTTCCCATTATTTTCATTAATCTTTTCATATTCATTTCACACTTACACTTATCACACTGAATTGCTTTCTAGCTGTGAGCAGTGTACACTTCAGACATGAGGGCTTTTTTCTCTGTTGAGCTAGTAATTCAAAAATATCTAGCTAATTTTTCAATATTTTCACATGTGGTGCAGGCCAGGGAGTCTCCAATCAAAAATTCTACAGATAATGAAGAATCTAAACAAAATGTTTAACCTGCACTTTGAAGCTCTAAAGGAATAGCTTTAAAATCACTCTGCAAAAAAGGAGCAACTTTGTGCATCACTATTTCCAGAATAAAATTTCTGAAATGAAAATCCGTGCAAGCTTCCTGCTCTTACTGTCAGGAGAGTTTAGAGATGTAGCTTATTGCTGCTGTGCTTTAATTGTTTTCCAAGACGTTGGTTAATAAAAAAGGGCTGTTAACCTGGCAGGGAAACAAGAGGCTCAGGAGAATCTCAGCAACATGCCAAGGATTGACTGCCACATATATGATGCTAATATGTAAAATATAGATCATATCTCCATTTCCAGCTGATAACAGTGTGCCGTACAGCAGCTGGAGGGCAGGATCAGAGCTCTTCCTTCCAGCAGCAAAGAGGATGAAAGAAGATTATTTTATATCATCCTAATTCTTTTGGATTTTGATTTTTTACCTTCAACATATTCAGAAATATGCTATTGGGAAAAACAGATGGGGTTGCAGTTAATCCATGTGGAACCCTATAACAGAATTTATTTGAGCATCATTTACCCAAGGCCACGTCTAGCTCGTCTGTGGCAGCCTGCCACCGAGGGTAAGACTGCTTTACCAGACAGACAAGGGAGCAGTAAGAGTGTCAAGGAGTAAAAAGGGAAAACACTGGCAGCATGATCAGGGAGACTGAAGTTGCAAGTACTCCTGGGACTGGAACTCAGACGAGGCTGGGAGTCCAAATTCCCAGATTTCAATCTGTCAATGAGCTGGTATTTATATCCACTGAATATCCCACAGCACCCACAGCTTATGACTAAACAGGCTTTAAACACATGATAACACAATACAGTGGCTTAGTTTACAAGCTTTGAAGTACAAAAAAACCCCGAACAAAACACAAAACAAAGCAAACAAATAAACTGAAAAAAGGATAATCATCATCTGTTAGTATTCTATTTCTCTCTCCACCCAATCCACTACATTTTAAATTAGTACGACATGTGACTTTTTAAAATCAAAACAGAATTCATAGCAGGCAGTGCACTGTTGAGAGACAAGGAATTCTTCTGTTTAGAATCACTCCCAGTGCAATGGGACAGTTTTGTCATACGCTGTCTTGTTAAGAAAAAACACTTGGCTAGACTCCATCCCTCTATTCAAACAAATACTTCAGTTGCTGCATTTTGTTCTGTTCATTTATTTTGAAATATTATATGCAGCATGTAGTTTTAGAGTTTCAGATAAAATAATTCTGTCCTGTTCCTCAGAGCTTTATGCTTGAGAAAGGCCGAACTGTTTGACAGGCTTCATAAACTTGTGTCTTTGAAACAACCAAGTATTTTACATACAGCTATTCCACTAATGTTAGATTACTATTTGCTTTTATATGCAGTTATCCACTACTGCACCCCATACACACACGAAAAAGTCAACCCAGGCACCAATAAATAATATTTCTGTAGGCAGATCTAAAAGGCACTTAAGGTGTGTATCAGTTGTCAGCAGCAATGTGATGCTGCCACAATTCTGCTCTTTTCCATGTCATGTTCTCTCCAAATGTCTCTACTAAACCTAATTGAATGTCTCCTGATTTAATTTAATTTGGGTTGCCCTCTATCAGTAACTCTACTGCCCTGCTCAGACTCTCTGTTGATCTAAGGGCCTAGATACACAACTGATATCATATCAGGAGATAAGCTGCAATTCTGGTTTGAGAGATCATGTGTTCCAGTCCTGACTAGAATAAAGTGTTCATGAGATGGCAGAGGAAGGCTTTCTACAGATTTGGACTTTTCCAAATCTTTAGCAATTTGGAAAAAATTGACATGTGGACTGATAAGGAACAGAATCTTTCACACATGCAAACTGGATGTGTCTAACCCTGAATGCCTTCTTGATCTCGATAAGCAGAGGTGCTAGACATCCGCAAATGGAGATAATTACAGAGCCAAAGTTAGCCATGCACTTTTCCATTCCATGTAGAGATGAAGACAGGTGAATCACTTAACTAATAAAATTAAATCCAACTGTTCAAAAATGTTTTTATTTCCTGAAAATATACTATTAATGATGAGAACTTCTTTTACCAAGGAATTTACAAATTAATGAAAAACATAATTTCATTTTTGGTTATAAAAGCATCAGGCTACAATCTACAAAAGAAAAAATTTATTCAATTTATTCTTACAAAAACAACATATAGCACTTTTTAAATGCAATTAATTCAACAATGCATTCACCAGTTGCTTTCCTTTAGAGATTTGGAATTTCTTTTCCAGGTTATGGAGTAAGAAAAAAAGCTAAAAAATTCCGCTAATACATCTTTTTGACACATTTGTTATTTACCCAGTGGTATGCACCTTACTATTGTTTATATAATAAATGTATGCTCTATCTCAATTTAATTTTAATGAATATTTTAAGCCACCATAATTGTTTAGTATATTTCTACATATATATATATATATATATCCACCGTGAGAGAAGACCACAAACTTGTTTTGTTTAAACTGACAAATTGAAATTAATTGAAAACGAAGTCCAAAACCTAAAAGACCAAGCTGGATTCAAGTGCAGCTATTTCAGTGAACTTTTTTTTACCAGAAAATCAATAGGGAGCTGCAGGGAACACAGTAACTGAGGAACAGCAGCTGATGGGTCAGTCAATTAAACAATGACAGTGAGTAGCAGAGGAGGACAGCAGGCACCTTTTCCATGCTTAAGCTCAGTGTAATGATGTTGTGAAATACAGTCCCTAGTAAGGGTTTTACAATCATACAAAACCTGTGAGTCATCTTCCCCTCCAAAATTCCCTGAGTACACTTTCTACTGGAACTGTTGAAACGATGGACTGTCTTTCTGCCACTTTGGAAAAACAACAGTTCCTGACAAAGACTGAGAGACCAAAATACGGGAGATGAGTTTAGTATGCACATTAGTAAAGTTCTGACATTTAACAGCATATGTGATGAGGCAAAGAGAATGTTAAAGTATTGACCTTTCCATTTAATTCTTCAGCATAATGACAGGATCTGGGCTTTATGATAAATTTCTAAATTATACCTCTACTCCTAACTTATATGTTGCATATCTCTTTGTTTATTACCTATATGCTTAACTTGTGCCCTGCTAACAAGTACAACCATTTAATAATCATGAACAGTCTAGCTGACTTAACTGAAAATACAGAGATACAAACAGGTAAGTAGGTAGATAGGCAGTGGGCTTTTCTAAAGATTTACTGTTAAACTAGCTACAATGTTGGGATATGACCCGAAAGAAATAAACAAAGTCAGAATGTACTAGAAACTTTTCATACTGCAGTAATTAAAATATAGTCATGCAGCTATGGCAAGAAAGAGATGCTGCAAGATCTCTTATTGGATTTTTTTCTATTTTCTCCTTGCTGATTGCTATGAATTTAATTGGGTGACAGCCACATGAAAACATCTCTGCATGTAGGCGACAGAAAGTGTCCTTGCAATAGAGATGATACATCTTATGCAGTAATGGGGATGTCCCAACAGTTTCAGGAAGACCTGAAATAGCGAGGAAAGGCCAATATAAGTTTTGGGGAACTAACGTTAGAAAAGAGGGAGAAGCTGGCAGACTGATTTGGATGACTGTGCCAGAGATCCACAGCAATTAATGGGCATTTAAAAGCAATGAATAATCAAAGGGGAGGCTCTCAAGAGACGGAGGACATCAGAGAGTGGTGCAATGAGAACCAGAGACGGCTGAAATGGAGATAAGGACTGCAAAGCAGGTGAAATAAGAGCCAAGGGATGTGGCTTTGAGGAGTCCATCAAGACTGAGGAACTCAAAAAACAATTGAAATGGTATAGTACTTTACTGAGTCACAGTACATATAAACCTGCACCAGATCTGTCTAAAAAAGGATAGGCACGTATTTGAGATGTGAGTAATAGGCGAAGTATATGCTACCAACAGTATTATTTCAACTCCAAATTTACAATTCAAAGTTCTCTGCTGGGTGTTCAGCACAACCTTCTCAAACATCGTAAACTGAAACCTCATTATTTTTGTGTAATTCTATTGACTGCCTCAGCACATTGCCAAGTAAAAGGTGTTGGCTTGCATTTACATGTTCAGGCCACTTCCTAAAGGCCATCTTTTCATCTTCATGGACTTGAGACCTACTAATATTTTAGATACTTTCCAAGAACTCTTCCTGATGCTGCCAAGGAATAGAGAACGAACACATGCAAGCTGCAATTTTCCCTCTGTAATCTGCACTCTCACATCCATCCAGTTTTAACAAACTCATCATTATATAAAAGGCCAAAAAATGCCCCTGGTGAAGGCTGTACCTGATGATTTACCTGATGACTCACTGTAATGTTAGTGCTCCATTCAATAGCATGACTCATTATCTATCATTGCTTGCTAATATTCAAATTAATATATTCAAACAAGTGTCTTTTTTTCTTAATAATATGGAAGATTCTTAGTAAGATGGACAAATTTTATGGAAAAGGGCCTGCCTGTGGTATATGTTCCTAAAATTTCCTATGTGTTTCATTGTCTTATTCTTAACTAAAATTGCCACTATAATATATTCTTACTTGTATAAAACAACACAACAACCCAAAAACTGCTACAAATGAGTTAAGCCTTTCATTGAAAAAATCAAATCCCCTTCTTCCATGAGTTCTACTTCACCATAAAATACACTACAATTTAAGATGTGGTCAAAATCCTATAATACCAGACTTGACCAAGTCTATGATGCAGTAGTATAAAGACAGACAAAAGCCTGATAGAAAATTACAGAGCCGTATGGGCAATGTACATTACTGAAAATGTTACTGCTCTGATCAACTCTTCTCAAAGTAAAGCTTTTTTATATTTTTGTTTCACAGCTAACTGGTGCAGCCTTTTCCCCCCCTTTAATTCATGATTATTGTAAGTGATTCTAGTTACACTAAAATTAGCAATTGAAAATTAGCAAAAGTCCAGTGCATTTTACCCTTTCATGACTTTTTAGTGTACGCATCACATAACAGCAGCAAGTTCCATCTTTCCTCCGCTGATTTTTGTGCTGTTTTCTGAATATATACTAAGTACTACATGCTCTAAATGGAACCTGCTAGATTATAATTTAAGATTCAAGATTTTCCACTGAAGTATACTACTTCTTTTAACAAAATCACTTGTAAATTCACTAAAAAAATCCCACAGTTTGCTAATTTTATTCACAAGAAAAGTAAATAAGATTAATTACATCAAGGACATGAACAGCATGCATTTTTTCATCATATGTTATTGCAATTTACATTTAACATTCTTTTTGACGAAGAAACAAATTCTTGCTGTTCTGAAGGCCAGTGGTGAAATAATCTGTGGCTCAATCAATAAACACAATGAAGGATTTATGGACTGACACCTGAAAAAAGGGAGCTTTACTGATGTAACTGACAGACTGATGGCAGATTTACTAGCTGTGCTGGAATAGAATAAATTTGACTGCAGCTATGGGCAAATCAGGTTATGAAATACTGCCATGTCAAAGAATTTCTCAGAGATATCCCTGTTATATAATGGCATGTCACCTGAGAGTGTTATATTCTCTAGTGACCTATTCCTCATCCCGATGATGAAAGAGCCCAATTAGTATTCCTTATTTAAAAGCCAAACAGCACTGAAAAATGTCTTGATTATCTCACATCAGACAACAGCAACTACAGAATGGCAATATTAAAAAAAAAAAATTTAATCTGGACTACAAAATATTACTTATGTAACATAATGTTGTGTTACGTGAAAAAGGCAGGGTGCTTGTGTACTTGGGCTGCTAAGATAAACACAGTTACCTCAGTATCTGTGTAATCTCCCTGACTTCCCATCTCTGCGTGTGGCAAAGCTGACCTTGAATACTGCCAATACTGATTGACTAAATCCAAATTTTTATAATCATCAAATCTAAAAACTTCTAAGGAAAAAAAAGTCAGGTGACATAAATCATTTCAGTATCATGGAAATCTATGGTTTTATTTCAGCTAATGCCAGGTGGAAGTTAATTCTCTGGTTTTTATCTAGAATATTAATAATCTGAAATGCCACTTCTGCAAAGCTTATGAATATATAATTTTATGAGAACTCTTTTGAAGTTAATAGAAGTTAATTTGAATTTATATACACATGAACAAAAGTATACAGAAGATCAGTATTTAAGCCCAGAAAAAGCCAATAATTATTGAATAATGGAAACAGTAAATCAGTATAGTAACACTTCATGGTCACCCTCATCATTATTCATCAAACTTCATGCTAATTTCTTAATAAAAACAATTAATCCCCTGCTGTCCTCTCTCTCAAGATTTAGTTATCTGTAGCACTGACAACAATGCATGCATTCAAGTAGAAGTTCTCTAATGGTAAAACAGGTGCAACAAATCAAATGTCTTTCTTCAAAAAGACATTTTTACAGGGAATAAGCACAATAAAAAGCCAAAACACTTCTAGAAGCTACAAAAACATGTATTAGATTCCTAAAGCAACTAAAAGGGAAATAAACTATCATGGAGCAACCCAGACAAGCCTGAATTACTGTACAGAATCATGTCCACTGCCACAGATTTCACGGCTGATATAATCAAAAGATCAGATTCTTGTTTTGCAGATTTTGCAACTGAAGAGAAAATTCATGATTGACTCTCTCTCATATGAAGCCTAAACCTTGTGTTCAGAATTCAAGACTTAATTCAGTTGCCGTACCTTTTCACTGACTGCTAAGAAAGCTGTGTATTTTAAATAAATTTTTAAGTGCTTCCCTGACTACAAATGGATTTGAAGAAGATGTTTTTTATTTTTCAGAAACAGGTCTTACATAAAGTTAGCTCTACAAAGTTCTCAGTGTAGCAAAGCACTTACTCATGAGCATGCATATCTTCACTGCTCAGGATCTACCATCAAATAAAAATATTTACACAGCAGTAAAGGACAAGAAATAATGAAGAATGCTCTATATAATAAATTTAAATTCATATTACCTTCAAATCTGCTACTACTACTACTACTAGTAAAACATTAGGATGGTGTATTTCTGAATATAGAAATTTCATTGTGAATTTAGTGGAGAAAATATTTTTGGTCAAGAACTGATAAGGATGTCCCATTGTGCATTTTGTCTGCAGTGTAGGGCATCTGCAGTTTATATACATAATTTCACAGAATTCCTTAAGTGGGAATCCGCAAGTGATATGAGAACCAATACAAGCACTGAATAAAATGTAGAGGGAAAAAACCAACTCTGTACAGCACACTGTTAGAGGCAGAAGTGAAATGGAATCACAACCTGGATTAAGAATGACTTTAAAAGGTATACATCTCATTATTTTCAATGTAATTTGGATCACAAAGTCTGCACTGCCTTGGGAGCTTAATTCTTGTTGAGACTTAAAACTGAAAAAAATTCCTCTAACTTGTGGTTCAGATACAGAGTAGAAATTTCATTAATTGCAACAGTTTAAAGTAGTTAGCTGTTGGTTCTAGCAGCTGGACAGTGGAACTCATGAAATTCTAGAGATAAATATCCAAATCCTGTTCATGTTTGGATCTAACTTGCTAAAACTAAAGATCTAATTTTAAAAAACCAGTTTTTTGCTTAAAGTTTGCTTTAAGTTTTGATAGAACCAGAGTTCCAAGAGCAAAAAAATCCATATAGAATACAAACATGGAGATTTTTTTTCATTGAAAGAGAGTTAAGTTACTTTCTTAATTAATTTCTTACTGTACGCTTTCCCATCTGGCTATATACCTTCAAATAAAGTTATATGAGAGATCCTAAAGTCTTGTCATCCTACTCACACACCCATGAAACTCAGGATCCTTCTTAAAATATTTTGTGCCAGAACTAAAAAAGAACTTCCTGTCTGTTTTTTATACTGTTATTTACAAAATACACTATTTCTGACTTTTTCTGATCATTTCATGTTTTCCTTAAAGATGCTTCGATTCTTAACTTCTTACATTTCATACTTAATTTATATCAAGTACTTTTGGGGCAATCTAAACAATGCATTTTCTTTAACACACGTGTTCACACCTCACTTTTAGTGAGTACTTCACAAACTAGAAGGAGTTGATACTATATATACTTCCCAAGTTTTTATACTGACAATCCTTTTCTTATTCTTGAAAGTGAGTGTAAAGTTATAAAAACTCCAAAATGCTCAGGGCTTCATCCACTAGGATAAGTGTTAGGTCCACTGTGTTTCCTCCTCTAAGAACATGTTCTGCCACTACATTTGATTTTTATTACATACTAGTCCAATTAATTTCTCAAGCTTTTGTTTATCTTATGCTTTCCTGCTGTTAACACAGTATGAACATGATCCCCCAGCAGAACTTACATTGTTTCAAAACACTCTGGCGTCCTCTTTAATCTCCTCAAAAATCTGATTCTTACACAAATAATTCAGCTATCTGGAAAATGGCTGCCTGTAGTTTAGCTTTCTATTTGTCTCTTTGATAACATAAATTAATGATACTGTTATTTTAGTCATATTTACAATTTTAAGTCATCAGCTTCACTGCTGATCAGGAATTTTTTCCCCTCTGGATTAGAATATATTTTCCTCTACGGTATTATTCCAGCAATTATAATAAATGAAAATGCATTTTCAATCAACATAGTCAAGTGTGATGGGAAAAAAACATTCTCATTTGTGAATTATATTTTCTGTGGAAGGCAAATGTGGAGTTATATGTTGCATGTTTGTATATGTGGCTGAGTATGAAGAAGAAATCACAAGTCATACTCCTTCTAATTAAGCCATTTTTCTAGCTAACAACTGTCAAAGCCATCTTTAATATCCATGAATATTAAAGTGCTGTTCACTGGCACATTTGGCATTTTGAAGCTGGGCAAATAAAAGTCATGAAATATGAAAGGAGTGCCCCATGTCATTTGTAGAAAATGTTGCCATTAAGATGATGTATGGGAAAATTCACACCTTCATCTCCTGGGAGTACTATACTATATTTTCTGTATTACTTTGCTTCAAAAGCATTACTCGTGGCTTACAGACTTCCATCTTTGGTGGCAAGAAATTTATGAAACATATTAAAGTCAAGATGTTAAATGGCTGTTGATATATATACTTACCTAAGCCAAGTGCATATTTTTATTTATAATGGAATTCTCTGCTGAGAGAGCATTCTAGTGCAGCTCTTTTTCATATCTTCTAATCATGACAGTCATTAAATTAGTTCTGAAAAAATCTAGTGGTTTTTTACAATTAAAATCCACCATAGGATACAACAAGAGGAGGGAACTTTTTTACTTTATAGTTCACACTCTCTAGAACTTTATCTATGTTTTGGTTCTCCCATTTTGGATGAACAAAGTTCTCAGAGAATTTCATTCTCATCACAGAACATACTTGTTGGCCTAACCTGCAAAGTATTTCAGAAATACTAGACTTTCCTCCCAGTTTTAATAACATAAGAAATACATCGAGTCTGCCTGGTTTGTGTACCCAAACAAATCCTCTACTTTATATTAGGAGTTAAATGCAGTAACAGGACCTGTAATATAGTTATCTATATACTAGCATGCAATTCACTAACAATCTGGATGTTTGCTTTGTCACTCACACATTTAATACATTTTAAATCCCTGTCAAATTCACATTTAGAAGTATGAATCACATGTGCCTGGCCCTGAAAGCAGCAGCACCCCACTTGGCAGTGCCCTGCTGGTCATGCCCATGCAGGACCAGCAGCTTGTGTAGTCTAAATTTACTTGCTTAAATCTGAAATACTAAGTAAGACTGACATTATTCCCTGGACTTCACATACGCCTGGAAGCACTCTGGAAAACAGGAATCCTTCCAAGAGACCTCAGACTTCCCACCAAGGGCCCAAGAGCAGGCTTCAAAACACCATCTCTAATCATTGTCACCATCTTTGTGCTACTGTTCATTACTTTGGATAATTTCATCATTAATTTATTCTCATATCCAAACTAATGCTCTCATACACAAATTAAAACTGAGCTGTAATTCAAGAGCAATTTTAAAACATGTAAAGGAGAAACATATCTGATGAACAGGTCAAGAGGAAACAGCCTTAAACTGCTGCAAGATGCATGGCTCAACCATGAGAAACATCTAATAAAGCTCTGGAATAGACTACACACTGTTGCAAGCTCTCCAGTTTAGTGTATTTAGACTCCTTTGGAAGAGGGGATCCTAAACTTATACTGCATAAGAAACTAAGGTTCCCTAATGTTCCTTTGATTTTTCCTCTCAGAAAAACAGCATTCGCATTTTTCATCCAACACTGTGTACTGTCCTCATTAAGTAAAAGGATTTGCTGAAAGTCTGAAAAACTGTAAAACCTAAGATACTGAACAATTGTAAAAATCCAGTTTAAAATACTACAGATGTATAAAATCATTATAATCTCCTTTCAATGTCTGTGTTGTAATGTTTCCTTTCAGTCCTCTTTCTAGGCACAAATAAATTTATTTTCCTGATTTTTCTTCTCAGAGGAAGATATGGAATAATTTATATCGTTTATCCATAAGAGGGTTTAGCACCTTATCTGGCCAATTCTTAATTGGATTTTCAATTAAGAGAAAATCTGCAAGTTACTATATGCAATATAAGTATCTGTTTACAGCACCTTATGTATAAATTATCAGCTTGAAAAGAAAAATAAGTTTTTCACTTGGAGAAACAGGGAGAAGAAAACACAAGCTCTTCTTGAAAACACGTTTTACATTAGTAGCAATGTTCCAGAGAAATAAGCTTTGATTTCACACTGACAACATGAAAAAAAAACCTTCCTAAGTTAGCCAAATACTGAGAGTAAAGACTCCTTAAAAAAGGGAACTGAACTTATGTGAGACATTGCACACAACAAACTTTTCAAACTCAAGTTCTCTGACATGCAGAAAGCAAAGAGCGTCTATGCCGTAGCAACCACTGTATTGCTAAACACTATGAATATTCTAATACTAATTTTTCAAAGTTCATTTCAAATACGAGACATACTTTCTCACTTGCAATTCTCTTATAGAGCCAAGCAGTGAATTTCAGTGAATAAAGCTGGTAACTGTGGCACAGACATTCTCAAAACTTAATGTGCCATGCTACAAGAGTACACCTTGGTACTATCTTTCTCCATCAGGTCACATCATTGGTGCATCCTTGCATACACATAATCTGTGAGTAGCTATGCAATTAATTGTTTAGCATATATGGTAAGTTTAAAATCTTTCTGCTTTGACATTGACAAAAAGTGCATTATAAACATGTTTTAGGGAACATTTGCATCCTTAGACTGATAACAATGACTGACTAACAAAAACAGCTTCTAATTGTGGAACAGATGGCATTCAACCAACTAAGATCAAAGAATAGATAGCAATAATATAACACATAGCTATCTATATTTTTATGCACATATAAATATAAAAGTGTTATCCATAGGCCATCTGAACATATTCAATAGGTGCACAAGAGAATGATATAGTTAGCACTTGCACTCATTTACCTCTTGACTCTTCAAGCTCAAAGAAACAGAAGCACTTTGAGTGGTGATGGCTTTCAAAGTTCCTCCAGTCTTATCTGTAGGAATCAATTCACCTGTGTGGTACCACCCTGTTCTGGAACTTTCTGAAGGAACCTGTCTTCCCTCTGCCCCACAAAGTACTTTTACTCAAGTCTAATTCTGGAGTACCTGAGGCTGAATAAGCAAATATGCCTCTTCAGACATACATATAACAAGCTGTTGTTTCACTGGAACTCCTGTTAGTCAGTCTGAAATTACAATGCTCTATTCTGAATGGCAATAGACATTGGATGCACCAATTGGTATTCCCAGTTAATGGAATTCTGCAGATTTACTGGAAATTCCTAATTGGTGCATCCTAGTACAGCATCCAGCATTCTGATGAATACCTTCCCCAGGAAATTCATATCCACCTGCTCAGTGACTTGGGCAGGCATCATTAAGGGGCGACAGTTTGACTATCTCAGCAGTTCTTCACTATCTCTATTTACCTGCCATATAAATGATGTATTTCTTATGACTGCTGATTATACTTTTTTTTTTCTTCTGGCTTTGCTTCAACTAAGTAAACCCAACAGAAAAAGAACAATGAGCTTTTGGGGAAAGTAATATTGCTATTCAATTTTCATTTTGTTTTAAAAAAGTGTTTTTAGCATTTGAACATAAAACCTCAAGACTCTGGCATATCTGTGAGCTATAAATCAATACATCATTCCATCAATGATGATTTAATTAAGATAAAAAGGCAGCCAAGTATTTGTTTCTTTATCTAACAAATAGCCCCTAGGAGTTTGTGATGACATCCTGTATGCTTCCAAAAATACAGAGGAATAGAGGAGAAAACTGCTTAAGTATGCAAGGAGATTTCAGATGACATGGATTGGAATAAAGGACCCTGAAGATCCTTTTGTGAATGAAGACACTAATATTTAGCAATTGGTTTATCAAACCTTCCTTTAATAGTAGATTGATTTTAAGCTGACATATTCTAAAAGCACTAAGTTAGAGGACTACTGTAAATGCAGGCAGGACAAACATCCCTTTTGCTGTAGTCTGTACAAATGACTCCTGCCCTTTTGGCTAGATAAAATGATCTGCAATAAATACTCCTCATGTTCCTGTATCTTTAATAACTCACTTGGAAAAGGCAACAATAGCTGTAGGCACAGTCTGTTATGATTAATGGCAAAAGCAGTGGCCTTTGTATAACAAAGCCCTATTGGTTCTACAAGTTTTCAAGGTCAAAACTTCATCTAGAAGAGTTCTACTTATGTTATATATACTTTAAATATGTCCAAATTTTCATGTGTATTATAGGAAGGATGTTGTAAAAGGTATATCATGAAACTTCAGATTAATAAAATTCATATGCACTTCAAGGAAAACTGCAGTGGGAAGGCAAAGCTTTTGTCACCCCTCTCTCAATGTGTGGTGGAAATACAATCCACAGCTCAGATAATTTTTTCATGTTATCATTTTTTTGCCACACTAATGATCTCCACATAAGGCTGAAGCTAGATAAACTACCTTTAGCATAGGTCTGTTCAGAAAATGAAATACTGATAAAATAATCATGCTGTGAAACTTCAGATGTCATTACAAAGAAAGACTTATTTTTCAGGCTGCCTTAACAAATAGCTGTACCAGAAGAGAATGACAGCTTTTCATGCAAAAGTTTTGCTCTTAGCCTTTATAAAACCTGAGAGATTTATCACTTAGAAATTGCTATCACTTACATCCTGAAACATTAATCACACAGTATGAAAGATAATTATCACCAAACTTTTCACTATAAATACATGTTCCTGGTGGTTTATGTTCCCATATTATTTTTAATAGTCATTGCCATACATTAAAACAATTTACTACACTTAACAGGATATAACTTCACAAACTTAAAGAGAACAATAAAATTTAATACAATATTACATCTTTCACAGAGAGCATATGCTAAAATACTTCACAAAATTAAAGTTTATAGCAGTGGTAAAAGGAATATAAAGGAATGTAGAAGATCGTGTAACAAATAAATCTGCTTCTTTTATATTGTAAGATGATGAAGAAAAGTATGCATACACATAAATAGCTACGTTTAAGCTTAAAACAGAACAAAAACTGTCCAAATTAAAAGATACATGCAGACTCCATCAGAAGTGATGGAAAAGGTTCATAAGTAAGGAAATGGCATAGAAAATTACTAGAATAGTGACAATTCTTATTTCCAAGGAATGTAATGGAGTTTCTCTGTTAATCTCTGCCTCCTAGAATCACCCTATTTTATGGAAAAACTACCTTTCTAAAACTTACTTTGCTAAATATATTTCTGACATTTATTTTAAAAAAATCAAAACAAAAAAAATAACTAGAAAACAGTGATGCATGGAAACCTAAAAGTTTTAAACTCTATGTTTGGACATGGTTTAGAAGAGAACACATTATTTTCACAACCTCAGGAAACTGTGAGCAAAAGATGTTCAGTACAACAAAGTTACAAACAGCAAAAAAACCACCCAAAATTTAAGTAATTTAGAGATAAAAAAGGATTTACAACTGCATTTGGGAACAATAAACTTTTTTGGGAAAATTTTCATGTCATTTTGAGTCATATAATACATGAACTGCCTCAGAATAGGAGGGGGTGAAGCAGGAAATGGGGCAGAGGCAGGACTCCACATCCTGGTAGTCAACATGATACAGTACCTGGTACTTATGGACAGAGAGCCTTAGGATAATTTGCACAAATAGATCTTTGTCTATTAAATTTAGGGTAACTGACATGCAGCAACAAGAAATTTGTGTTCTTCCAATGAGAATAATAAACTATTGCTATGTTTTGCTCACAGTACTGTTACGGGTTGAGATGACAGAGAAGCTAGTTCAGAACCACTCCTTGTCAGCAGAACTGGTAAATTGCAGTCTTTAGTGCTATTGATGCCTCTGCTAGAAGAACCTAATGCAATTTCCAATGTCTGTGAGAACTCAGTTTGCAAGAGTTAACATAAAACTAACACAACCAAGTAAAATATATTTACATCTGAGCAAAACAATAGAAACAATCGGCAAACCACCACCATAAAAATCAAATACAACACCGTAAAAAGATACCTTTAGTCAAATTTAACCAGACACTTATTTAAACAACTTAGAGCAACAGAGTCTAGACAGAAAAAAAATCACATTTCAATCATCTAAGAGTAGGATAGAATTAAAATTAAAAAAACATAAAAGAAAAACTGAGTTTGTATTCTTATAGTAAGATTAGCTTTAAACTTAACGTTTCAGTCAAAATGAAAATGATGAATCATAAAATCATCACATTTAGAGGCAGAAAAAAAAAGAGAAGGGGATAAACGCACATTTTATAGCAGTAAAAATAAACTCCAGCTAGCAGAACCAAGCTTGGCTCATGACCTGGTCTATTAAATCAGGCAGTACATCATTTTGGATTAGTGCAAAAACCTGAAAGATACAGTCCTTATCTTATAGTTGAGTGTTATAAAATAAATTGTAAAGCAGCACATAATGACAAGGTGCTATATAAAGGTCTACAAGTGAAATAAAAATGGACAAGTAACAGTTGACTATGACTGCTTAAAAGAAACAAGATGTTTAAAAGTGTTCAAAGGTGAGCACATCCATAAGACACATTGACAGACAAGAGGATGTAAAATGTTCCAAAGCACATGACAACCAATTTAATCACATTTCAAGTATATTTTTGTACATTAAAACTACATATACTGTGGACAAGATTTAGTTAGGACATCAAGATGTAATAGCAACTGATCTGAAGTACCAAATGTACCATGGCATAGGTATCTTATATACTCTGTAGTACAACTACTGAGTGCACCGTGTATGTCCATGTAGACTGTTTATAATTCAACTCTCACAAAATTTTACACTCGTATTGACTTTGGTTAGAAGAAAAAAAACACATTCGCTCTCTGGCTGTATATTCTGACACTGTTGGATTTTTGTGTACAAATGAAACGTAAGAAAGGAGAGTTATGAATGTTAAGTTTGCTTCCATGGATTGAAGGATGGAGGCTCCTAGTCCCCAAAGACCAGGAAGCTCATTCAGTAATGTTTCCATTTACTCACAGAAAATATTTAATGTGACCTTCAACAGGTCAGTGACTAAGACACCACACTATGCATCTTCCCCACTTTAAACAGCCTAAACTCAAAAATCAGTTTAATGAATAACTTCCGTATAAGAGAAAAAACCAAACACTGTTCAAATTATTAATTTGTAGTGTAAGTCCTCACAGATACCCCTTGGTGCCTTTAGAGCTTTGTAAAAATAGTTCAAGCTTGTTTTGCAATATAAATCTCAAAAAAAACCCAAACATTGGTACCTTCTTGTGTCACCAAAGGGAGCTGTAAAACTGACGTTGTGTAAACTGCCTTCTTTCTACTCAAAACATGCTACGTGTGGAACGATGTGCAGGGACAGAGTGCCTGCACACACGGGAGCTGTGCACTAAGACTGCATACTTCTGTCACCTTAAAGAGGCACAGGGGAAGACGGGGCACTGAACTTCATAGTATATTTCTATTACTGATTCAGTGATTTTTCCAAATAATTTAGTAAGTGTTAGACTGAGTCCATGTCCTCCAACATCCTACCGGTGAACATTGCCAAAAACAGAACCTTCATACTGGTTTCACTGGCATAAAGGGACACTTAAAATGTAGATGATCATGACCCCAAATTCTATTTCCCACCCCCATGAATGCGATGAGCAAGGCCTGTTGGAAGTATCTCAACATATACATACAGAGGAAGATTAACTGACATTTAGTCAAGAGAAATGCGTGAAGATCAGTCCAAATTTCGTAACACATTTTACAGTGGCAAAGACCCACTGCTAACTGTTAACTGGCTGCTGTTAGCTTGGATGCTCCATTTCTGCTTGATATATTTGTGCTTGTCCCAGCACCAAGTGACACCTAAGAAATTCATTAGATCAAGTTCCTCTCTCCCCATCCATGGCAACTGGTGATAATGCTGAAACCTTCTGCTATCAGGAGCCTGTATTTCAGGAATGGGGAAAGACATGTTCATTACTGCAGATGCTTCTGTGGCAAGGGCAGAATGCAGAGGCAGGGAGGGTGGTAATTACTTCTGTCGTATTAGGTCCGCCACTGTCCTAAGTATGTCAGTGGCAGGACAGGACTGCTAATGTACTGTTTTGTTTTATAGACTGTATTTTTCTCCTCCATTTTCTTTGCTCAAGACATGAAAGCATTCAAAGATTGTTAAGTTTTAATGCTTCTTTTTACATTAATTTTTTTAAACTCTACTAGTAGAAATATGGGCAGATGGAAGTGCAAGAGAAAAGTCTACAGCTCCACAGAACTTTTTTAAAAAAATTAAGTCAAAAACCAATCAAACAAAAACACACTAGTTGACTAATTTATACTTTTAAACAGTACAACATTCTATTTAAATTAATTTGTTTGCCTTTAAAAACTACTTAGATGACTAAACTGAGTGCTAACACCATCTTGGACATTCAAAATCTGAATCTAGGAAAACAGAAATTCCCACAGCCAAGAGACAGAACTCAATCAAGAACTGAGATTCCTCTTGTAAATATGGACTACCCACAGCAGCAAAGACATTTACAAAAGCATTGACAAAAAGTAGTAAATTCACTTCCAGTGTGCCTTCTCATCAGAAGAAAGGGAAAGAAAATGTGCACAGACTGTAGGTGAGTAAAAGAAAAATAACCTTCAGATAACAGCTAAAATTTGAGGAACAGACAAAAATAGCTTGAGCACCCTTCTCCCAGAAAAGATCTCTGTATTATAGCATAATAATTCACCAGCAGTAAAAATATTTTATGAAATAAAAGGAACACTACTGTTCATATCTCATGGGATATGCAGCCGTTAAGATAATTTGATAATCTATATTTAAAACACCTAGAATAAAGGTTTCACCAGGTCAATATTTCATTGGCATTTTAATTAAATAATTGGTCTAAATTCTAAACTGGGAAGTGAATTTATGATCTTATTTAAACAGAATAACTGAGGTCATCAAATGACTTTTAATTAAATTGTTAATTGATTTTTCTTTAATTCTTTAGTATGATTGATGGCCACACACTTAGTTGCTACATTTGTTAATTACCACCATGAGTCAGTTCCATGCAGTGCACTTTGATACGACTGCCCTAGTAATCTCTGTATTAAAAAAAAAAGAATTTCATAGTTTTGCTACACCATTTTGCATTACTCATGCATGGTTTGTGAGGCAGTTTATTTGGAAAAAACTGGTAAGGTATAATGATCATTTTCATAGGACACAGTTTACAACATTAACCTGCATGTGAATTACTAGTCCAATCATTTTTTTCCAGCAAATCTTGCACCAATTGACTGAATAATCTTTCTTATTACTTTCTTATGTTAATTTCATTTTTTGAAAATTATGCAAGACAAGCTACCTTAAACTTCCTTTAGCAGTTGGTGTAGGGATGGCAATTTTTTTCGCATGTTCTGTAGCTTCATTTACAGAGTTCTGTAATCTCCTTACAACAGACCTTCTGTGATTATGCACTAAATAAAGACCTAGAGAAATGACAGCTTGTTTTCACACCTAAGTACTGCTATCTGTCCTTAGTTTGTTGACAGCATAATTCCTATTACCACCAGCAGCGCAAAAAGTAGCGCAACCACTTCATGTTCTTTGAATGTAAGCTCTGGATTTAAACTTTGGGTTGAGACAAGCAATCATTGCATCTCATAACACATTAGGAATAAACAAATAAGTAGGCTCTGCTTTTTTCTTACCAAATTCTATATTCATGAGAATATTGCTAGAAAGATATGAGCTTCCAATGAGCCTTTCTGAATGTGTATCTAAACAATTTATCAGCAGTAGTCCTTCTTTCATTTACAAAGTTGATTAAAAAACCAAACCAAACCAAACTTCAACCACAAAAACCAATGAGTTGTCCACAGCTGACCGAAGCAGCTGTCTCAGCCTATCTCAGTAAAAAGATCATCATTTCACCATCTCATCACCATCAGGGAAGGTAGAAAATCATAATCCATATTTTTAACATTACTAGAAAATTTGCCAAGGCTGTATGGAGAATCTAGACTACCACCTTACCAGTAATGTGTTTTACCACTGTATACTCAAGAACCAAACAGAAATTACACGATCCATTCTGTTATTTTACCTGTGATTAATGTGCCAAAGATAAAGCTTTGACACCCACCATCATGCAGGAAACACTATGTTGTCAGAAGAAATGTGACAACATTTTGTGGCTAGGCCACAAAATTTAAAAAATAAATTGTGTCAAAGTAGTGATAAATTTAGATCTGAAAATACACAATGGGGACACAGTTAAAACAAAAGTAAACAAATGAAAAAACCCCAAACCATAGACAAATGCATAGGAAGCTTATTTTCTACAGAGTTCATTTTGACCACAATTACTTTCTTATTGATTTCTTTGGTGTTTTTCGCTGAAATGCAGGAAGTTTCATTTCTCTTATCAAGTGATTATTAACACTCTGATGAAGTCCAGTGTTCTGCTTGAGTCTCCATTTGTTCAGAAGTGGAACATATATATCTAGTAATTTTTTCCAGTTTATCCAAGGTATTTGAGCAGATGAATGGTTACTTAGCACCTGTCTCTACTTTGGACTTCATTTGAGATTAAGGTTTGCTAAACCTAGATGCATGAATGAGATGGAGTTTTAAATCAGGCATTCCATCTGTAGCACATGTAACTTAAGGTTGTCTTTTACAAAAATAAACATCTTCTGTTGTTCCAGCATATCCAGGAAATTTTAAAATCAGGAATAAGTTGATAAAAAGAATAGTTCTGGAAAGAAGAAAAGCAAGAAAATTCAGGACAGCAAGAAATGCAAGTAAAAGCTTTTCTTCCTTTTAAACTTTGACACAAACATGGCTATGTGAACAGATTTTTTTGCTTCATGTGGGCAAGAATGGGGAAGAAATGGAAACCTTGGAATTATTTGCTAGGTGCAAAGAAGCCTTCAGGAGCCAGCAGAGAAAGCATAGAGACCACTCAAAATTCTATGGCGTAAGAAAAACTTATTATAGGTCAAGGGAATATGAGAAAAAGTTGAATAAAATGGAACAAGATTCAGTGTACTGGATTTAAAACTGTGACTTCATGCAAAGTTTTTGCTTCCATTTTAAAACATATTTCATCAGTCTTCAAATATGCATGCTTATGAAGAGGGTGGCCATTTTTCCTGCAAGTAGCACTTCTTTAGAACTGAAAATAGCCTGCCGCTATTTCTTCAGACATAAGTTTTATGCTTGTGTTAATGAATTAGATCCTCTTTCATTATTTTCTACATTAGTACTTCACTAATAGAGGAACTAATTGAAGACACACAGTTTGTCTTCTTACAGTGATTGTCAGCGTTACAATGTACTCCCTTATGCTCATTTAGCAAAACGTTCTAAGTCCTTACAAGGGGATAGCAAAGACAGAATCCCCCATTTTTTAAACTCTTTTGGGATGGCTAAGCTTGGAAGTTAGCATGGACAGGATGACAGGCACAATCCTAATATTTATATAGCATGAGAAGCAAAATGTATTGACTTTCTTTCATTGTTTTACTTTCCTATTTGAAGTTATGAAACAAACAAGGCAACGGAAACAGTACCACAGCTTACAGGCAGAGGTTGGAAACTCATGTAATGCACCTAGAAACCAGGAAAATACAATACAGGGTTTGGCACAGAAATGTCACAATCTTTCAGATTGTTGTGGTTCTGTTACTTTCCTTCCAATTCTTTCTTTTTTTCCTCTGTTTTGTCTTTGTGTTACTCAAACACTTACACAAAAGCCTGATATCTACCACTCAAGAAAACTTTTAACTATCAACTGTGAATTGTAGGGGTTTCTTTCTCCATTTACATTCCTGCTTAGCCAGAGGCAGCAATTAACCCTTACAAGCTGTTTTACAACATGGACCATGTCTTCCTGTTTTATATCATGTTGTCAGCACTTAACAAATTATCCTAATAGCCATGTTTATAGTCCTTGCAATATGCAATTCACACACTACATTCTGACCCTTTAAATCCAGGTATTTTCACTGCTATTTTAAAAACTGTATTCAATATTAACAAAATAAAACTGGATAGATGGAATCATGAGGTTAAAATCCCTATAGTTAGATAACAAAGAAAAATAAACAGAAAATTATGAAGATGGCTGCAGGGGAGAGTTTAGGGAAATAATGCCTGGGAAGGATGCAAATGAATTAGTCTACTTTGCCTACAGAATTATATTTAAAAGACAGTGCCACACTCCAGGTTCTGATCCCTATGCTCTGTAGTTGGTATTTACTATTTTAATTCAAAAAGCAACTTATTTGTGGTATATTGTGGGTTGATCATTATACAACTTACCAGTAAAGACACTCCACATGAAAAATTCATACTTCTAGATTTTGGTGTCAAGATTATTTAGGGTTTTCTGTTAGCAAAACACTGTCCTTGACAAAAGTGTTCTTGGCTTTAAGTAATTGCAAAATCAAATGTCATCTATTTCTGTCAAACGAAAGAAAAGGAAAAATACTAAGAAACTCCTCTTGCTAAATACCCCTTTGCACACCAACTATGGTTATACTAATGGACCCTGTCCTCAGGTCATCTGTTCAAATTAAAGAAACTGCCTTCACAGTAAGAAATCTGCATAGATTGCCAATTGTTCTAGTTCATTACCTGTTAGCAAATGTGAAGAACCAAAGCCAATTCTGACATCTATGTGTAATGAATTCATTACAATGGCTGGTACATTTAGCTTTGGGAGAAAAAAGAAAGGACAACAAAAAGGAACAATGCAGATTAGATTTTTATTAAGAACATTTGTTGAAAGAATAGTTGCTGGAATAAATTCTCAAAAGCTTATTTCAGCCTTTTCTGAAGTCTTATTTTTTTAGTGGTTTATTACATAACTTGTTTCAGTTTTAAGATACACTTATATAATATTTATAGCAAAGTGTGTTAAACAAAACAATGTCTTATCATCAAACTGACACGTGGCTTTCCATTTAACAGATTATTCTACTACAGGACTTCTGATTTACTTGAATTTCAGGAAACGTGACTGTTACTTGAGCATCCCCACTACAACACAAAGATACATGTTTAATACGAAGTCTTACAAAGAAATAAAAATTTGGGGATAATTTATAGAGAAAAACCAGCACTTTTTCTAACTGTTTTCTATATTTACTGTCCAGATGGAACATTCTTTAAATATTCAGAATTTTAGTTATTATACTTTCAACAAACTGTGTTTTAAAAATATGACCTCCAAACAGCATATCAATTTGAAACAACAACAATCAGAAAAATAAATTTTGCTTGTCCTACACGTGTTACATTTTCATTTTTTCTATCAAGGTAATTTAGTTGGCCATGTATAAACAGACACATACAATTCATAACAAGGTTCTATTATGAATCATCTAAAAAGGCAGTATGGGTGAGAGCTTAGTATGAAATGATTAAACAGAAGCATGCAAAATTCCAGACTTGGTGTGAATGGGAAGCTTCAGTTACCCAAGTATGTGTTTGATCAGGGACACAGCTGAAAATAGCTGCCCAGCAAGTTCTTGAGATATGTTAGGAAACACCCTTAGAAAACAAGTGGGGCAATTAATTAACAAAGTCTTTCATGTATTATGCAGTGTGGGAACTCATTGCAAATGGTTCCTTACAAAATACAACAATGTTATTCAGTGCTTTTATTTATGATTCATTAAAATTTGCAGGCAATGTCAAGGCATTTTTACGGGAGCAAGTGCTTTGTGATCCTACAGAAGAATACAGATTATTTTTAAAGAAATCAAGAAAATTAATTAGATGGGATATTAGATCAGTAACGACAACTGCAAGATTTTTGGGAGCCTCCACTTTTCGGTAAACAAGATGGGAGAAGGACTACCTTGGCAGTGGTAAGAAGCCTCCTACTCCACTTTGTAGACTATTTCTTCTTGAGAGCTAAGAGTTCCTGAAGCCATGTATGACCTATCATTAAGGATTAAAATCAACTGACCCTTGGTGCTTCCTGCACAAGATATCTCAGAATATCTTTGCCTGGAGCATCCTGAATATCTCAACATTTGTATCAGGCTGATATGCAACACACACCACCACCACTGTTCCATCTCTCCTCTTAAAACCCCCTTGCACAGGTAGCTTTTTTGATTTTTCTAGCATAACCATCTCTATGCTGCACTATCAGAGTGTCTGTCCCTACAGGGACTGCTTGCCTCTCTGATACAGGAATTCCACATTGCCCAAAGAGCACCATGGGCAGCCAGTCAAATCCTAATAAAAACCTGTCATGCTCACTGGAGTGCTACCCATGTGCATCAGCATGACAACCCCACCCACCCTCACAAAAATTTACAGGCAAAGGGGTTATTGATGTAGCTTTTCAAGAGAATTGAGCTGTTACTTGATGTCAGTCTTTCAACTGTACCAATAACAACATTTGGAAAAAAGGGAAGGATGGAGATCTATGACTGCACCTCATTACTTAATCAGATTTGTTAACTGTAGTTTGGTTTTTTAAAGATAAAAGTATCTCTTAGTTTAAAGAATACACTAACAGCTCAACTTCTGACATAATTAAAGTAAAATATGGCCCAAGTGAACAAACCAGCATTACTGTCCTGTTGCAGTCTATATATCTCTTCACTTAGAAGGAGGAAAGGCAGACCTCTGTACACATGCAGAGCCTACCAAAGTAAGGAAACATCAAATTTCACAGGTCTAAGAATAAAAAGTGCCCTGAAAGCTTCTTTGCATCTACCCCAGGGTAGATTTTAAAACTCCTCTGACTCAACTTGTGGTGTAAGTCTTTGAGCTTAACGTGCGTTTATTGAGCTGAGATGACTGCAAATGTTCTCTACTTTAGGAAAACAAGTGACAATCTGTTAGTGAAATAAATTAAAAGTTAATGCTAAAAGATAATAGCCTGAGTATTAAAAAAAACAGTGCACACTTTTTCCATTTTCTACAGCTGTATGAAACAAAAATTTAATCAGGTGATTAAAGGTTAACAAAATCCCTGCAGAAAAACTACAGTCACTGACTAATTGGTTTTCACTTTTGTTTAGCTATATCATTTTGATAAGCTTTTATCCCCTGGTAAAGCCAAAACGATGCTGCTGTCCTTATCATTACAGTTGATCAATCTTCCCTGCTTCTGAGGGGGAATCCTGTAAACCTTCTCTTTTCAACACATCCATCAGGCAGACAAAACAAAAGGTAAACCTGGCAAATACTGCTTGCTCAAGGTAAGCATTAATCTTAATAGCTGGCTGTAATTAGGAACAAGATGTATAAACTGACAAAAAGCAATAAATAACTTGAAACCAGAAATGTGGTAAAGTTTAATCTCGAAGACTGCACTTGGGTTTAATCTATCTTAGTGACTTTGATGGTATTCCTCCATGTAGCAGCATTTAAGACCAAATAATTCTAGAACAATTAATACACAGAGCTTTAATGTTCTGCATTACCAGTTACTGACAAGTCAGCTCAGGATTTCACATGCTGCACTGCATGGTGGCCCTGCTCTTTCAGTGAGTTATCTCTAGACCTTCAAGATCTATCTACCACCTACAGAGATCCAGACTAACATCTGAAATTCCTGTTGGGGATCCTGCTGACCACTCCAAGCTCCTCTTGTACCTTTCTTTCCCACATCTTTGGTTATGGTAAGAACTTCCAGCACATTTAATGTAGTTCCTGTTCATGAAGTATTTTATTCGTTACCACTTCCAGAGTAAATGGACCATTATCTAAACAGCTTGAGAATTTATCTTGCTATACAAGGCATCATATGTAGAACTGCACACAGGCAAATCAAAACTGGTCAGAACATTTACTCACATCGCAGAAGCAGAAATGTTTGTTAAAAGGTGACCGCATCACGAGAAACCAACAAGCCTAAGACATTGCGAGATTCAGTAAAAAAAACCTGGATACTTTCAGAGAACTTTTTTAAATCAATGAAATACCAATACAAGAAGGTTTCCGCCTAATTTAAAATAAAAAAAGGAAACTCCATAAATTAATGAAAGCCTGAAGCCTGATAGGGTGGTTAGCAAATGCAGCTGGCAATTAGGAAAAAAGTAATGACAACAAAAATGTGTGAAAGGCAGAACAACAATCCTAAACAGACACTCTACGAAGAACTTGAGTAAAACATGTTCTAATCCAAGAGCAAAGACAAACATGTTTTTTTGTTTTTTCAAGTTAAACATCTGAAATAGTGATTATCTGAAGTCCTTCTGTTTTCTATACATGAGAAACTATTGTCAGAAGTGTTTCAAACCAGAGGATTTCCATTTTTTTCTTGGTAGTTCAAGATGTGGCCAAATAGCTTGGTACTGAATTCTCCAGTTGATTCAACTGAACATACTTTACTTTCTTTGTCTTCTCATTTAGTTGTCATGATATAACTGATATAATAAACAGAATAAAATGAGCTCAAAAATGCCAGTTCCTATGGGACATAAAACACCTACAATCAGCAAGTGGTGGGTACATGGTTCTTCATAGTTGCCAAAAACTGCTGCCAAAACAAACAGTAATGTTCTGTACCATTTCCTAGATATAATGGAAATAGGCAGTAACACACTTTCTTTTAGTCCATTCGTATTGCTCAAGAAGAAAAAGAAAGATAAAGCAATTTTCCTCTGATATTTCACAGCCATACACTAGTATAAGCACAAGCACCAGCTTGAAAGATTTACCCCAGTGTGACTGCTACTATGCTTTCGAATCACCATATCCAGGTTCTCTTCAATCAGGAAGCAAAGGCTGACTTCATTCCAAAACATGGAAGTCCATTCCCTATCTGACAGATAATAAATAGCACCAGTAGCATATAAAGGCTTCCCAGATTTACCATGTTCACTGTGTAACTCAAAAATCAATTTCCTGAAAACACACTGCCCTGAGACAAAGCATTTAATTGTGATACATGTTTTTGAAATGCCAGTGACCAAATTCTGTTGCCAGCTAATGGAATCAAAATGGTGTAAGTGAAAAAAATAATTAGCCATTACATTTTAACATTTTTCTTTAAAAATAAATTAGTTTAAGAAAAAGATAGTTAAAAAATATAAGGTCACTGTTAAGAGAAAAAAACCCTTCTTTTGACAGTATGATGTGGGTTAGTTACAAATATTATTCAGGTTTTAGAGTTTTAAAACTAATCTCTCTTATACATACCCCATACTGTTTCAGACAGTTATTACAAAACAATTGTGAATACAGTTTACATAAAAGGTCACAAAGTCTTCCAAACTTTCAAGTCTTCAGACTTAACTGACTTCGATGGTATAAACAATTCTATCACCTACATAAAGCCTTCCTAACAAATTCACGAATAAATACCTTAACCAACATTACCGCAAAGTAACAAGGGATATACAGCATTTTTGTTGTTGTTTGTCTTCCTAACAGAAATGTCAGCATAGTCGGAATTACAGAAAAAACAAAGCACACAGTTAAAAAAAAAATTTACCTGATATGGCTTCTTTATTGATTTTTAAATAAATGTAATATAAAAAGAATGTCAACAAAATAATTCAGCTACTGCTTATGTGATGAAAAACAGGAGAGCAGAATTAAATGCTGTCAGCTGTGGCATATTCCAACAACGGAACAACAATTTACATTTATTCTTCAAAATAACTCAGGTAATGAAATCAAAGCATAACAGAAATGGTTCTTTTTCTTCGGGCAGCACAGTAAAAATGTCAAATGCAATGGCTATCATAAAAAGGTAGGAATACAGAATCATCACAGAATCATTTAGGCTGGAAAAATCGCCAAGATCATTGAGTCCAACCCTTAAATAATCCCCCTGTCAACTAGACCACAGCACTAAGTGCCACATCCAGTCATTTCTTGCATGCTTCCAGAGATAGTGACTCCACCACCTTCCTGGGCAGCCCATTCCAATGCTTAACAACCCTTTCCCACAAAGAAATCCTTCCTGATGTCCAACCTGAACCTCCCCTGGCTCAGCTTCAGACTATATCCTCTCATCGCTGGTTGCTTGGGAGAAGACGTCAACCCCCACCCAGCTACACCCTCCTTTCAGGCAGCTGTAGAGAGTGATAAGGCTTCCCCTGAGCCTCATTTTCTCCAGGCTAAACAATCCCAGCTCCCTCAGCCGCTCCTCAGAGGACTTGTGCTCCAGACCTTCCACCAGCTCCATTGCCCTTATCTATTAGAAAACGTAATCTACCTCAACTAAAGTGCTTACTGTACACAGTGGGTGCAAATCTAAACAGGAAACTCTGCACCCACAGAGATGTGCCATGGGCACTCCATTTGTCTGTCATGGACAAGTAAATTTTTCATAAACTTAATGTCCAAAAGAAGTTAGTTGCTATTTACTGAACTCGTAAACGTAAATTTACATCCAAAATTGAGTACTTTTTCCTGTGATGGAGAACCTACTGCAATGAAACAATGTTCTGAGCATAAATTACAGATCAAAAATAGCATAAATTACATATCAAAAAGAAAGGTTTCTAATTTTTTTTTGGGATTTACTGCATTTATTTTCAATGGAGTACACTTAGCAATGCTACCCTCAGCAAAAGAAAAAAGCTTCCTATGATGGACAAATACAGTTTTTCAAGTGGAGCTAAGAGTGACCACATGCTCAGGGACACAGACAAGCATCACAATTATCTTGAAAAAACACATATTACCTGCAGGCTGGACAAAAAAACTCTCTTCATCCATTCTAAACTGTTGAAAATTATTTTGTGACTTCCCATGAGACAGAACACCTGGGACACAGGAGGAGGGAGATACACTATTTGATCTTGCTTATGAATGCTGACAACTACAGAAATTTTCTTGCTGCTTTCAGTATGAAGAGTATCAGGCATCACAGACCAATAAAGTCAGTAAAGAGTAGTTTTTTGCACAAAGAAAACTAAAAACAGCTGTATAGGATGCAGAACTGCTTAATCATGGCCAAACTGAAGAGAGCAAAATGGCAAAAGCTCCATTGGATCCTTATATGGAAATAAATAATCTCTAAAATAAAACAGAATTCAGAAAATATTTCATATCATTAAGAAAGGCATGCAAACAAAAAATGTTTGCATATAATTAAGTTTATTCTGCCTATATAGTGATGTTGTTCTAGCAAATTATGTGCATTTTAACATAAACAACTTTTCCTCATGTCACTATTGAAATGAAAAGAACACTAGCTGGATGGTGCTGTCTGCATATTGAAGCCACAGAAATGTAAACAATAAGCTCAATAACCTAAGTGGAACAAATGCTTTCCCTTATCACTAATTCTAATATATGCTACATTAAATAAAAAATATATACACTGTAGCAATCAAGAATTAATTTTTTTAATTGGTTGTGAAAAGTACCACATGTAAAAATGCATTGGTGTACCTATTTTTCCCTAAGTAAAAGCATTTTTAACTAAGCTACTTCTTCCATGTTTCTTATAAATATTTGTACACTTACTCAAGAATAGTAATACTTAAACGTTCAGTGATTAGTATTAATAATAATGACTTAAAACTGGTTTTCTAAATATGGAAAGGGAATATAGAGCTAATTGGTTTTGGCTAAGCAATGTAGAATTTTTTTCCTCAGAGATGAAGAAAACAAAGTTGGATTTAGTCTAAACTGAAAATACAGTATCTCCAGCTCCAAGACACTAAAAACTGATTCTTTTATCAAAACTGGTCAAATGAGTGTTACTATTACCAAGGATATTCTAAAAAGTTAGTTCCATCTTTTGTTTCAAGAAATAAGCTTATATATACAACTGCATGGAAGACCAACACTTTACTTTGTCTTTGATAGCAACAAATAGGAATCTGATGCCTAGTGTGGAAAACTTCTTGGAATATGAATCTGATGCTGCTTTCCAACCTGAGGTTTTTTGCTTACTGTAATGTCAAAGACCAGCATCTTTCAGAGATACAAGAAAAGACAATCCAGCCTTTTAAGTACAGGCAAAAAATTCATGAACAGCAACAATACACAGATTCTCCGCAAGACAAATATAATCTGAATTTGTGGAAGATCTCTGTCCCTATCTATGCCTAAGGATGTTGTTTATAGGCTAAAAATAAATGCCAAGGGTGACAAGACCAGATGCAGTCAAAGAAAAAACTGTAGCAAAACAAAGATAGAACTCATAGGGCTCTGTTTTGCACCAGAAAAAAATCCCTATACATGTGTAGATATTTATGAATTAACATCTATAAATTACAATTATGCATGTGCACAGGTAGGTAGATACTGAGAAAAAAACAATCTGAAACACAGAAGATGGCATCCAATGAACATATTAAAGCAAAAAAAAGATTCCATCAGTGTACAAGAATTTAGAATGCATATTCTCTATATTCAAAGACAAGCAATACCTGCTTGAGAAGCCAGAGACAACTATGCCTCTGTGATGAATGAATAGATATTCCCTTTATAGCAAAGAATGAGAATTAGAAGAGAATGAAGAGACTGAATATTCACAAGCACTGGGAAAGCACTGAATTGGAAAGAAAGAAAACAAATATATCTAGAAAAGAAGCCAAATATGGAGAAATTATAAATATGGGCAGGTGGTATCAAATCAAACTAACAGTCAAATAACAAAGAATAATTAGTTTGAATTATTCTTATTTTTGCAGTAAGCAATGCTGAATGAGCAGTCCTTTCAGAAATGTAATTCCATTAACACAAGCTCCATGGTTGAAGACTGAGATGGGAATGTGTGTGCTATTACATTGCCCAAGATATCAGGATAGAACATAAATTTATGGGAAACAGATCATTGCCAGGACTAAACTCAATCTTTTCAGTACACAGAGGTAAACATCATCAGAGAAGGAGGAGCAAGAGATATTTGATGCCCCTGTGTAGAGATACTGACTCAGAAATCAATCAACTGAGTCACTACAAATAAGCATTTCTACTGAGAACACCTCTACAGAAAAGTCATGACCAACAAGATGCATCATAGCAACAAATACAGTAAATTTATCTCCCTAAAGTGTGTGCAGACCATACAACTACTGTGCAAATTTGTTAGTAGAAGATCAAGCTTTCTATTTACCATCTAGCCATTTCAATGTTAAGACCTATAGGAAAATGTGATGGATCCGAAACAAGATCTTGAGAAAGCACTTGCTCCTCATGAAAGCAGACTCTGCAACCTGTTCTTGTTCAAGGGACTGCAATGACCAGCTCTAACCATTTCAGTAAACTTTGGACAGCCAGTCTTGAGAAACATATATCCAGAACTTGACTTCCTACATCATCAATTCTGATCACTGTAGATGAGATGATAAACAACCGATTGGTTGCTGAGACTTATAGACTGCATTTCTCAACACAGCCATATGAAACTTTATGTGGTATTTGTAAAAGTGAGTAAATGGGACCAGGATACCAAAATATTTCACTGATGGGAAAAAAAAGCTAAATATCTATTTTCCATTTAAGAAATTCACGGTCTTTTTAACACATCAAAAGTCACTGAATGTCATCTACACATTTACTGAATCTCACTTTGTTTTTAAAGCCTCTCCAAATTTCCGAAAGATTGACACATGAAAAGATGGAAAAAGGAACACACATTTAAAGCCACCCCACAGGCATAACAATCAGAAACAACACACTACAATTACAGCAGCAGACTTGCTGCTGGTTTCAAGTGTCTAAGCCTTCAGCCAGGTCCTCAGTGCTTCAGGCTTACATGACCATTTGTAAAATAAAATTGATGACATATTCAGTTTTAAACATAACATACATTGATCTCCTCTGGAGGTAGAGTACATGGCACTGATCTGAGCACTCATGATACAGACAGCAAGTTGTGACTGATAAAAAGCATTGTTCTTAAATGCTCTTGACAGGACTAAGAAAGCAGATGCAAGGTGACAGAAATTAGAAGGGATTGAGAGTTGGGGATATATTTTGAGGTAGCTGGCTCAACAAATAGAAAACAATTTTGTACAGATTGCCTGACTCTTGCTGCATTCACTTGCTTCTGAGAGGGAAAAGCCAGCAATTACCTAGATACTCACTGGAAAGTTTAAACTCTTAAACTATGTATCACTGAACATTCTGTTTCCACTGGCTATCAAAAATCCGCTGCATTTAAATGTGAAAACAGATTATTTTCCCCCAGCAGTCAGCTGTGGACTAGAGAGATCAGTGGATTTTTTGCTATCATGAGATTATGCATAGTAAGGGTTTGGTAATCCAAAATGGACTACAAGCATCAGCTGCTTTTGCTTGAGCCTGACAGATGTTGCTCATTAGTTGTGAGTAAGCCATTCAGCACTAGAAGAGAATTCCACTCAGATGATGATGGATGGTGGTAGTAAACTGTGCTAGAATAAACTAAACAAAATTCATAACAAAATACCCAGAACCAGAAAGTACTCAATACCCTGGCTTTCATTTTTACACATGTAGCCTAGAACACAGGAATATTGAGCCAAAAAAAATAGCGTTTCACTGAGCATGGACCAGGCTTCCCAAGGGTAAGGATACCTTGTTTCTCTAGCATGCACCACCCTTCAGTCCCTTTCTCTGGAGAGCGAGAGAGCAGTGCTTTGTGTTGTTTTTGGAGGAAGGAATCTAGCATGCACTGGATATTAGACATAAGTTAATTTCTGCATAAAAGGATATGAAAAAAAAAAAGCAAATGCCTGTTTGCTACTACTTTAGCACAACAAAAAGAGTTGATTGAGATACATCACCTTACATTCAGCAGATCTGCACTCCTTTAGCTATTTTGATATCCAGTTACACTCAAGACTTTGAGAGAATTAAAAAAATGTGTCTTTTTTTACTGACAATAGAGATGAGAAAAGAGCAATTTCAGCTGCCTGCTTTAGTCATAATTTCATATTTCTAATAAATCAAGAAACCCTAAGTTTTAGGTGGAAGGCATTATTTGATTTTTCAGCTCATTGATTTGTCTCATTCAAAACTTTCCAAGATTCTTGCAAGTTTTTATTCACAAAAGGCATTACTGAAAATAAATCAGTGTTATTGATGTTTGACAAGCCATCAGATAAAACTCATTCTCAAAACACAATAGATTATCTCAATACCAACATTCATCAGATCTCTCAAAAGACATGATCTCAGTTTTAAAAATCTTCCAAGAAAACATCATCATCTAAGTCCTCTAACAGTCAGCTGGAAGACGAAATTAAAACATATTGTAGAGAACTGGAAATGTAAGACGTAAGCATAGGTTTTCCTTTTCTTCCCCCAAGGTTACCTGAAGATATTTTTTACTTACATCTTTATAGGAATGCATGAGTGTTCTCAGCTTGCAAACTAAATATAAATGTATGCATAAGCTTGGAAGGTAACGTAACACTCTATTTGTGCTTTACATTTAAACAAAAGCACATTGATTAAAATTTTTATTTGGGGGGAATAAAGTTTATGCAATCAGAGGGCACAATTTTAAATGCTGGTACAGCTTGCTTCAAACTGCACAAAAAACATTACCTCTATTTACTTCTTCACAGTACCAGAGCACCATGTTGCTTCCAGTACACTACTTTCACAAAAAGACGTGTGTATTTAGAAACGTACTCAATGGCAAGATACAAATATTGAACATATTTAGAAGGAAAGCCTGAATAATCAGAAAAGTCATTAAGAGTACTTATGTGTTTAAAAACACACAAGTTTTTACAATGTGTTGTCCTGAGCTCTTACAGCACAGACACTAAGTGAACAATTCCCATTGATTATGTCACTAATGTTGCTTAATAACATCACTCTTCTCTTCATGACCACAATCATATAATTCAGTGAAAACACAGAAGAAAAATATCTAAATGATAATTGCTTGTTACTGATTGAAAGCAACTCAAAGAAGAGAGATGACATTCCCCATCTCAGAAATGTTTAGATCCCCACATTACAAGTCCTCTGAATCTCATCTAGATCACCACAGATTTTGTTGTCTATATGCAACAGCTGTGCCTTAACTAGAGAAGCAGAAAATAACATGACAATGCATGAAAGTAACAACACTGCTATATGACCATTCATTTTCTGTATTACAGGGATTTTTCAGAAAGAGAAGGAGCAAATACTTTACATCTTTGTTTCTCTATACCCACAGGGTTATGAACCAGAAATCAGTATCTGACTGGATATATTTGGGTTTGCATGGCAAGGTTTTGGTACTGAGGAGGCTATAGGAGTGGATTCTGTGAGAAGCTGCCAGAAGCTTCCCCGAGTCTGCAGGGCCAATGCCAGCTGGATCCAAGATGGACCTGCTGCTGTCCAAGGCCATCAGAGATAGTGATAGTGCCTCTGGGATAACAGATGTGACAAGGGGGAAAAGTTACTGTCCGAATGCAGCCAGAGAGTTGATCGAGAAAATCTGAGAGCAACAGCCCTGCAGACACCAAGATCAGTGAAGAAGGAGCTGGAGTAGTGTTCCAGGTACAGGAGCAGGGATTCCCCCTCAGCCTGTGGAGAAGATCACAGTGAGGCAGCTGTGACCTGCAGCCCATAGAGGTCTGTGGCAGAACAGGTTTCCACCTGCAGCCCATTGAGGAACCCAGGCCCCAGAGCAGGATTCACCTGCTCTGCCCAAAGGACACTGTGACTCTGTGGTGAGCCTGCGCTTGAGCAGGCTTCTGGCACAACCATGCTTAAGCACGTGGAAAGGATTATTTTAGTAATGAAGTAATTTCTCCAAGCTGAGTCTGCTTTGCCCGTAATGGTAATTGCTGAGTGATCTCCCCCTGCCCTTATCTTGACACTCGGGTCTTTCATTGTATTTTCTCTCCCCTGTCCAGCTGAGGAGGAAGGTGACAGAGCAGCTTGGCTGGGTACCTTGAATAGTACCAGGGTCAATCCACCACATTAGGTCAAACAATTTTTGGACTATTTCAACACAAAGTGCTCCTTCAGCACACTGGCTAGAAGTGCTTGCTGATACTGCTTCTCAGACTTAACCTTATGAATTCCTTCAACTCCTCAGAACACCCCCTGTGGAAGTAATCAGCTTCTGTCCTGCTCTGAAGCAGTTTCATTTAACTTGATACAAGAATGACTGACTTCTTATAGTTACAAAGTGATTGGGTTTTGTTATTCTTAGGTTTGATAGAACTATTAATAAAGCCCCTTTGCACAGATGAGCTGTACCCAAAAGAAACCCTATGGATTATCAAAGTCTCAAATCCAATCCGGTAGATTTCGCCTCAAAACTTTTCACAAAAGCAATGACCCATGTAGCAAGGGCAATTTATAAGCTTCAGATACAGCTCTTATTTTGTCAAGAGCTGGGGTGAGATGATACTGAACAATACCAGATTGGATCCAAGCCTTGGTAACCAATCTCTAAATACCAATCAGAAAGTCCAGATTTTCCCCTGTCCATTTCACATTTTTTGGTTTGTATTTAGTTACAAGCAGATGAGTACTATGCCAGAAGGCACTCCATATTCTTAGTCTTACACATCTTTTGAGATTTTTTTTACACCTCTTTTACAGCTGATCAAGAGTTTAGATGCACCTAAAAGCACTGTAGTTCATCTACATAACCCTAAGAGGCACGTTTTGATTTTTGCTGTGATTTTGACTGACCAAGATTTTGCCACTTCACCTGATAAGTAAAGGCCACAATACTGTGCAAAGGCTCAAACAATATAATTAAGAAAGATAAACAGTGTGATAACTTTTAGCAGGCACCTCTGAAGCTGCATACACCTGGTAATGACCTTTAAGGGTCTTTCAATGCATCTGAAAATATGTGCATCAACAAAGGCCATTGATTTACTCTTTTCTTTTTGGACAAGGGGAAATACTCTAACATTCTGGTTCTGCTCAGTTACTCATTTCAAACACATGATAACGTGCTTAATATTTAGGTATCATAAAAATGGCACAAAAATACTTCAGTCTTGGTGTTTTGGGTTTTTTTTTTCAATAATAATGTTTGCAGTTCTGTAAAGGGTATCAGCTAGAGACATAATTACAAAACAACTGTATATCATACAAAAAAGTTTTTCTAGGAAGATAAAGGATCATCTTTCCAAGTATAATGCATTTGAGCCAGTTTTCATATATACAAAAGTTATCAACAATATAAATTGTCATGGCAAAAAATTGCCATTAACTGAACAAAAACTTTGTAATCTTGATGGGTTTTATACTATGCAAATGATGAATCCATTTACTTTATTAATAAAACATCATTGTATTACACAGAGACACATTTTGCACTTGTGTTTTTGAGCTATTTTTAAATTAGGTTAGATTTGACAAGGGACTATTTGTGGTAATGTGGTAATTAAGATTTGAACAGATGTCAGCACTAATAAGGGATTCAAATGAGGTGTAGGGAGATAAATGTACTCTTTTAGCTGTGCTGGCACACCAGGCATCATGGGAGGAGATGACAGCACTTCGTTTTTCAGGAGAGCTTCTGGAAAACTGTCCAGTAACTCAGGTTTTCTGATATTATTCACTCATTTTGCATCATGTTTCAGAACCTCTTAATTTTAAAATAAATTACTGTTCTATCAATATTTATGACATTAAATAATTTGATTGATATCTTATAATTGCAACAGTCTTTTATAACAGAAATTATTATCTTTTGTGCTATTGCTCATCACTTTAAAAAATACCCTATACCTAGATTTTCTCAGTCTCTCTGTTACAATAGGTTGCTTAAGCACATAATGCTGTGAGCAATACTTTCAGAAATTACAAGCTAAATTCAGAGACAGGTCCTTGTTTTAAATTCAGTTCAAATAAACCAGTATTTACACTGTGTACACTAAACTAGAATAAGAAGTACATAAATTTGCCATTAGCTAATAAAGATAAACAAAGATGAGCTGATTATTTAATCTGCAGTGCCTCATTTAACCTGTATCTACACTGGTAAGTAAACCTGGTGAGACATCATTCTCTGCCCCCGAAACTAACTGCTGCTCCAGGTGCCAAACTCTCCAAACCCTCAAATCAATACAGCCATTTCCAAGCAAATTTGGCAGTGGTGACCAGCCACTCTTAAGTCCTGAATTTTGTTGATGCACTGGTAGCTGACATAAGCAATACCACATTCTGGATGCCAGTGCTCTAAGAAATGCCTTGGCCCTTTCCTTACATGAAGTTAGCAAATCCCTCTGTCTATTTACTGAAATATTGTCGACATCTCCCCTATCTCACAGCATAAGCTAATAATATTATTTATTTAAAAAAAATTATAAAATTCCCCATTGATTTTTCCATTGTTGATATTTTTCCAAAGGTGTCTTCAACGGAGTTTGGATTGAGTTAAAGAAACAGTATAAGAAGCTGTATCGAAAAGGAAGGTTGGTTGGCTGTTTTTAAAAATCTCTTATTAGAGAAAAACTATCCTGTTCTCTTTTTATTCCATTTCTCATAACACATTTCACAACTACATTCATAGCATCATATTAAGAACCTCTTTCATTTAGAATGTCTCTTTACAATTTTCATGTCTCATTACAAACTCAGAAACAAGAAGATCCATGAATTTGACCCATAACAGTTTATGCAAATGTATTTCAACCCATCAAGCATTCATTATACTTTTAAAATAGAAAAATAACAGATTAACATACAACAACAAATTGCCTCATTACCATGCAAAAACTGGCATGTGTCTAAGCAACAACCTCTCTGCAAAGTAAATTTATACTTCTGACCCTGTAATCACTTTCACTCAGAATTAAAGGCAAGAAGAGTACTAATACAAGGCTTAGGACATTTAAACTAGTTGTTGGAACTTGCTCCTGTCTTATGCAGAAATCATGATGCGCAGATTAGATTATACGCACTATTAAGTCAAGCTTCATGACTCTATACAATTTCTGGAAATAGAGAGAAAGCTGAAACAGTGTTCAATAAGAATATTAAATAAAAGTGTGTCTGAAAGAACAGAAATTTCTAGGGGAAAAAAAGCAAATTCACACAGCATTTCAAATTATTATTGGGCACTAGTAAAAAGATAATGATTCTTCTCAATGAACATAGAACTGGTTCTTACTCACTTTTTTCTTTTTTTTTTTTTTTTTTTTTTTTTTTTTATTAATGGGCAATAAGGTATAGGTTAACTTAAAAGTAACATGTTAAGAATGTGTCAAATTTCAGAAATACTGCCATCTGCCTAAAAATCTTCCAGACTACCAAGTACATGAAACATGACCAGACTGTTCTGGACCACAACACTCTGAAAGACACATCCTGGCATTATGTGCCAAAAACTATCAGAATGTGCCAGACAAGTGTGCTGATATTTTCTAATCTAATAAGCAACCTGAGTCCCAAAGAGGTAAGAGAAGGCTATGGGCAAAATGTTTATAGGATTTGTGAAAAAACTGTTCTGGAATAATAGCATACAAATAGACAAAGTCTGAAACTCTGTCTGGAAAATCACACAAAAATACAATCCACATTACATTCCTTTGTAACAGTTTACAGACACTAGTTCTTGTTTAATGTGTATGAAGAAGCTGACAGAAACCTCAGTCTGCTATGGGCAATGCTATGGACATATAATGCAAAGTACTGTGAGAAATATTCCTGAGAAAGAAAAGCAAATAGGATTTAAAAATCTACATTCAAACCAAAAAGACCCAAAAAGCAGCTCATGTATGACAAGCAATACAAACTGCAGCAAGGGAAACAAGTCTAAACATATCAGCAGTGCTCAGATTTGGAAGAAAGTGCAAATGCTCTCATCTTTGTAAGGATCAAAAACCAAACATCAAAACACAGCAAAGCAAGTATGGCAATAGAAAAAAAAATGATAAGAAAAGTAACATTAGTCCAGTGAAGTTCTTCACAGAGGACTGGACAAATATTGCAACAGAAAATTATCAGCTTAACAGTGTGAACGGATATGAGAAGTTTATTATTTTCTGGTTAGACTGACACAGAGGCCCATATGTGCCAGGTACAGCAATATTAGGAGTGAACAGCCATGGGCAAGCAGAAGCGTTAAGAACTGATAATGTTCTTACTAAGAGCATTTGATTGAAACAAAAGATACATTAAAAAATGGGAAAAGGCAAGATTTGCAAGAGAAAGGAAAAATCAGTACTAGGCTCAAACCCACGTAGTTTCTGTCATGAAGGTGCTGAACACAGCAGAGGGAAAATGAGAAGCTTTATTTTATTTATAGAAAGATATATATATATATATAAAAATTAAGGTGCCAGTTATTGCTACCAAGTGCTAAATATATGTCACTGTCCCATTTCAATACCACAGCTGCAAACAGCAGAGGTGTCACAGACATGCAGTCCTCACTCATGGAGACATCTACCATGAAGAGTTACAAAACAATTCTCTAGTTCCATAAATAGGCAGAGAAAGAAATCAAAAAACCTGCTGGTTTTCAACTAATCTCCCTCAGATTAGCAACAGTTAAAAGATATCAAGGAAAGCTGCCAGACTAATTGGCATTTGCCAAGGACTAATGTTTTGGGAGTCCGGAAACTTCATATGGTGTTGCAGGCTTCCGTCTTTCAAACTAAGGGTATGAAGAGTCTTTGACATACAAACACTGATCATTACTAATTATAAATATTTTTAAGTAGGAAAAGAAGACACAAAGGACTGTTTCTGCCAAGAATGAGGAAACCTGTTGCACATAACACAGACCAGTCTATGTGCTTCAGATGCAGGACTGCTGCTTTTGGCTTTGCATAACAGCTGAGCATGGTAAAAAGCAGGCAAACACTTAAAATAAGCAAGAGATTAGAATTAGCAAGCAACAATTGTTTTGGATTATTCTGTTACATCAAGATGTGAAAATATTTTTAAAGTTGTTATTGTTACTGCTAAACAGTAATTGAGCTAAAACAGAAGTATTGCAGCACATTTGAGTTCAGTTTTGGGGTCTGCAACACACTCTCTTTGAAGTCTAGGTCTCCAGTCCTGACGCAATAATGAAAAAATTTCAAAATTTTAAGTTTTTCTGAATTTCTGCATCTGAAGCTAGTTGTCCTGGTTACAGAATACCAAAACCTCAAGTATTCACCAGGGAAAAAATATCTCTGAAAATCTCAAAATAAAAATACCCCTTCACACACAAACTACCTGTTGGGTTTTTTTCCTTATTTACAGGTCTGATCTAAGTATCACACATTGCTATGTCAAATCCTGAAACTTGTTCACCTGTTGATAACCACACGCTGTTGGGGTCATTTAGATAAACTAGCAGCTCTTGATCAAATTGAAATACACCTTATACAGAAGATATTGTACTGTTAAATTTTGACAACACTTGAGAAAATAACTGAGAAATCTATTTGTAGTTCCTTAGTGAGTGCTGCAATACAATGACAGTTTTTTCTCAGTCATTTCCAATGGATAATTGCTCACACTCTGAAGAGTTTCTGGACTCCCAATAGATCACTGCTATAACATCTGTTTCCTCAGTGTTCATTTCACTGCCCTTTGCAAGGTAATTATTCTACCAATCACTCTGTTTTCAGCAAGGTAAAGAACTTTTTTACATAATTCTTGTTTCTCTGGCCTCCATTACACACAGACAACCTAACTCATGGTGGAAAGATGGCATTTACACACAGTTACATCTTTTTATTCTCTTTTGCAGTTCAATTCAGGCAGACAGATTTCCACCTTGTACCTTTTGGCCTGGCAAAAACTGCAAACACACTGTATCCCATGATAATCCTCTTGTCCTGCTTCCTCCATGTGTCTTCCCCCGTCACATTATTTTATTTCCTATTAATGATTAATAGCAAGAGTACCCATCTCTCTTCTATTTCTCTTCCAAGCTGCTTCAAGTACCATAGATTATGAATATTGTAGTTTCTTTTAAAGGGGGAAAAACACCCCACAAAGCAAAAGCCCTACTACTTTTGCATTAAGCATTTAAAGCACACATATTTAAAATGCCAGTAACGTCATGATATCCCTAATTCAGAACTTAATTTTTCATATGGTATTACATTAGCCAGTTCACAAAGATACTTTCTACATTATCCAAGACAAGCATAAAAACACCCACCACCCAAAGAAACAAAAAGTCCATGAAACATACACCCTCAACCCCCACACCCAATCATCAAAATTACCACCCTCTCCAGGTCCTGAAATGTAAAATAATTTAAAAATCATAAAACAAACAAACAAAATAATTGGTTTTGTTTTCCCTCTGGCCACAGGTTTAGTGTAACATTTTGGAAAATTCCCTCAGTCCTGTCATTTTAAGGAAGTCTGCTAACATCAGCATATTATTCCCACACAAAATGTTACTACTGCTATGTCTCTCAGAAACATATAGAAACTTTCCTTGATTTCCCAAATTTATCTTGATCTTCTCATCTTCCCAAATACAGCATGATCCTCTTTGACCTCCAGATTTCTGTTGCAGTGCCTGAATTTCTGTACGCATCACAGTGATGTGAACCTGGAGATTTCCAGGATCATCATAAGCAGGATTTTCTGACTAGTACCTAGGATCCTGAAGCAGCATCCATGCAGTGTGGGCTGGAAAGAGCTTTTTCCTAGGTTACAACTTTACTGTCCCTCTGTATATCCCCAGGTATCATTTGACCTAATAATTGCTGTCTCATACAATGAGCAACAAGAAGTGAAAAGCTCTGTGTGAAGACCTGAGTAAAATGCACAGAAGCTAATGGATTTCCAGCTGGTAATGATATATATATTTGACATAGTTTGCTGAGACTCATATAACATTTTTTTAATTAAGCCAAAAACCAAATACTATGAAGACAGCAAATGCTCTTAGCAGTGAAAAATGCTGAACTAGAAGAATAGCACTAAAATCAGCTGGCAGTTTTAATTATATGTGACTTTGCTTATAAAGAAAATCAGAAATTCAGTGTCTATGTAACATTTCCACAGGCTGAATTTTAACAACTCTATATACAATGGTTCCAGATATTTCTGGATGAGCAATATTGTTATGAATTACAAGATAAAAGATGATTCTCACAAATTCTGGGAAGCACAGACAAATTCTTTGCTTTGCTCTTTGACATGCAAAGCACAGTGCTTCACTCTCTCTCTTGCTATAGCTACCTGAACAAGCTAGGAAGCCTGCCATAATCTGCTATCCAAATATGGCACAGTCTGTGTACATTTTTGACTGAATGTAGCCCTAAGTGATTAAAATATCAGACCATCTATATGTAGAACAGTCTCTCAACAAACACATCACACGGGAAAATTATTTGTTCTGATCTACATATTTATGGTATTCAGAATAATAATTTAAATTATACATTTTATATGGTCTTTTCTATGAAGCTGTCCTTAGCTGTAGGATGCCAGATAAAGCAAAGATGCAGTGAAACGGGAAATACACCTGCTTTATGTTATATGCATGTTTGCTGCTAAAGAACAGTAATGAGCTACAGAAATTGTAAGCTTCAGGCTATGTCCTTAGTCATACTGGTTTATAGCTCCTATTAAAACAAAAAAGCGGCACTGGGACAGGAGAGAACTATGCTGAGCACCTCAGATGGAGAGAAATGAAAAAATCTAGAAAAATTATTGTAATCCTATTTACTAATAAAGAAACAGAAAATATTTTCCTGTTACAAGATGATGACAATCTACAGTTTTCAATTATTCACAGCATTACTTTAATGTTAATGAGAAGGAGATATTAAAGTTTTATTAGGTTAAAGGAGTTTATTCCTGCTGACAAATCTAACTACGAGCCTGACAATTCCTTATTTATATTCTGTTAAGTGTCTTCATGTTTTAAAGAGCACTTCTTTATCATTCACAGTGTTTTACATCCTGTGGATGGTTTTGTTGTAATGACCGATTATAGCCACTGTCCTGTAACATCCAATAATGTAACAGATATACAGACCAAACTGATTTCACACATGTCAGCAACCCCATATCAGGACCACAAAAGGCACCCAAACACTCACACACAAAACCTACATGACACACATTTTTGCAGGTTAGCTCTGAGAACCTATTTGTCCTCACTGAACTACTGGAGATGGGAATGATTATATTGGCATTGGTATAATTTTTTGGAGACACTGATGGAGTAAGAGACCTCACACAGCATTTATCTAGAACTGTCAAGTCAGAATGTTGGTTCTTGGCCTTGTTAGGCAAATACATGGCCAGCATATAGAACCTCTAGAAAGCTGACATGCAGTACCAACTCTATCAATCATTACACCACGTGTATATTACACAGCACTATAAAACAATTTACTACATCTCTTGTAAACAAAATTAATAACTTAAAGGAGTGGTAAAGATAAATTTCATCCATCAGAAAAGCACGTCAGGTAGTATTTTATGTGATAGTGTATAGTAAGTATTGGCTTGAAGAAAGTTGTCTTTGACAAATATACTTGCATTCTTCAAAGTAGAACACTACAGAAAGAATAGGCTGGCCTTATTGAAGAATTCTCAAAATGATTTTAGTTTTTCAAAATTTCTTAAAGAAACGAAATCATAAACGTTTTTATGGAAGATTATGTATTAGTGATGGGAAAGCAGAGAGAAGAAGCTATGGTCCTTTCCACAATAAGCAGCATTCACAGGTTTTCCAGTATCTGTCTTGAGCTCTGCATTCTTCAGGAAGTTCAACAAAGGATATAAAGAAGCAAAGTGTAATGTCACATCAAAGTTTAATAATGATTTGAAATTATTCATAATAAAGAAAATTAAAGCTAAATGGAAAAGAGGGGCTGATGAAATAAGAAACACAACTGAGCATTGATAACATAGTTATGATAGTTTTACGCTAAGTTGTAAATTTGCTATTATCTCTTAGGAGAAAACAGAAATTGTAGTCTCTTTTCAGTAGAAGCCAAAACGATAAAAAATTTCTGGAATTATTATAAAGGAATAGAGAATAAATTATTATGCTACTAACCATATAACTGTGGTGGCTGAGCACCTTGAGTACTGTAGATTGTTCATCCCCATCTCAGAAACATGTGACTAAACTAAAATTAAGTTAAAAACCTTGTATAAAGGAAGGGAACAAAGGTGATCAAAGACATGAAAAGCTGCCGAGAACAGCTTCAAGAACCTTCAGCTTAGCAGGCTACAGAAATCATGAATTGTATAAAAAAGCTAATGAGGAAACTATTTATTGTTTCTCATAATGCAAGTTATAGGAGAGCACCCTTAAAGCAACATAAAAAACAGAACAACCAGCCAATGACAAAATACTTTCTCAGACATCAAATGCACGGTGAAATCCATTCTATTTTGTAGATTCAAAGTGTTTCTGGAAATCTCAGCAGAAGGACCATTGAACAGACATTAATCAATAAACATTACAGTTAAAGGACTTCTCAGTCAAGAAGATAAATACTCTTGTTTTTGCCACTGATCTGAAGACAAGGATTGTACCTGTTCTTAGAAAGTTTAACTTGAAGGAAAGATTCCTAGAAGGCTCTTAAATGGTTACTAAATATTGGATAATATTAAAAATTCATTAAAATGCCTTATGTTTTGTAGAAACTTCTATTTTTTTCAGATATTCTAAAAAACAAAACAAAAGCCTTCAGATTACAGAAGGTTACTCTAGGGCCCCTCAGATGCTGCATTCCCATATAAGAAAGTTAACTTTACATTCTACTTTTAAGTGTTTCTACAAGCTGCTTTTCCTTCAATGAAAAAAAGAATAGCTTCTCATAAAAGAATTTTCCTACTTTCCATATAGGCAGCTTAATGTTTAGTGGGTAAAAGATGATCCATATAAAACAGTGAAGTCTGTAGAAGTGAAGGCAGAGAAACTTCAACATTAAATTGGAAAGAGAAAAGTTAATTCTTCACAAAAATAAAACCCAAAACTCACCACCACCACCACATATACACACAAAAAAATCCCCAAGCAAAAAACTCCTAACAAAACATAAGATAAATGAATGTATCCCTTCATGTTAGCAATTCTTCTCTTTTAGAGGGAAAAAGGACCTCAACATATTTATCACTACACTTAGTAAATAAGAAGTCAACTGTAAATCATCAATATCATCTTGCATAGCACTTTTTTAGCTAGGATCATAAGTGAGTAACTGCTGATCTGCTGCCATTTAGGTTTGCTAAAACTGCAGGAAAAAAATTGTAATTGGGCCACCATAAAGAAATTATGAAATCCAAAAAAAGACTCTCCAAACCAAACACTGCTTTGACAAGGAATTAAGCCAAGTTACCAAGTAATCAACACTGTTTGACAACATTTTGAAATAGTAATAGTGGTAGATTTTAACCACATAAGGATGTCACTAAAAAGTTGACTCTGAAGAATAAAATTTGTATTTTGACCTACAGCCTTGCTTACTTCCATTAGTAAAAAACTATAAAACCCCAAAAAACTACAGTCTCTACAGCAGAACTTAATACTGATGTGGAGACATCTGCTCCACTGCACCTCTGCCACCAAAACACAACAGCAACAAAGCATTTAGAGCTGTTTTATTTGAAGAAAAACAAACAAACAAACAACAACAAAACCAAAACAACCAAACAAAACCCAAACACAAAAAAGAAAACACAAAAAAACCCATAAACACTCCAAAATGGGAGTAGAGGAGAGGGGAGGGAAGGGGTAAGAAAATTGTTAGTTTTCTGTAAAGACTTTCAAATACATCCAGGAAAGTGATCCATTCTAAATCATACCTATTTTGTCAGCTAAAAGAACATAGAGGAAAAATATCCTTAGATATTTTGGCAAAGTATCATTTTGCAATACTAGCCCACAAGTGTACAGTAGGTAAATGGTTTAGTTTACGATATATGACAAAGTTATAGGATTTACAAAGGTCTGTAAAAAAGAACATACCATAAGATAACATGAACAAGCCTTGAAATCTTCATTCAGCAATCACAATCTAATGAATTTTTGAAAAGACAGTGATAACAATTTGCTTTATCTATGCTCCCTTCATTATCTATTTTAAAGGCATTACGACACTTTAGTTCTCAAAAAGCTTTCCCTGCATTACAAATAACAGTAATATAAAATACATACATGTACATATGTGACTTCTGCCTATGCCAGTGATATTAAATCAGTATTCTTGTCTTTGAAGAAAAGACATCTGTAAGAAGCAGATAAAATTTTCAAATATCAACATCCACAGAAGTAGTAAAAAAACCAGATAAAATAAATCTTCTGAGCACTCCTAACTTCTAAGATCTAAGGACTAACTTACATTACAGGGCTCGGTTGCTATCTCCTTTTATCACCTCACACACCGACCAATTTAGAAAACAGTGTAAGCAAACTCTAATTTTTATTTAAGAACAAAATTGCTGCTAAATTTCTATTTGAAAATACGGACATATTTTGATAGCCTGCTGAACCTAAGATAGTATTGAGTGCCACTGAAGTGGCAGATGTCATCCAAAGAGCAAACATTCACAACAATGTAGGCTCTTGGGGAAAGGTCGTCTCTTTGCACAGTGGTTCTGGCACTGGCAGCAACTCACAACAACAACAACAACAACAAAAAAAACCCAAAAAAACCCAAAAAAAACCCCAAAAAAACCCAACCAAACAAACAAAGCCTTCAAAGGAAAAAGCAGTTTACAGAGAAGTCAAACCAGTTTCTAGTCCACAAGTGAGGGAGAGAAGAATCTGGCTGCTCCAGACATACATTTTGAAATTAGTTCTGCTCACAAATTGGATAAGTGCTCCCTAGATGCAAAGGAACACACATGCACATATGCACACGCAGGCTTTAATCACTGCTGATACTCCACTGAGGCAAGTACATTTAGAAATTGAGCATATTTCTTAAAAAGTATATTCCAAAACTAATATTCTCATGCATTCTTCCATACAAATGAAAGACTCAGGCATTCTGAGTTGATATTATCAGCAAATTTAAATGAATGAACATGTTTTAAATCTCTTTTATTCAAAGAAAAAAGCAGTCTATGTTAGCAAACTTATTAAGTAGTCTAGCCATTGCTAAATATACAACACATTTTCTGATCTCAGTCATAATTTGTCAATATTTCAGTACTGAATCCACTGGCATATAAGCTACTTATTTTAGTTTCAAATTGAAGAATTCTGTAATGTCAGAACAAATAAAAGGACTTAATTGCAAAAGTTTTATTTCAGAAGACAAGTACCAGAAGCTGATTCAAAGCAACATTTGCTTTTTTGTTTGTCTCCTGTTGGTTCAAAAGAAATAAAATATCGTTCCAACTTACTGTCACTTTCACAGGAAATTATATTTTATTCTTAACCTTACTTTCCTTGTAATGCCTTCACAAACAAGATGAGGAAAAGGAACTCTTATTAGTTCTTTCCCATGGAGAAACTTCTCTCCCCATCTTAAAAAAGAACACCACAAAATAAAATCTGACAACTCCCTCCCTCAACCACACACAAAAAGAAAAAGCAATGATACTTTAAAATTAGTAAAAATGATGAGGCTCAAATTTGGCTATATAGTTTCACAGAGGCTTTGGATATGCTGGTTTTCAACTGTTCACTAGGTTTCTGTATTTGTATTGGCCATAACTAGATCAAAACCTCTATGAACACTAAGAATGGCTGGAGCATAGTTTTGATCTAGTATAAAAGGAACTGTACTATAATCCTATTGAGCTGTGTTGTAGTAACAGCCACCACCAATAAAAATAAATCATGTTTCATTTGAACTTTTCTCTGCCCTATGAAAGAACTGACTTATCTTGACATTGAAATACAAAGCATCTGGGAGATAATAGGGAGCTGGGTAGTGAAAGCTCTACTTCCTCCAGGAGGAACCATGTGGGTGATAATCTGCTGTCAGCTGGGAGAGTCCAGATACCCACCAACAGAGTGGAGCAGGGAAAAAAGGAGTAGTATTTTTGTCATTTCTGTACACCTTTTTATGCCAAAAGTGGTAAGAAAGCCGCTACAACCCAAATGGAACTACTTAAAAAGCTAAGCCTTCATCATGAAAGCAGGCATCTGGTCCATTAGAATGAACCAGAGTTTAGATACCCAGCAGGCACAGCAGCAAAGGTCAAGAACAAAAATCAACAGGAATTAGATGAGGAAAGCTCATCTGCAGCCACAAACTGTCACTAATAATGAAAATTATCCTTATTTGTCATTTGGAAACCGCATACCACAGGATTCTGGGGCGTGGATGGGTGTGAGGAATAAGGGAAACTGATTTCATTTGCCCTCATAAACAATATTGAAATATTTACAAGGAAGTATTTTTGTTACTCAGTAGCCAGGCACACAAGCTCCTCTGCAGTTTTAGGCACTTGGAGATTATGCTTTCTCAGTTGTTGGTAAGAGTATGCCTGCAATGTAACATTTGTTATGTTAATGATAACTGAATTTCTCAACATGAAAAAGGCAGCACTCTTGAGACGATTTACTAATGTGAGAATAAACTGTCAGGTTGAAGCCAACAAAATTTTTAAAGAGTATTCACACTTGTGCTGCTACACAGTGTGTAGCAGTCACTAATGCTTAGGTAATCAATACAGAATTATGAGACTGGTATTTTTCTTTTATGGATATCTTTGTAATCAGTTCCCTGGCATTCTACCCAGTGCCCTGCAAAATGCTTTAGAGGAAAGACTTTTTACTGAGTGATTAAATGAAAACAAACCTACCTGTTTATATTAATCCAACACTGGAAATTTTTTTCATGTGGAAAACTGCCAGATAAAACAGAGGAAAACTTTTAAAACAAAATGTCACATCTTTGGAATCCACAATAGGTAATAGAGGGATTAGCGACCAGCTCACTGCTTTTGAAAAACCTGTGTATTTAATTTGGCAAATTTATGAAAAAAGAATCAGCATAACTTAAATCCAGGTTAAAATCTGCACATATTGTGATTTATACAATGTCTACAAGGTTCTTCACTTTAATGTTTTAGAGTGTGCAGATGGCACTGTATTTTGGAGTTTACTTGTTCCTAAATCACTTTCTAAAGCATACATAAGACTTTTATGAATACACACATTTGCACTTTAACTCCAAGCTGGAATTTGTTAACACAGCTCAGCATCACATAGGAGTCTTGCTCCTGTCTCTGTCTTGTCTGCCAGATGAGATTATAGCCAAGATGAAAGTAGATTTTGGGACTTAGAGTTGCATCACTTTGCGTAAACTGTTTTGTAATAAAGAACTAATGCTAGTGGTAAAAAGACACTGCCATCTGTGATTTGGAAACCAGAATATTACAAGGTCTAGGGAAATGAAAAAGAATAGTAATTCAGATGCTCAAAGATTATTGTCTTTGTCAAATGCACAGCATTTCACCAGGAATAACATTCTATTTGAAGCTTGAATTTCTTTTTCCAATAAATTAGTTCTACAACTATAAATCAAGGAATCTCCTGAGGAGAGAAAGACATGTCATAGCCTAGGATGCATACACGTGGAACAACATAGCTTTTCTACGTAAGGATTAAAAACATAATAAATCAGAGTAAATTAAATTATTTTTACATATTTCTACACCAGGTACTACTCCTCTTACTCTATTAATGAACTGCACGAAATCAGGTAATCACTATGGGGAGAGCAGAGACAGCAAGAACCATTCATAAAACACAAAGCACAACATCATGATTAAAAGAATACAGACTACACATGTACGGAACTCAGCCAAAGTTACACAAAAAAATTTGTTTCAAAAAACTTCACATAGTTATAAATGCAACCTTAACCATTTACACACATTATGTGGGAAAATTACTGAACTTTTAAATTAACATTAAAAATTTTTGTGACTACAGTGTACACTTCTGATTATATTAAGAATATTTTGTGTAAATATTTCAAGATACGTTACAGTTTCAGAACATAATGACTTCTAATATCTATGAGATTTTTTTATGTTCAAGTGAACGCTTCAAAATCTGTTCACAGATATAACACAGTTACTGATTCACTGCTGTAGGTAAGTAAATTGCTCAAAAGTTATTCCTTAAAAAATATAAACAAAATACTGTTTTGTTATATGCAGTGATTATGTATAAATCTTGTCAGTATAGATGTTTATGGTACAGTATTTTTTCCACACAAGCCTTTTTATCTCAGTATTTTGATGTTTTCTTAGCCAACGATTTGTACATAAAGGCAAAAAAAATCCAGCTGCTGGAAGAGAAACATATTGGGGAACACATATTTGCATATGCAGCTACAAAAGAACAAGAAGGTACTTAGCCTAAGGTGTTCTACACAACTTCTGTTCTGATACAGTCCATTTTGATAAAAGTTTATCCATCTGTTTTATTACTACTAAACATGGCATGTTCATTTATGTAAAACAGTGTGATGGAGCTGCCTGAGACCAAAAAATAACCATGACAAAATCTCTTAATACCTGTGAGCTACATCCTCAGTTATTTTGCTTCAATGATACAAAATCTTTCCACAGAGGTAGGCTGATCTTACAGCTGTTCTTTGTTCAAATTCTCACTCGTTACAAAGAAAGTTTACTGCATGGAGAATTCACATAGAATATGACAGAAATTTCTGACCTAGTTAGGTAGAAGTTTTGAGATACAACAAAAGAACAGACAGGAAGAGATTATATTTTAACTTGTCAGAATGGTTTAATTCAAATTTTGGTTATTCAAAGTAAAATAAAATACTTGGGAGCATAAAGGTAAAAGGAGATACTTAATTCTTCCCTATAAAATAATGTGTGTAATCATTACACCAATATTATTGGATTTTTCCAGTATGTACGTAGCATTTATTTGTATCACATTTGCAATTTTATAAACACAAAACCACACGAAGAGTCATATGCAAAACAAGATAAAAGTTGCAAAGTACATATATTGTCTACTGTATATTGTCAGGTATTCTACTTTTTTCTTTTAATTCATTGCTTTGGTGGGAAAATAATTTGCTCAGAAAACCTTTTTTTTGTGTTTCAGAATAAAAAGACTGTGAAATAAATGCTGACCTATCTACCCAGGCAGAATGGAGCACTGAAAAGAAAAAAACCTCTTATTTTCTTAGAAAAGACAAACCAATTTCAGTCAAAGATTAGCTCTAGCTTTGATTCTACAAGTAACAGAGACTGAAGTGGTAGGCAGATGGAAAAGGAAAAGAAAGAAAAAAGTAAGCAAGAAAAAGAAAAAATCTACAGCTCTATTTTATTCTGCAGGATTTCTACATTTGGGAAGGAAGAAACAACACTAACAACCACTAACAAAAACAATACCTTTCATTATAACATTGAAGCTAACCAGAATTATAGGCTTGGCTTTGCAAAAATATCAGTGCAGTGAACAGAGAAAGTACTGCAGTTAGAGATCCAAGAAGTAGCGGGGAATTAATGTGTGTATACATAAAATCCGTAAGTGCGTATGTTTCATAAAATACCTTATTTCTCAGTGAACAAGCTAAGAAAATGCAGCAGTCCAAATTCTCCAGAGAATAAATAACAGAAAAGTTTCATGATTCCTTCCTGAACTGTTTGTGAACATACATGTTCTTTCAAGGAGAATAAATATCATGACTTAGCTAACCACCAGGTGTCATGATAAAAGTGAGGCTAATACCGAAAACACCAAATAATTTTATCATCATCTAATATCTCCAGTTGTGCCACACATTTATTTAACATTCTCTTTTTCCTTTTGAAATTACATAGTTATCATCAATATTGTCGACATCTGTCATGGAAGTACTTGGAAGATAAAGGAAGAGTATTTTGCACCCTTATCACTGGTATAAATCACAGCCTCTCATCCCTAAAACTTCTGTGTGACAACTTATAATAGGCTTTTCTGGTCTCCTTGGGGAGACAACAGTCCTCAAATGTGCAATAGTCACACTACTGTACAGTATATAGTCTATATCACTCATCTTTCTCTGCATATACTATTGTGTTTACAGTTATGGTAGGATGAGAATTATAGAGCTACAAAACTATGTAACTCACTAAGTATTGCCGTAATAAACGTGATTTGTTTCATTATTTTAAAATACCTAGGCTTTATTACACATTTAAGAAACATCAAATCATATTTCACTTATTACCCTTATATATCTACTATTACTAAAATATTCCTTAAATCTCCTTCTTTTTTTTTTTTAATATTAATTTCATTTTCTTTAGCTTTTCAAGAGGTTTAACCCACAAACAGTGCCAAAAAATTCTCCATGACCATTCTGCCTCCAAAGCATTTCCCTTTCTTCAAAAAGCCGTATAACAGGAGATCTTCATACAAACACAATATTCCATTTACCAGCTGTTTCCCATGCAGGACAGATTTTGCCTTTGAAAGGTTTTAACAAACCTGCTGGTTTTGGGCTGCCTTGTTCAGCTGCTCGCCATTGATCATGAACCTTCCCAGGGTGCTCTCTACCTGCTACTAGTTATTGTGGGGTTGCCACACCAAGGGAAAAGCAAACCCTCTTGGAAAAGCTCCAATTATATGACTCTGAGCCGGAGCTTCTTTATGAAAGCTGTCACCAGCTGAGAGCACAGACCATGCATCTTTTTGTGGAACAAACTCACTAAAGCAACAAGAACAAACGACATGTATTTAAATTTCATATTTGTTCCTGGGTTGTTTTAGTTTTTTACCTCTAAGCATAGCCAGTGACTTTGATGACAAAGACCAGATCCTATATACAAGTCATAGAAGAAAAAGATTTGTTCTTATTTATTTGTGCAGATTTCCTCTGCATTATGATAGGTCTAGTATGAATATGAGAGAGTGACTGGAAGATACAAATGAAAACATCAAATATCTAGATTATAATTGTTCAGAAAAACACTTATTCATGTCTCACAAAGACTAGAAAAACCTACCTTCAGAGTCACCAACAGTCTCTATTTTATAACAATAGCAGCTGCTGATTCACAGTGATTGTCCTTCTGCAGCAGATTTATTTGGAAACCAGTATTCAACAGCAAAACAAAAGCATACGACCAATTTTTCAACTCTATTCACTGAGGATGTATTAATAATCCTTTATTGTTAGGATCACTGAGGCAAAGACAATACATTATAATAGTCGAAAAGATAATGCGAGACTAATAAAGTGAACTTCTTATCATTCCTTTTCCATTTATAGTCAATCATCCAACTGTATTGACAAAGCTTAAATCTTACACCTTGCTATATCATTAGTAGTGAAGTATAAGAACAGAATTTGGTTAAGTTAGGTCCAAAGTGAGATTAAGCAATTTCTAATTAATATAGCATTTTAGTCCCATGTTTTAAAATATTTCATCTTTATTCATATTATTGATTTTTGCTTTCATGCTATCAACTCATTGCATTTCTCTTTGGTTATTAACCGTGATTTAGTTTTTGTACTCTTGACCTTTGCTGATCTTCCAGCAAAGATTACACAGACACTGGGCATAAACTTCCCTTTTATTTCTATGTGAGTATCAAAGATGTTTACTGGGGATTTTCAGGAAAAGCTCCCCATGCACCTTTGGAAGGCAAGGCAAGTTTGTTTTGCTGCCACTCTTCTATCAACATACACATAATCTCCTTGTAGCATCCACTACACATATACCTGGAATTACATATTATTGCTTGCAAAAAATACAGTAACTCATTTTTGTAATTTCTGTATTTCCCCACGTTAGAAAGAAATATTCTGTAACATGAAGCAGGACATAAAATTATTTTCTAATGTTATTACTACTGTTTTAGAGCACCGTAGTTTTAAAAATAACTGTATGAAAGACTTTCATTCACTGCAATCTCCGGAACAGATTCTGGCATACTTTGTCACAGTTGATACATGATAAGCGAAAGACTTTTTTTAATGTCAGCAGTTTAATGCAGATTAAGACAGTATTTACTGCAAGTGTATGAGATAAAAAAAAAGGTATTTTTTTGTTTCACCTGTATTCAGTCAAGAAACATCTGCTCCTATCCACTATAACTTAAACAGAAATTAAATACTAGCATGGGAGAGATTTCTGCTTGGCTCTCCTGTAAGAATACAAGAGGAGTGACAGGAGAATACTCCATTTCTCCATTGTTCCTTTTTCATCTGTCAGGTGATGTAAGACATCACCATCACTTCTCTTTCAAAGGTTATTCCATAGGGGCATTTTCACTGACTGAGCCTGCAGAAAAGGACACAGATAAACTACTGAAACAAAGGGATGAGCACTAAGACCTTATAGCTAGAAAAAGATACCACATGGAGTTTTCATCTATAAGAGTATGGAGAGGGAAAAAAGAAATTACCACAGAATCACAAAATTGACAGGGTTGGGAGAAATCTCTGGAGATCATCCAGTCTAACTCCCATGCCAAGGCAGGGTCACCTGGAGCAGGTGACACAGGAACATGTCCAGGTGGGGTTTGAATGTCTCCAGACAGGGGGACTCCACAACCTCCCTGGGCAGCCTGGTCCGGTGTCCTTCCACCCTCAATGTAAAGAAGTTCTTCCTCATGTTGAGGTGAAACTTCTTGTGGTTTAGTTTATGGCCACTGCTCCTCATCCTGTCACCGCGCTCCACTGAAGAAAGTCTGGCACCATCCTCTTGGTATTTATACACATGTCTACTATCATATGATAACATGTCTTAATCATGTCTTCTTCCTGGTTGGTTCAGGCTCTAAACTTGATTGGTGCAAAATTCTGATCCCAAGAAATGGTTTTCAGACACAAAGATCTAAGAAAGATGATACTTTTTGCAACTGAACTATCTACATCATGCAAGGTGAAGTGAGACCAAAGTAAACCTGGAACCTTTCTGGCTTTTACAGAGCATCTTCTGAAAGGTAACAAAAACCACTACCAGTGTACTATCTCAGAGAGGAGAGAAAAAAAATAATGGGAGGCATCTAGACCAAAGTTAAATACTAAACCATTTTAATGATAAATAACCCAGTACAAAAAATGAGCAAAAACTCTTGTCCATTTCAGTTAAATTTTAACTGACAGATAGGTAAAAGAGACAAAAAAAAGTGTATCTATTCTGTGATTATAATTTTTTTAACCATAGAAGTTCTCATGGGTAAAATAATAATAACAAAACCAGATCATATTGCAATGAAACACTGAATTTAAACGAAGCCTGCAACTTACGTGGTATTCTGCCTTCAGTCTATTTTTCATTTGTCCAATGAGAGATCACAGAATTGTTTTTAACAAAATATCTTGAAAGGTGTGATTTTTTTTTCCCTTACATGGTTTATGCCTGGTGCAAAAGCCAAAGACTGTAAACTCTTTTCAAAAGATCACTGTAAGTTAAAATATAAAACAGAATAACAATTCATCTGCTATTTTCAAGAGCGAATTCACAGGCATCACTATGCAAAACGAATATGACTTCTTATACAGGTTATCACAAAATTCTCCACAAAAAAACACAATATATAAAGGGATAATAAAAGTGGTGTGTAGATAGGTTAGATATCCCAAGTTTCCCTATTAAATGCACTGTTGGTTTGGGGCACAGCTTCTGTATTCGCACTGTGTTATTTGTTTACCAAAAGAAAGTCACATGAGACTGGATGAAAGCAGAATTTTCCCTACTTACCACCAGTTCAGCATTGAACTATTTAAAGAAAACCCAAAACTTCATGATAAAAACCTCTCTTTTAAGAACTGAAAATACTAATGCATTTTTAAAGGGTGAAATTCACTTGTATGTGGAACATCAGTTAAAGGACACAAACACCAATTGGTGCATGCAATGAATCTCATTTTATCTTGAGGACAAAAGCTCAGGTTCAGATAGTCTGAATTCAATTTATGTTCCCAAGACCTTTGGTGCTGGAGACTTCCAGGCAGTCAATACAGAAAAAAGATGAAGTGCGGATCTCGGAAGAATTTAGGTCATCTGGATTTACATGAAACATCCCACCTCTGCAAGCTGTTGTGAGCCACCTTGATGACTTTGAGAGCTCTGACTGAACGGAACGAGCTCAAGGACAAGGCTGTTTCAGCAATGTGTAAACAAGTGATCTACCACTGAAATGAAATTTTCCCTAATCAACTACTTTGCATTAATCTCTGGAGAAAGAACACTTGACTACGTGGTAAAACTGCTTTTAATAAACTGCCTGCCTCTCTTTACAACCAATACCTCTTAAAGATTACTCAAATATATAGCCCTATTTTATCTACAATTGTCCAACAATCTGGCACACAATTTGCCTGTAGTTTTGACAGGAATTTGGGGAGTTTTAAGTCTCCAATTTTGATATCATTTATATACCACAATGTTTTATAAAACATCTTTAATTTTTTTGTTTTTAGTTGTACAATACAATGTCAGTCTTTTCAAATCTTAAAAAAAGGCACATATCTCATTTTTACCTAGGGCCTAAAGCAGTTACTAACCTACAAACAAAGATTTCTAACTCTAAATCAAAATGTAACATTGAGGAAAGAAATTCCCTATTTAAGAAAAGAAACACTCTTGATATGTGTACTTATATATTTATGTTTAAACAGAATTACTGCCCAGCACGTAATTGGTCAGGACACTAGTATGGTCTTGATGAATGTAATTCCTCAGATACTGGGCAAGGAAGGAGAGCAAAAGAAAACAATTTTTTGCATAGCAATTTAATACATTACACCCATTTAATTAACAACAGACATTTAATTAAAACACAGACACTACACAAAGGCAACTCTCAGATGAATATTCACAAAGATGGGCAGGAGTGCTTGGTCAAAAGAGGCTAGATCAGACAGACAGGATCTCGGGTTCTTCTTGGCAACTGTGGGGCTTCAAAAGACAGTTGACCTCAGCTCAGTTGTGCTTCAAAAGGAAAAGCTTTGAGGCACATCTCCTTTGAAGCTACAAATCACCTTAAGAGAATTGGGTCAGCATCATGTTCTTCAGAATCCCCCCAAGCACTTGGAAAGCTAGAGGGGAAGTGTTTAATACCATCTCTGGCTGCTTCCAGCAAGATGAAAGAAAATATCGAAAATTCTAATTTTTTGACCCATTCTTCTAGAGGTGCTACAGTGCAACTTCATCAAGTTTAGGAGCTCTGTTCACCAAGTCATTATCCAAGTCAAGAAGAGATCCTGACATTTTAATTCTATGTTCCCTCAGATTTTCTATTTGTGAATTAGAAAGGAATGTTTGAAAATTATAAAGAATTACTTCTGGTATCAGAAAAGCCCGCAATTTCAACGCTTTTCAGAAACAGAATGATACAACTGTTCTGCTCCAGGGAATACCATCTGAGGATACACAGCACAACCACAGATACACCAAGCCAAGCACAAACTATTCCCCTGCTCAATGCCCCTCAGAGATGACATTTAAGATTAAAAGACTGTATAATTCTAAAAAACCTTCCAGTGACTGTCAACTCTGACTGGAACCTCGTTTTCTTCAAGGATACACATTTTTCTACAGTACAGTGATGCTGCTGATTAGAGGTATCAGATAACTAATGAAATCATATCAGATGCACAACTTAAACAGAACTAACTACGGATCCTAACTTTATAAAACATTAATTATTTATCAGAATTACTTATCAGAAATTCCCAGCCAGATTTATCAGTTCCACGATCAGTCCCCACAGAACTTACTGGAGGGGAATCAATCTATTGTGCACCTATTTCTTTTGTTTTTCTCTGCCATCTGGATAGGACCTAAGAACTAGAGTGCATCTCCCCTCCAGCTTTTTTTACACCCCATCCCACAAGCAACTTCCGGTTTGTTACATACTCCTCTTTCACTGTTATAACATTAAGCTGTATCACTCTTGTGATCAACTCCTTTCAAATATATGCCCAGTTCCGGAAAATTCCAATACCTGTGCCCATTAACTCCTTATGTATTAATGCTTCACATACATTAAAAAAAACCCCTATGCCTAAGTCATTCAAAGACTGTTTTGTTATGCTGTTTTTGTTACGCCATCTACTTGGAAATAACATTATCCATAAATCTAGAGACAGCATGAGAAACATTTTCCTCTTACGGGAAAATGACTAGGTGTGTGCTAATAGTGAGCCCCAACATACCCAAGATGACTTCACTGTGCAGTAAAAGTGACACCTGAATATTGAATCTAACACCATCATAACTCCTTAGACTTTCTAGGCTCAACCTGCAAACCCAGACCACACGGGCTTAGCAGCTACGTGCTGACAGACTCGCAATAAGCAAGGGGCATCAGCCTCACCATTCAATTGCTGCACTGATTAGAAATGGGAGAATCCTATGCCATTTTAAGAAAGATATCAAAGCCAATAGGCACAGCAAGGACTGAAGCAGATTCACACTTCACAGCCCAAATTTCCATCCTGTTTGTTAATAGTTCAAGGAATAGAAACTCCATCCCTGCTTGCTCCTCAGTTTTCATCTCACATTATTTAATCTAAATTTTAAGTTTTTAACAGTCTTGCATCAAGTTCCAAACATAAGTAGTTGCTGGATCCTCTGGCTATGGGGTTCATGGACAATACTTCTATGGAAATTAGTGAGATAAAATGAACATGGTTTATCAGTCAGGACTCCCCAGATTTAAACATATTTTTAAAAATATAAACACCTATCATTCTCACAGAAGAGAGAATTCATCAGAGGGCATTTCACTAAGCAAACAGTGTATGAAAAGAGACACTCTGCTGTACACAAAAAGCTATACAAATATACTTTGAAACAGCAGAAAACATTAATTCTTTACACAGAAATTCTGAGTTTATCCCCTCGCAAATACCTAGAATGACATTCTTGCTTGAAAACTGACAGTACGCAATAGCCAGCCTCCTGTTAAAACTCTTATCATACATACTGTGCTCAAACCACATAATGAAGAATATGACACTTTCTTCTATATGGACACTCAACTTCCTGTGTCCCAGATGGCTTTTAAGCAGTAAATTTATGACCCTTTATTACTCTACCTACTAGGTAATCTGGCACTTCAGACCTTAGGATATTTTTTGTTTCAGGAGTATCCACCAAACTATATCCATGTTGCCATTGTGCTGCCAGATGACGATGTCATTCTCTTTGACTTTACTGGAACTGCAGTTAGAATATGCAAAACTTACTCTGGGCCTGAGAATCTTTTGCTTGCATTTATTTTATTCATTCTTTTTCTACCAGGCAAGACAACAGGTAACAATTACAGCTGTATCACCTAAAGGTAAGGAGCACTTTAGTATCAGTAGCAAACCAACATTTAAATTATTTCAAGAGTTATAATATTTTAATAATGTTAAAATGGGTATTATATAACTATTTGCATTACATAATTTAAAAGTTATTATTTATATAATAAAATGTAAAATGTGAAGTATATCACATAATAAAATGTGCAGTTACTCAAATTCATAAACTCTATCATTTTGATACATACATACACATAATTATGAATGCATATCCACATTACAAATAACTAAAATGGCTATTTTTTCTCACCTTATAATTACTACTACTGAAAATTAAGAGAACTGCAAATGAGAGACAAGCATCTGAATCCAGATTAAAAAATCCTTCTCTGTATGATGTCTCTACCTAGTGAAGGTCTTGCCACTTATGCAACCAAATCTCAGGTTTAATTTAAGGCACTGTTAGTTAAGATTGAACACAATATCCTATGACTGGAAATGAATGGCAACACTGGTTATGCCCTAATTGTATCTTAGGCCTCATTTGGCAATGATACCTTTTAAATAACAAATCTTGCATACACGATACCAGCCACACCAGCCTTGTTCTAGTGATAAAAGTTGCCAGCAATAAGAAACCTTTATCACAGTTATTTTTCTGCTTATCAAATATAAAACCAGTAAGAGACATCATAATGTCATCTGTCCATTATTTTCCTCAACAACAGGCAGCTTTGGGAACTCTCCAATTTTAAAGCAGTCCACTTTGCAATATTCCTTTAAAATAATGGGACTGGGCAATACACAACTTTAAGCAGTGATAAAATAAAATAAACTTGCAAGAAGGAGCATCAGTACTCTGGAAGAACAGCTGCTTCAAGTGGCATTTAAGGCTCCTATAAAATTTATTGCAAGAACCCAGCACTTTGAGAAAATTAAAAATGTAAGAAATAGATGGTTATAAAAATCATTTTAGCAATAATTTGTAATCAACTCATGAAATTCATAATTTAAACTCTCACACTGCAAATTGCATGGCTCAGTTTTACACAGCTAGAAGAGAATGATGAGATCTTATACTGTATTAACCATTATTAGCAAGAAGTCCATAAAAATTTCATATTAAATGAGTTAACATTATTTCAGATTTGTAAAGATTTATGAGCTACCAAACATACTCAGCTTCAGGAAATTTTAAGATAAATGTACCTTGTTTATATAAAATATACATAAAAATTATAAATACAAATGGAAGCACTTAAAATGGTACATCCTACTGATTTATATATGATCTTGTTTACATTATTCAGAAAGAGTTAGGCTCCCAAGTTGAATTTAAAAATCAAGATTTAGTTCTGTAAGGATGTGGAGAAATCACCTGTGAATAAGGGAATATACATTACTTCCATTTAACCATGGGTAGCTTTTTTAAAATGTAACTTTCTTGTGCTCCTAAGCAATACCTTGTTGCAACAACTACTTTCAATTCCAGTTTCAGAACACATTAGAAAACAGTATTTTTCCATTGAATGTACATACAGATATATGTGTATACAGAAGAGGGTGATTCATAAAAACTTTTTTTAAAACTTTGCCAGAGTTGTGTTTTTCCTATAGCTGATAATATACAAGAAGCATTACGAATACTTTTAAAGCCTATATTAAAAAGGACTGTAAAGATTCCTACCTTATACACTAATCTGTCCCTAGTATTTCAAAGCTGATGTTCTTGGCACTTCATTTTAGGAAGATGGCTGATATGCATATGTATCAATTTACAACAAAAACGCTAAAGTCCGTCAATGTTACCTAGTTATAAAAATGACTGATCTAAGAAATGACAAAACCCACTCTATTCTATGTCAGGAAAAGAGGAAATTTTCTTAAGAATAAATCTTGTTTTAAGACATATAGTGTCTATTTGAAGAGAGGATTTTAACTGCAGTAGCATTCACTAATAATTATATATGCTTTTTTCCACACCATTTTTCCAATAAAATGAATTAAATAAATTTATTAATAAATAATTCAACATAATTTCCATTAACTGAATTCATGAATTAATTAAACAATGGTTTAAAATGCTGGAGCAATGATTTCCAAAGTTTTCTCTGGAATGTTGTAAGATCGTGATGGTACCTTCTTGTCAGAAATCTGTCTTTTGCACTTTATATTTCCACAGCACGGTCATGAAACAAACGTCTGTGAGGGTTTGAAATACACCTACACCGAAGGTCACTACCTACAGAGTGAACAGCTGTGCACATCCATCTGGGTAAACCCCGGTTGTTTGGCATGAAGACACATTACATCATCAGCAACATTAGACAGATACCGGAAACTTTATGAAAATTTAACTTTCTATTTCTAAAATTTTATTAGATAACAGTGGTGTGCATGAGGTTTCTCTTTAAATTATATTCAAGCGAGTAATACCTCTGAAATAGATTTTCATTTGTCTAGACAAAATGCCTTATGTCACAAATTACTTTGTCTGATTAGATCAGATTATTCTATGGTACTTTGGAATCAAAATATCTTCACCAGATTTTGCACAATCACTTTATTTTTCTTTTAAAGTGTGCACATATCAGGGAATGGTAGATACTTTTTTGAGAAAAAAACATCCCAACACTTATGTTATATATTTGATATGCAAATCCTCCCATACATAACTTCATTGTTTTGTGTATCTCCATTAACTTCAATTAACAAGGAATTGTAATGGCCACTTTAGAGTAGTTGGATACATAATTTCAGTGTTGGTAGGGTAACTTTGTTATGATACAAAGACTGGAACTCCATTCATGGAAAACATCCATCCCACTCAGTGGTGCTCAGCAAGTGTTTCCACTATCACAGACCTTCTGTACTGGTGTTCTTGCTCTCCAACCACCTTGGAAACCATACACAGTATATAAATCCTGCTATAAAATGACAGGTTTACAGTCATGATGCCTCATGCAATTGTTTGGTGTTGTGCCTGAAATAATGCTCTCTGTCCTTAAGATCTGTGATCACAGTTTTTCATCTGGGGAAGACTTTGGTCTTTGCTGTTCCCACTCAGGTGAGGTTTACACAGAGTTAGAGCCAAATGAACTGGTGGCTCCAAACAACACCATAAACAAGCACAGTAGATGCAATTTCAAACCCAGAACCAGTTTCTGTTACATATCACTACTAATCTCCAATCATAATTACTGATGTCATTTATATTTAGTTACCTGGGCAGTATCAACTCAAGTATCTGACATTTTAGGTGGGTTGCTGAGGGAAATAATTCTTATCCTGATCAAGTAGGACATTGCTTTGAACTTGTTCAAGTTGTAACACTTCTGTGCTACAGATTTGCCCTGATCACCAGGTTAAAATGAAAACACTGGAGAAAGATTCGGCAATTTACAAACAATACATAGAAGTTTTTGTTTTCTTTGCAATACACAGCAAATACAATTTTGGATCCCTCTCAGTTGCAGCAATGGTGCATTGCTCATGTCCAGACCAGCGCTCTGAAAGGAGCCTCTTTCAGAACCTGAATAGTAGATAAGTTCTTTTTTTCTCCTTTTTTTTTTTTTTTTTAACTTAAAACATCTCATGCCTCATTTTATCAAAATTCACACACTGTCTCAATTTTTGAAATCACTGGGCTTAGAGGTAAGTAGGCTTTGAAATGCCTCATCAGATATGAATCTCAAAGAGCTCCTGCTGCCAAATGGCACATACATGGACCAGCTGGATGCTAGTGGATGTCATTGGGTTTTCTTCAAGTGACAAAAGTATGCCCATCTAGAGAACCTTATTATGAAGGAAAAACCTACTGTCACAGGCCAAGTCTCTGCAGCTACTAATATTTAGAAAAGTCAAAGATCTAGCATTCCTAATTATGATGACAAATACAAACTTTGAAACACCACATCTGACAAAACTTCTTCAGGTGTTCCTTGCTGCTTTTACCAGTTCCTCTAGCTACAGCTTTTAGCTTCTATTTTTAAAGTCCCCTTTCAAATTATTCAGGAAAGAGCAGAGACTTCCATTACAATTTGCTTTAAGACAAATTGCTGATGACTAGAAGATAAGCAGTGTGTCACACTTGTTAGACCTTAATGCACAGAAAACATACTTTTTCAAATTTTAAATGCAGTATTTAATTAACAAATTTAGATAAGCCCAAAATGTGGAATGTACTTCAATAATGCTAGAGATCACTGTACTGATAGTGTTGCATTAGCATGCATAGTTAATGTATTCACAGCATGCAAATCTCTTATATTCTTTTGGGATAAAGATTATGGTTTGCAGAGATTTCATTTTTCCTTCTCTCTCCCAACACAAAGGTTGTATTTTTAACTTTTACTGGAAGCACTATGCAATTGCATCTTTACTGATTTTCTCTAATGTTAGCCACTACAAATAAGGAATCCAATTCTTATTGGGATTCCCATCCAAATCTCTCTCAGTGGCCCTCAAGTCAAGCTAGAAGTTTTAAGACATTTTCAACAATGAGCAGGTCAAATTCATGGATTAGAGTTTCAGAATTATATTCCTTTGCTATAATCATGTAGGCTAGGCGCTGTCTGGCTTGGGGTTCCTTTCTTTCTTTGTTTTTGCAATCTGTGCAACAATGTAGTTTCATATTCTCACAGAACTGCAACAGTATCTGTACACAAAAAAAACCCCACATGCTTCTGTGTCTGCCTATGAACGAAGAACAGAAAGCACAGCCCATGACAAACTGAAAAATACACTTTTACTTTAAAAAAAAAAAAAAGAAAGAAAGAAAAAAAGGAAATTAAGTAACTTTACTTACTGAACAGGCTTCAGTAAAATATTCCATTGGGGGTGGGAGGGGAGGGTGGTGAAGAGGAAAATCACACAATAAAAACACCTAAATATTATGTGCTAATTTTCCAATACTTGTATCTTTGATAAGTTTCTTTACATGAAACTGCCCTTCCTACACTCTGAAAGAAGTGAGATGACCATGAAAAGATCAAGGAAAAAAAGAGAGAATGCTATCAATTGCACAAAACTGCAGGGATGATACTAAAAATAAAACTGTTGAGGCATCCCAGTTGATGTCTTCATAAAACCAATAATTAAACCCTTACTCACTGTCCTTGAAAGTAGCGAATGCAGTCCCAATTAAAAGTTCTACATCTGTGGCAATGGTAAGTTAACAATTCTTTTTGCCATTCTCTCTCCTTCAGAGCTCATTAATGCACTGCTGTTACTCCCTCTCCTGCGGATCATTTTTATTATCACAGCATCCAAACTAACTGCCTTATCTGCAGAGTTGGGGGGGGTTTTCTTCTATTTCTGAGTATTTTTTAAATAGTTTACAGTTGACAAGATTTTACTGTGAGTTGCTTGACTCACTTGTGTCTGCATAGAACATACTTCCTCATTGGAGTTTCTGTGTAATCCAGATTACCAAGAACAAATGCAATAATCTGCCTGTTTCTTCCTTTCCTCTGTTGACTATCAAACCTAATCATTCTTAGGATATAATAAATCACTCTAAAAGCTCCAGGAACTATATTGTTTAGCCACTGAATATAACTATAAAAATGATGAAACTGCATTAAAAGCTCTTCACGGAGGCATACAAAATTTTGTGCTTCTGCTGGACCTTCTATCTGAGTGTTTCCACTTGTAAATTGACTTTGATTTTCTATGAAAGAAAAAACCCACTTTATTTTTATAGATGTAGTCCTCTTTCCAGCCTGTAAACTGTGTATTTCACTGACCATTTTTATGTCGCTACTTTGTTTACTGAGTCTTCCACATACAGCATCTTATACCTCACAGCATCTCTGGCTAATGTTGATTGTATCTGCTTTCAGTGTAGGAGAACTCACACAAAATATTCCCATGCTTCAAACAGGTTGGTTCTAAATCCAACAACTCTCCTGTTTGTCTCTTTGGAAAGGAGCAATCAGCATCACTTATGTCACTTATTGGAAAAAAGAGCATTTCTATAATGGTATTCACGCTAGGGATTTGCTACAGTGATAGGGTTTACAGTGATAGATTTTTTAATATGGTATATCAAAAATGGTATGGCAACAGCACATGAATCTCTAAAGAAGCTGCTACTGCAAGACCAAACATTGAAGAATTCCTCCTCCTAAGAGGGTTCACCATAACCTGCTCAGTGTCTCCTTAAGCAGTTTCTGAAGTTTTAAACTACAATGCTTTTTTCATTACATAAACTGCATCAATAAACATTTTTGTTCGTGAACAGGATGTTAAACATCAATTATTGTAAACATTCATTTGGATATTTTTTCCACTAGAGTCTTTGCATTTTCTTTCAGCTTTGTGGAATGTAGCAGCAATTTTCCCTGAACTCAGCTATTGTGATAAATTATTGAAGATTCAAAGAGACAAGTTTCTCAACACGTTAGAAATAATCCTGAAGTCAGTAAAATTACAGCACTTTATACCACTTAAAAACTTAAAATCTCATACAGGTGTTTTAAGTGTTTGTCTGCAATTTTGTATCTCTCTGGATTTTTTTTAATTGAAAGTGAATCATGTAAACTCTTAGGGTTATCATAAACTTTTATAATGATGGAACTTGCAATTCTGCAACCAAACTACAACTAGTGGATTATTGCAGAATATAAAAAAAATAAGAATTCAAGATCAGATCGTTTTATAGCATGCTTCCCATTAGCACTTTTCTCTCTCATTTCTCTCTCTTTGCTAAAATAAAATGTACTTAGAAATAAAACAATTACTAGATTTATATACACCAACATTACTATCACAGACATCTTATACATTAAATGTGTCTATCTTTTGAGATTCAGTTCCATAACAGCTAGAATCATCCCTGTCTCATTCCTCCCCTGTGGCAATAAGTATTATGAACTCTTTTGATTGGGATGTTATGATCACAGCTGAACATAATCACACCTAGTATATAAACACAAAATCTACCATGGTTTTCTCCAGAAAGATAAATGGAGAAAAAGGAAGGAGAAATGGGACCAAAAAGGGAATGAAATGCTGCAGTTACTTCTCAATATAAACTGGCAAATGCTGGAAGTACCACTCTGAGATTTCAGATACACTATTAGAATCTAACAAAACAATAAATTTTCAACAATTAGAAAGAATGCCAATAAGAAAAGCGGGATTTTGATTGCATAACAAATGTAATTGTAAGCTTGGGTCTTGAAAATACACAATTCTGCTCTTTCACACAGGCAAACATTTTCTCTATGTTATTACTTGTAGTTAGTTTCCCAGTAAGATGTGTCCCTGAATGCACATTCATATACTTCTGTATTTTCCTACAAAAGTGACTCTTATTTCCTGCCTGTTCCAGTTCTCCTCTGCTTTACAAAATGTCAAATTGTTTTAACATACACTGTCTGCAGCACTTTTCTGAGCTGGATGGAAGTAGATGAAAAAAAAGCTCATCCAGACAGGCACTGCTATCAGCTGAGAGACAGCAGACATTTTCCTTGGGCTCTGCTGTGCTGGTAGTTTCCAACTCCATGCTGAACACCAGCTGTTGGTTTTGAGAACAATTCTCTCTGCTTCAATGTAAAATCAAACAGATTACATCACAGATTTTTCCAAGGTGTATCTACCTCGTTGCGTATTTTCACATTTGGCCACAGTCTCTGGTAGTAGAACTAAGTGGCTTCTCCGGCCAGGGTGGCTCACATGCACACTGCTCCCAGAAAGACCTTCCTGGCTGCTTCTTGGCTCCAGCTGGGAGCCTTCTATGGCCCAAGACATAATTTTGTGCTTTTCAATTCAATGTACTTGAAGCACTGTGAAAGCTGTGGTGCAACTTGCCAGTGCCTTTATAACACAGTGCTGAGGACTTTCATTGCATGCCATAAAGAGTACGCAGAGAAATTTTAGGACAAAAGATGTTCACTTGGATAAGACTGAAAGACCAGAACATGAATTTGAGAGTACAGAAGCACAAACACCAGAACAAACTGAATTTCAGAGTACAGAAGAACAATTTTATCCCACCTAACACCAATTTCCTAGTTTAAAAAATTATCCCACAACTTATCTCAACATTTATCAATTTTTATTCCCTCCAAATCACTACCATTATGCTGTTTCCTACTAAAATAAACATATTAATAATGCAGACCCTTTTCTTTTTTCATCTATCTTTACATTGAACAATCTTACATGCCTTCAATTTCCCTATCTTTAACCACATATGGAACAGCTCTAAGGAGCAACAAGATATTCACAGTATGTTTATTGTAAATTAAGCTCCTATTATATGCAAACGTTGTTGCAGATGTCCCTATAATTTAAGAATAAGCTAAAAATGTTTTAGGAAAGATTGTGCACTATAGTTAACTTGAGCTGAGGTCAAGTAAAAATTACCAATGTGTGATATAATCAATTAAAGCTAAATTATATGTGCTTTAATATACTTTGTAAAAATATTTTGTTCCTTAATTCTTAAATGTCTGTTTCTTCTATTACCTTCCCAAATTGATTTGGAAAAAACATATCACAGAAACCTGCCTCTTGATTTTTGTTGGTTATGACAATAATTGTAACAGTGCAGTTAGTGTATTTAGTGTGTATTTTAAAACACTAAACAGAAACAAGTAAAACAACTCTGAGCGCAAAATTCCTTCACCTTCCTTTTGCTTCCTTCTTCCTTGTCCATGTCCTGTGATGAAGGTCCTGTAACCTCCTTTGTAGCAGAAAACTCAAAGGCACTGTGATTTTCCATTTTTTACACTCTTCTTCAGTTCCAGGCACCTTTAGCTTTTCACTGGTAATAAATGTTTTCCTTTTTAAGCAAGGATTCTTTCCTGCTACTGTCGTATCACCTTTCTCCTGAAATCTCCTGCCCCACCGTTACTTTTTCTCCCTTCCCACTGTCTCTTTTCTGTTTCTAATCCAACCTAACTGCACCAGAAAATGAGTTAAAGTAAATCACAGTAGACAACCAGGTTATTTTGTACATAAACATATAAATCACACACAGTCTTACAGAACGTATGGAGCCTGGCTCCAAGCAGTTAATTCTTACTGGTTCTCAGATCTTTGGAGAAAGGCAGGGATAAAGGAATGGAGACACCCATTTGTGCCTCCAGCTACTTTCAACTAGATTAACTTTTAATATCTCCTATATTTTATTTTTGTAAGTACAGTGCTAAATCTAAGTCCACAAATATCTCTGTCTCTATGTCACGCACAAAACAGGTAAATAAATCAGTCCCTTTCCTTTGCCTGGTTTGCTAGCAGCCCCTCTACTTAAATAGTTAAGACAAACTACAAGATTTGCCTTTTCTCTATAGTGCTTGCTACCCATAGTCTGCTTTTTCACATTGTGATATTAGCACTGCAAAGATATCACTAGGTACCTTGAGAAAACAATGCATATTCAGGTAATGTCCCTTCTATAATCTATCTTACATTGGACAGTAACATAGACATATTTCATGCATAAATCAATCACACAATACAATCACTTTAGACAGACATAGAAGAGGTTTTCTGTAACACTGACCTACAGCATGGAGAAAAAGAAAGGAGGGCACAAATCAAGATGAGTGCAGATTACTCATTAACTGAAGCAGAGAAAATCCAAAAGTCTGGCTACCTTTCAAGTCACATATATAAAAATCAGCAACATCAAACTTAGCTGCTGTGCTCTCAACAGTAAGTCACAGTTTTTAAAAGGAGGACTTACCTACTTTCTTTTTAGTAGAAAATATATTTTTCTAATAGCAAAACCAGGAAAAATCAGTTATTAGTCAACCCAGCTTTTCAGTATGAAGCTCTTGCTTTACAAAGTTTGCCACACATCTGTATTTGTACCTCTACTACTTTAATTGGATCACTCAGAAAAAAAGGCACCGAATGGGCACTGTTCAAGTTCTGTTAAGCATCTTTTCAATGTATTTATTATGTCATCTACATACAAAGAAGAATTTTATGAGAATTCAAAGGTGAAGGGCATGGGGAGAATAAGAAACACCTTTTGAAAATCAGTAACTTCCAAGACTTTCAGAGTGCAGAAGATTAAGGTTTTTCTTGCTGGCCAGGTCAGGGAAGTGTTTTCCTTCTTCACTGTGACAGAGTGCATAGCCCTGCTAATAGAGGCAAGTCAGTATAAAATAAACACCTCTTGCTCCAATCTTATCATTGTTCTGTTCCCTGACTTCTGTATAGCAAAGACCAAAGATGACACAACTTCCTGCTCTGAAGTCAGTCCCGTTATTGACTGCACTAACAGCAGGAGTAGACAGAAGTAAATTTCCTCAAGAAGGAAAATTCACTCTGAGCTTTTATTTCCCACTTACAGTGATCTGGAGCAGACAACACCAAGGCACACGTCACCTTATGTGTGCCAGGTACTCAGTCCTTCAGCCTGAGAAATCAGGAAATGAAGCTACTACACCTGAGCTTTACCAACATAATAATAATAATTGCCTTCCTGCAATTGATAATCTTGCCTTCTCACTACCATTCTTTTTCTTGCGGATAAGACATTTGTCTAACAAGACCGTATAAGTCACACCTAAGAACCTGTATTTTGGGCTAAATTAGGGGGAAAAACTGCCATGTAAATTTTTCCAAATTAGTCTATTTATTTCAGTATCTTTGAGGACACTTTATCAAGGCACTAAGGCTACCACAGATGAATACAAACAACAGGAGTAACCCATCAAGAAGAAAATGCTCCTGAAAATACCACTGGGTGCTAGACATGTCTTCTTGCTACCAATACTTTGTACAGCCATAGCTGGCACTTGAGACCAAGTCACAGTAATGCCAAATCACTTTGTCATACAAAGGATTACACTTTTTGCCAAAATTGACACCGCTTGCTCAGACTCTGATTTGAGAAAAATGGTGGGGAAACTAACTTTTGTAAACTGTGAAAGACACTTCTTCCCTTGCAGGCTCTACTGACTTTGTGACCTTACAGTAAGCAGGTCACAGGATGCCCTCGGAGCTCCTACTCACCAGTTTACTCTGCTGCTGTGAGTTTGTATATGGATATCCACTCTGATAAGTCACTGTGAAATGCAGTTAATGATCTTAGAATGTGGAACTAGTGTTACCTTTTTTAACTTGTTAGCAACTGTTTGGATGAGATTGATTTGTTGTCATTTTCTCATCATCTATCTTGAAGAGAATCTGAAGGGACCTGAAGAGAAAAATCACTGTAACTGTGGATTAAAGGACTGAGCATTATGAGTCTCTCACAACAATGCAAGCTCCTTGTGGATGTCTTCATGATGTGGATCCTTGTGCATCGCTGCAAACTGAGGATATGCTATGATTATATGATTACTTCCAACTGCAGGAATGGTTTTGCTTAACCACCTCTAATGACTGTGACTATCCCACAGACTGCAAGAACATTTCTCCCATTGCCAGGACAATGAGAAGTTCATTCAGCTATCTCCAGTAACTGGAGCAAAGCAAGTTTACAATACAGGTAAACCTTACTCTATCCCTGTTCATATAGTTTCCCTATAAACTGCTAACTGTAGTTATGAGAAGAATGAATTACTCATTTAGCTCATTGTATGAGTCTTTTTCTCTCAACAAAAGTCCCACCATCATTATAGCTTCACACTTATTTTTGATAATGTCTCACTAGAAAGAAGATAAGACAAGAAAACATTGAAGTGTCCCAAACCAAGAGTGAATGATATCCCAAAATACTAATGTAGTGAATATTTGATATTACTGATGATTTTTACGGGACTGGTCTTTTTCCTAAATAAAATGGCGTTGTGTTTCACTTAACTTAACTTTGGTGAGTTATATTTAGCAATATTTAACCTGACTTCTTCTTCATGGTTTTCATGCTCTGAAATTCCAAAGCTCCCAATTGAAGACAATGACTAAGGAAAATATAAAATAATCACATTCATCTTCCTTTCTTACTATAACAAGAAGAAAAAAGCTTCACTGAGCTTTATTTTATAAAAACACTGAGTTATTAATCACTGTGTCTGACCCAAGTATTCTTTCTGTCTAGAAATTTTTGCTATTGTATTGCTTAACATGTTAGAAAACAAACAAAAAATATGAATCATTGTTTCAACACCAGGCAGCAACTATCTTTCAATCCTTGCTAACACATGGGAAATGAATTCATTCTTTACTAAAAGCACTGTCTTACTCCACTGGGGCTGTTTGTCAGTTCCTCCAGGGTGACACTAAATCAAGTTGCAAAGTACTGTAATGTAAATCACAGACTAATTTACTTGTCACTGTGTTGTGACACTTGGTTAAAAATGCTTTTTAATTGCAAAGATAAATTATACATTAACAATTCTTGGTGGCAGTTTCAATACTGCATCAGATTATTTCACTCTAGAGAAAGGAGCTGAACAACTACACAACCATGAGCTATGACAGAGTATTTTCAAATCGTTGGGTTGTTCAGATTGATGGTGTTGGTAGTGTTGTGATGATGAGTTCTGTCCTCCACAAAAACAAAAGAAGTAATCAGTCTTTTATATTCAGTAACTCATGAAGAAAAAGTACTCTGTTTTCTTGAACCTTTCAGATCACTCCAGCTTCTCACTTGCAAATTAGTCAGACTCCCTATAGTAATATGAACTGGTTCTCAGTCATGCTGAAAAATAAGCCTTTCTCTATTCTATAATCTAGGACAGGGAAATGATTGAAAATAGAACAAAGTATGGCTAAAAAAAAAAAAAAAAGAAGTAAGTTGTTGAGTAATCTTTAGTGATTTTGAGTATCTTCACCTTTGGAATTGCATTTCTCTCCACACAAACTAGTTTTTTCCTGCTGGAAGCTAGACTAGATCTGGCACCTCCCGGCAGCTAGCAGCCAGCAAGCAATGAACAGTAGTCAATGCCCTATAGGTAAAAGGCTCCACATTGCAGTTAATAGCATTAGACCAGAACAAAGCACTCTGCAGAATGTGAAAGTCAATCCCATGGCTCACCTGTATATATTGCATTTTGTGGATGCTGTTCCTCAGTGATGCACTTCCCATGTATGTCTATTACAGCCTACTATAGTGTAGGTTGCTCTAATAGATGTATTTGTGCCCCCCACAATCACAGAATGGGTAACGCTGGCAGGGACCACAGTGGGTCACCTGATCCAACTTCTCTGCTCAAACAGGGGCATCCCAGAGCACAGGACGTCATCCAGATGGTTTTTGAATATCTCCAGTGAGGGAGACTCCACAACCTCTCTGCCCAATCTGTTCCGGTGCTTATTCACCCACACAGTAAAGAAGTTCTTCCACATGTTCAGGTGGAATTTCCCATGCACCAGTTTCTGCCCATTGCCTCTTGTCCTATTGCTCAGAAGCACTGAGCAGAGCCTGGATCCATCCTCTTGGCACCCTCCCTTCAGATACTGATAGATATTGATGAGGTCCCCTCTCAGTTGTCCCTTCTCAAGGTTGAACAGGCCCAGCTCCCTCAGCTTTTCCTTACAAGAGATGCTCCAGCCCCTCAATCATCTTTGTCACCCTTCACTGAATGTGGTCCACAAGCTCCATGTCTCTCTTGGCCTGAGGAGCCCCAAACTGGACACAGCACTCCAGATGTGGCCTCACCAGGGCTGAGCAGAGGGGCAGGATCACCTCCCTTGACCTGCTGGAATGCTCTTCCTAATGCACCCCAGGACACCATTGGCCTTCTTGGCCACAAGGGCACTGCTGGCCCATGGACAGCTTAGTGCCCAACAGGATCCCCAGATCCTTCTCCACAGAGCTGCTTCCCAGCAGCTCTGCCCCCAGCCTGAACTGGAGCATGGGGTTATTCCTTCCCAGGTACAGGACCGTGCATTTGCCTTTGCTGAATTTCAGACTTCCTCTGCTACTCCGTAACCCAGGGCTTGATATAAACAGAAATCTGCCAAACACAACTTGCAATACATGAGCTAAGGATATTCTATCAGTAAGGTGCAACATGGATGTATTACAGAGCTTACACAAACATGACACTAATAATGAAGAGATGTTACACATTCACTTTAAGACCATAGAAAAAAGGTTTTGAAGTGGGACTTCTATTTTTTTTTTTGGACATATCTTCTGATTCCACTGAGCTGATAGTCACCTCAGTTTTGGTGGTCTCAACACTTAGGAGCAAAGGAAACAGACTGAAAAGAACTCATCCAGAAAGGGAGAGAGAGTCAAGAGGTGGACCAGCCCCCTCTCGCACTTGCACTTGCAATCTTCTCCTTTTGTCAGACATTTGATTTTGCACAAAATTGCCACCCCTTGGCCTGCACCACCTGCTGCAAGGTGCTCACCAGGTGTCTCTTTCCCAGGGCACAGAAACTGCCTCACCCCGTTGACTTGGCTAATATGCTTAAACAAATTCAGCCTTTTCCTAGATCTCCAGGGTGCTCTTTTCACTGCCCATCAGCAGGGCACAGGGTCTTTCCTACGCTCATGCTTTCAAAGCCTTCGCTGTTACCCCAACCCCTAGGCGGTATATCATCCTCACAGCAAGCGGCACCAGGACACTGCCTGCACACCAAGTCACCATAATTAGTTGATAATGAGCCTAATAAAAGGCCAGGGCTGGGCCCTGCACTGTTAGCAGAATGCCTCTTCTCACCAGTCACAGTTAGCAATGACAACATTGTTTTTACTGGGTACAAAAATGCCTCAAGCATTACAGCACACAAGGGTGTATCCGTGTTCAGGATCAACTGTAGGAGCCTCGCCAGCACTACAATGTCCACACTGGAATGAAGCCTTCACGACCACTGCCCAAGCTTTGTTGCAGCTTCCCCTGTCTATGCAAACCAGAAACAGCCAACTTTGGATACTTTCCAGCACCCTCTAAGAGACCTGAAACTTGTCTAAGGGATTCTTTCACATAATAGACGTGGAAACATTTTAATGAGGTATTTCTGTCAGAATGACATTGTGAGCTTCAGAAAACAGGTTGAATCTTTTATGACAAAAGCACCCTAGATTATTTCTTACAAATTAATTTCTCTGATTTAGACTGCTAGCAAACTGCCCTCCTCTTTTCTCACTTTTCTTAATGACAGTGAATAGATTCAAAAATCAGGAGGTAGATTTTCTGTAATAATTAAGTATTTAAACAGCATGTAGGAGCTTAGAAGACTTCTTAAAAATTACATAACCATCACTGAAATATGCAAGTGCTGACACCTAATTCACCAGTTGTGTCCTGAAACACAGTTGGTTGGTATTAGGTTCTAAATTATTGTTCCTAGTACGCATAGTAAATCTGCTTATTAAAATTCCTTTCTGAATATTTATGCAAAGTCTGCAACCCCCTATGCATAAGAGACCTGTATTATCACACAGAGTAACTTGGCAGTTTCAAAGAAACCCAACATAATTAAATCAAGCCAAATTAGAAATGAAAGGAAGTACAACCAAGCAAGGGGTTGACACCCTGAACTTCCACAACACTGCAGCATTAGAAGCATCCAGACCATTACAATACAAAGCTCCAAAACACTGATTTAGAAAGTCATTCAAAAATATAACTCATTTGTATTTTGAGTTGTTGTCCAACTCAAATCTTTAATATTAAATAAATTAGTCCTTTCGAATTTGTGATCTCTACTTTTTGGAGTATATTTTGAATGTGTCTTCAATAAAACTGAGTATTTTATAGGTGAGAAACAGCAAGGAAACCCCCAAGACACTGGCTCCTGCTGCCTATTATTTCAAAAACTTCTTAGTCTACTTCATAAGCAAGTCAAACATCATCTTCAAGGATTCTTCATCCCTTCATTATTGCTCTGACAGACTATTTCTGCATGATTTTTATATTTAAGGACCTCCTTCGCATTTTCAACTTGATATGTTCCTGAGCAATTTGTAATTTTTTGGAGTCTGCAGCCGTGCTGGATGTTTGCAGGTGGGTTGTGGTTTTTTGCTGTGGTTTTTTTTTTTGGTTTTTTTTTTTTTTTTATTTTACTTTCCTCAATGACAAAACACAAGAGGATCTTTTAATCTCCTCCCACAGGCTCCATCCCCCATCCTCTGGTCACCCAGGAGGTCTCTCTGCACATGCTTACATTCATCATTCAGGAATAGAGTACTGCCAGCAATGTGTAGGGTTGTGGAAGCACTTTCATTGCCCTTTCCATATAAAATTGCAGTCAGACATGTCTTTTTCCTATAGAATCACATCAGCAGATTACAGTTGTTTAATGATCTCGTGAGACTAGGTTTGTTCTTTTTTCAACTGACACTTCCAGGCAATGAGCTCTTTCCTGAAAGAATTCTTAAGCTTGAGATAAAACACTTTACGTATCTTTGTAGAATATGATTTAATATCAATTCCTAGTCCCTTACTTTACAAGAAAATTAAGTTCTTCATAGTTATGAAGCATCACAACTTTGCAATGAAATTCTTAGTATGATACAGTTCTAGCAGTTTATCAGTGTCATGAATAGAAAATCTGTGCATGTGATTTTCAGATGTACTCCCATATTATCAATTTCTTGCAAACATTTGTGATTACAATGTACAGATCCTATGGAGCTTGTGCTATGTGACTACAGGAAAAGAAGGTGGAAAATTAGAACAATATTAGTAGAATTAATAGTATTTGTCGAAAGTAGGTACCTCTCCCTCCCCACAATAATTCTGATGCCAACAACAAAATTTACACTATAATCAGAATAAGTTACAGATAGGCTCTATACACAAGTATCTCAATACTAATTTGACAGTATTCATGGAGTTTGAAAATGGCTGCATATGCATATCATTAACGGCTTTGTAAAGATGCATAATGAAACAGATATTTAAAAATATAACTTTAAATGGGAGTTTTGAAAATGCTTTTCAAGAAGCTTATTTTTTTATTCTTCAGGAAAAATTTTAAGTTGACTTTGTAGAAAGTAGAAAATTTACATTATTTTTTTCTAAACAATTGTTTTGAACTCAAACCCAAGTATTTTAAATCGCAAAGCAACTTGAAACATTTTGTTTGAAGAAACAGCAACTTCAGTCTCTTTTTTGCAAGTCTGAGAGTATAGCCAGACACCACAGGCCATTAGCTTGTTTTAAATTCACTTTTTAGAATTTTCTCCATTTTGAATTTAAAAAGTATCATGTTCCCCATTATAAAACCTGAGAACATTTTAAATACATTATTAAGTATTGTTCCCAATCTGCTGCTTCTTCCTCTTTATTTCTCTTCCTCCCATCCCCTGCCTTTTTCTTCTTTTAACTTGGAAAGCTTCAGTTCTCAAGGGCATATGTAAAAATCTGTATACAGTAATGCTTGTGTTCTGGTAAGAATTTAGCAAGAATTTATAACACGGCCTTGCATCTTTACTTGAAAACATCTATTTCTGCATATATATGGACATATTATTTACAAATACATTTTGACAGTTTTAAGTTTGCAAATGCAAACCACACAATTTGGGCAAAATGCTGCAGTTAGATGATGCATCTGAGTTCAATGTGAGAGAAAAAGAGGCAGAGAACATACATATGTATGTGTGTACATCAAGAAACACAGCCAAATTATTTTGATTTCACACCTAAAGTGCCTAAATATGATTTTTATTCTGAAGTGCTCATCACATTCAGAAGTCCCACTGAGCAGGTTTTACTTGTTTAGTACAGAGAATCAACTTACACTCTTCTTATTCCTGGCTGCTGAAATGCCGTATTTACAGAACCTAATCCCGGGGATGTACTTTTAAAATTTAAGGAGATTCTCAGCCAGTATAAACTTTTATAGCTCCATTAGCTTAAATTTACAAACTACAACAAGCTACAGTAACTGAAGATCCATCACGGCATGGGTTTGGCTTTTTTAATTTTAGTTCTTAACCTCAATCAAAATTCTTCTAACACTAGCAATGTACCAGTAATTCAAGGGGTTCTTTTTCACGTTGTTAAGTCTCACAAACTTGAAATTAGCAAAAATTTTCCAGCATTTACAGCCATTATTGTTGAGAAAGTTAATATTGGCTGCCACGAACCATGCAGCCAGTGCCTGCTGGCCTTAAATGACTGCAGAGTTGAGAGCTGATGTTCCCAACACAGAGAGAACTTCTCTCTGTGGCTTTGGGTGAATTGATACATATGATCTACAGAGCAGAGCTCTGTACGGACCCACATGACACCAAAGCAAAAGAGAATCTTTCTGGCCACGTTGCCATGAGTAGGGTCAGGTCACAACGAACCAAAGATCAACCACATCTGAGTTCCTGAGTGCTCTTTCGAGCCACCCAGCTTCTCCCAGCATTTCCCTCTGACAAGCACCTCTTTAAGATTCAGAGTGAGAAATGAAAACTTCCTCCACACCTTCTGTGGAAAGTCAGAGAATAGAATGGGAAGGTGGGAAAACCTAAAGCTCTCTTGGCTCACATTAACAATGTTTGTGCAAGCAGCATTCATCATCTCCTGGTGCACCAGCTCTGTTGTGTTGTATAGTCCAAACTTGCATAGAAGGCACGCTTTAAGAGCTGACTACTTTGAATACAGTGACAAAGATTCATAATGTACAAGCAACTTTTAACAGGAGGTGTGCTGTTAGTGTTTGCCTAGTTTAGTAAAGTTTAAAATTAAAGTTTAGAACTGACCTGATACATAAGTCTTCTAAACACTCCCATCACAGTGTTTAATTTTGTGCAATCTCTAATTCATTATCTGATATAGACAGATATATAGATATGTAGATATATATATACTCAAACTCAGTTATACCAGTCAATTAGTTGCAGTATTTTACCCAAATTCCATGGTTTGCATTTTTACTGACCTGAAATTGTCAGTGTATTAACACATTCTCTTCAGTTATTGCCCAGAATTACAAATCGTATGTGCCAGGGAAAAGTAAAGTACGTAGTACAGACAGTGCTCAGCAGGTATTCAAGAACACAGAATGCCAAGAATTATTAGAGAGGTCATAAAAAAACATTACTTTGCTGCTGTGTAAGTCAAGGTCTAACTACATTTTGAAGAATGCATGAAATTTCATAAACTATAGTAGTACTGGGAACAGATGATCACAAGCACACAACTTCCCTTCTTAAAAGGTGAGATTAAATAGACTGGGATTCTCCAGCTTGGGAAGATAATGACGGAGGAGAAAAGATACAGATGTTGAAAATCTCTCAAAATCATTAATGATACAGAGAATGAGAAGGGTACAGGATTATTCACTATTTTAAAACTCATTTAAATTCCTGCTTTTTCAGTTGCTAACAAACTGTAAAGAATATATTCTCTAGAAAGCCCTCCATACAGCAAATTTCAGTACAATAAGATCAATCTCACCAGCTGAGAGAAATGAAGAGAACAGAGAAGTTCTCCCACTGTTTCATTGCAAACAGGAATCCAAAGCAAAAGTGGCGCTAAAAAGCAGAAATTCAGATTGGCTTTATGTAACAAAAATGCAAACATAAGAAACAGTGACAATGGAGGCCAAAGACAGTGTACTTTTCTGATCAGGATGATTATGATCAGCTTATAAAGGAACAGCATCACCAAGATTTGCTCATGTGCCTAATCTGTGTTGTCCTAAATATCCTTTCTAGTTGTTCCAGAGCATCCTGGAGAGGACAGAAGTAACAGAAGGAAGAGGAGTAGCTGTAACAAGGTCAGAGCACACAGAGGGAACCAGGAGCCAAGAAACGACCCAAGAACAACCGGGAGCAACACAGAGACAGCATTTCCAATGTCACTTCAGCTCTCACAGGAGATCATGATGATGGTTTTGGGGGCAGGGGGAGAAAGGAAGAGACAACAGTACTTCAGGTGGAACTGAAGGGATAACAAAGATCCCTAGGGAAGAGAAGTAAAGAGAGAATTTTCCCATGGTTCAGAGAAATGCCATGGAAGCTCTGAAACTGGTAAAACACATAAGGGCACAGAAGCAGGTGGTAAGTTGAGTAGAGGAGACGAGGAGACCCTGAGCTGTCAGGCACAGGGAACTGGGGAGAATAGGGAAAGAAAACAAAGGCCAGCAGGGAAGATGGCAACAAAAATCACATGTGCTTTAATAAAGCATCACAAATGCTTTATTTAAGCTGGAGGTGGAGGTGAGATGAATCAGAGCTCACTTGAAAGAAATACACTCAGTCTTCCATAGCTTCAGTTCTTGCAAGGAGAACAAAGGAAATTGAATGAGATGTAAATTTGCACCAGGTGTGCAAACCCTCACACAAGACCACTGCAAAATATATGAAATAAAAGCATATTCTCTATTTGTAGTTATCTTGGAGAAATGACCAGCAATGCTGATGTTTCCTTTCTCGCCAATTTTGCTTGTATTAAGTGTTCAGATAACTTGCTTTTTCTTTCCAAATCTCCCCTTTCAATCCAAACACTGAATATTTTAAATGGGCACACAGCCTTAAGTTTAGTTCTTAATTAGAAAATACAATGATTCTGTCTCATCGCTAAGTGAACAGGAACTAGTCTGATGATTAAATTAGACAGGTTAATTAAATCTGCTTAAACACAGCTTGGCCTTTAAGCTATAGTTAGAAAAAAATTTCATATTTCTGAGTCACAGGAGTTAAAAGAGTTCATTAGTCAGAGTTTGAGTCAAATTCTCAATTGATGTATAAAGGCACAGGTCTCTTGAAGTCAACAGTGCTGCTACTATCTACACAATTGAGGAACTGACTCATTATTCTGCCCTAACTGCATTTGCATCTTCAAATTTAAGTGCATTATTCTGTTGGCAATGATTAAACCACTACAACTCTCCAGCAGGTGATGGCCACACCAGTGATGAGCACTTAAGCACTGATGTAGCATCACAGCAAAAAAAATTACATAGGTCCAATTAAGACAATGCAAAAATTTCTTTGTAGGATGATTTAAAGCTATAGAGCAGAGTTAAAGGCTTAGTCCCCAACATTGAGTAATCTTCAGGAAAAAGATTTTGTTTAAAAAGTAAACATGCAGTGACAGTACATTGATAGCTGTGCAAAATGCATTCAGTGCTGTCATATTTAAAAAGAAGAAACCTGTAAAAACTGCAAATTTAACCCACTCAGGGCTCATTTAATGAAATGCTTTTGTACAAGTATTTATTGTCTTCCCACAGAAGTGCACTTATGGACTAACTCAAGCTCCTTCGTTTTAGACAGTTTGTTTTATTTGAAATGGGGTTCATGTATCACCAACTACTGTACTGCCTGCAGAACAGCAATTCACATCTTGCTGATTATTCTAGTTGGTGTTGATATATCGTACCTGATTTAAATGACCTTGGTTGGTGTGTGTGTGTGTGTGCCTAACTTCAGATGTTTGTCTTGCTCAGCACACCATCACACACAGTCCAAACACCTTCATGGGCAGCATCAGATAGAGATCCTGCTTTCCACCAGTTTTGCATGGTTGAGGACATGTTGTGGATTAATGCCCCCAAACACCTCTGCTCCTTGTCACCCCAACCAGCTGGTAGGGAGCAACAGCGGGGCCACAAGACACACACTTCTGTTTCTCAGCACAATTATTTCCATTAGAACAGTATAGGAAATTACCCACAGCCAGGTACCAAAGTCAGGGTGACACCTAACAAGATTAATAGATAAAAATATCAGTGATTACACTGAGTTGTCAGATGCCAACCAAATTAATTAATTTCCGGCTAACCACTAGAAGCTCAGACTATTAAATCTAGTATTCAACACAGGCAAATAACTTTATTAAAACATGGAAAAATACAAAAACAAGAGGAGGGATTGCTGAAATAGTGTAGGGATACATATGTGCAGATTCTATGAAAGTCATTTTTCATTAACTCAGTAAAGCATGATAACTGAACGTCAGTCTAAAGTATTCGAGATTTTTTTCTAGAGGCAGTTGTGAAGTACTCTGAACCATGGTTTAAAAATGTCTTTTGCCACCTGCCCAATACGTATGCAACAGGAAACAATTTTTTTTATTTTGAGGCAAGTAGGATATATTAAAACATGGGCAAGTGCAGGATAATTTAACATTCAACACTCAAGCAATAAAAAACCTGTGTAGATTATATAAATCAGTAACTGATTTTAATCAGTTCATCATTTCATCGGCATATTTCCAAAGTATTATTTGCTCAGAACTACAAGCACAGCAACAAGTCTGTAGCCTCATAATCAGTAAAACCCCCAAAATCTGCAACATAGAATAAGCAAACTGTAGTTCACATAGGTTAATTTCAAATTGCCCCATGGAGACCTTTACCAAACTCTTTTCATGTTTCATGGAGCTTTAATGACCAGTGAGCCAAGCTGAGCAAACAGAACTCAAGTTCAGAAATTTGGGCTAGATTGAAGGGAAGGACAGAGACATCTTTATTGTTTTATTATTATTATTATTTTAAACTCTGAGAAAATGTGAAACAAAATGTCTCTGAACAGTTGTGTTACAAATTACATTCAGCAAGATTTATGGGTCTTTATACTCCTTTTGAACAATCTTTCTTTCAAGTCATAAATTCAATATAAGAAGTCCTTTAGATTGATCATATGGAAACTCATGCATATGATTAAGTGTTTGTAAAGACACTGAATTCCATTTCAACAGGAATGTGTATATATATTTATGTGCATATTTTTCTATGTATCAATACAGGCTGGGAGACGAACAGATAGAGAAGAGCCCTGCCAAGAAGGGCTTGAGAGTGTTGGTGGATGAGAGGCTGGACATGATCTGGCCTTGTGCACTCGCAGCCCAGAAAGCCAATGGTATCCTGGGCTGCATCCAAAGCAGCGTGGCCAGCAGGGCCAGGGAGGGGATTCTGCTCCCTTTACTCCACTTTGGTGAGACCCCACCTGCAGTGCTGCATCCAGCTCTGGGGTCCCCAGCACACCGAGGACATGGGCCTGTTGGAGTGAGTCCAGAGAAGGCCACCAAGATGATCAGAGAAATGGAGCACCTCTCCTGTGAGGAAAGGCTGAGAGAATTGGGATTGTTCAGCCTGAAAAAGACAAGGGTTCCAGGTGACCTAATTGCAGCCTTCCTTCAGTATCTGAAGGCAACCTACAAGAAAGCTGGAGAGGGACTTTTCACAAGCGTATGTAGCAATAGAACAAGGGGGAATGGTCTGAAAATAGAAACTGAAAGTAATTCTCAATGAGGTATCAGGAAGAAGTTCCTTCCGATGAAGGTGATGAGGCACTGGAACAGGTTGCTCAGAGAAGTTGTGGATGCCTCATCCTTGGCAGTGTTCAAGACCAGGCTGGATGGGGTTCTGAGCAATGTGGTCTAGTGGAAGGTGTCTCTGCCCACAGCAGAGGGTTTGGAATTGATGATCTCTAAAGGTCCCTTCCAACTCAAGCCATTCTATGATTATGATATTGTTCTGAGAGCACAGTCAAAGAAAGGAGTAGAAGACAAGTAGCCATGATACTGACCACTCTTTCTCCCACTGAAGTCTGCCACTGCATTCTACAAAGAAACCAAAAGACTTTGACATATTACTGTAATTAAATAATCAATGAGAGAAGGACATGAAATACATTGAAATACTCATACAAACAAGTTAAATTTTTTCATCAAAAGAAGATCTGCAAGGCAAAATACTCTTTGTGTCTCAACAGAGTTATCATGACAAAGGACACTCAATTCTTCAAGTACTACACAGTATTAATAATGCTAACAACACAAAAACAGAGTTCAAAGGAACTTTATTTAGAAGACAAAAAAAAGCATTTGAACCTTGTGTGCTAAAGAATGGTGTAGCTTTCTCTAAAGGTGTCAAGTTCCTTATAAAATTAAAAAAGGAAAAAAATCCACAAAAATACAAGTACAGGAAATCACCAAGGATAAGCAAAACTTTAGTTACTAACTTCTGTTGCATAAATTCTGACTTTGTATTAAAACATGAAATTATAAAATAAGTAAAACTAACATGTGTGGGTTTTATTTAATACCATACCTAGCTCAACAAATAATGACTTATTTTTTCATATGAGAATCCAGTATAATAAGTTGCTTTGGCAACACAGAATTACATTAGAAAATACATTCCAAATAGGTAAATGCAGGTCTTAGGCTTTCCTCAGAACTATTTTGATCAATTTATTGTCTTGCATTGTGTGGTAATACAAAAAGCCTAAAATAATGAGTTTTCTGGTTCCTTTATATTATTTCTGGCCAATCATCAATAGCAATGGAGTGAATTCACTTTGGTTTCCTGAAATATACGATTTTGTTTACAATTCCAACAAGTCATGGACTTGCATACAGATCAGAAGCTGTCCTCCAAAGCAGAAATGGATTATTATATTTTGTTCTACAAGGTCTGTGGGATCATACGTTATTTTTTCTGTTTTTAAGAACAAGGAATACATTTGGCTGTAGACAGAGATGGCATTCCTCCCACCTTTTATTTTTGTTGCAAACTACTGACATGTTAAGGACCAAAATTAAAATCTATCCATGCCTGCTCTTAGCAGGTATATCCCCTCCCCTTCTGTGCTCTTCTCCAACAGACAGGTTTCTTTATCAGGTAAACTTTTTCCTTTTGCATTAATTTGTGAATTACACTCAATCCAACTCGCTATTTTGTTTCCTTTTCACTCCAATACCTGAATAACCTCTTGCTTCTGCACAGATGGGTGTAGAGGGATTAATGCTACAAAAAGGTGACAGACACCAAAGCAGAAAACTCATGGAATAGCCAAATCCATCTGAAAACAAAAGGCACAATACCCCAATCTGGCAAGAGACTGTCATAGCCTGTAGGAGAGAAGACAATACCAGCTGCTGTCTTCCAAAAGGTAACACTGTGAGTAACATTTCAGGGTTAGTCTGTCTAGACAGTCAGATACTACAGGAAGAAAAATTATTGCAATACTCCCATATTAGCCTTACAAGAGGATTAAGAGGATTCAAAAAATGAAAACTAACACTATTGCATCGGTTTCTAATATCTGAATTTAACAAATTCCTCAAATTTGATAAAATCCCTGGTGTTCAGTCTATACTTGATTTTTAATAGCTCTGGTTTTGTCAGCACACAGTGCAAACAGACAAAATATCTATATATCAAATCATGGCATAGAAATGAAGTGCTGATTGTGTGTATTTCCATGTTTATTTCATTACAAAAACAGACATGAAAAACTATGCCTAGAGCAGATTGGATTTTATTAATTTTTAAATTATGTGAATTTTCATGTGAGCAAAAGCAAAGGTCTACCACTATAAACAAGTTAACTTTTATCTGGCAACTCCTTGCAGCAATATACAGAAAAATATTTTAAGCTGCTCTGTTGCCCATTTAAAAAAAATTAATAAGACCATGGTATGTACTGTATGTTAAAATTTATACCTTCTGAACCAGGTGCAAAGCAGATGTGAAACATTGCTGTTCTATTCTGGTAGCATTTTATTCCCACTTTAAAAACACAAAAGTGACAACACAAGGTTAAAAACCAAACCAAACCAAAATCCAAACAATACACAGGAAAACTGTTCCCTTATATTTAAAATGCGGATTAAAGCAAAAATGAAACAAACAACAAAAAAAAGCCCCTACAGCACAGGAATATTGAATCTTTTAGTCCTTGAACATTAAGTAGAAAAGTTTCAATAATGTAAAATCACCTTGAAAACCGAACTTGAAAGCACTAAAAAAAACCCTCAAATCAATCACTTTCTCTGTAATATGCTTACTTCCATTTGCTCGATGGATCTCATATTTCATTGTTTTACATTATTTTCCAAACAACTTCACTGTTTTATTGCATGTTATTCAGATTCTAAGCAGAAGATAGTAAACTTAAACAGTAACCTTGATGACACATTAGCTTTCTGTGCTTTGTCTGAAACTTTATTATATTTCAATGTATATATTTGTAGAAATTATGGCACTTTAAGGTTGTTCCTTCAAGTACTACCAAAGTAGTTATGCAGAAGATACAAATCACTTTATTCCATTTCTGAAACAGTTACCATTGTAGATTAATGATGTAAGTATATTAGCTAGAGCACAGGGCACTGCTCAAGAGATTAATTGGCCTCTGAGGCAAGGGGTAGCCTTAGCTACAGTCAAGTCTTGCAACTCAGCCAGTGGCCACTGTCCCCACCAAACCATGCGGTCCCCCTGAGCCTCCTTTCCTCCAGGCTAAACACCTCAGCTTCCTCAGTCACTCCTCTTAAGACTTGTGCTCCAGACCCTTCACCAGCTCTGTCGCCTTTTCTATACATGTTCCAGTGCCTCAGGATCTTTTTCGTAGCGAGCGGCCCAAAACAGAACAGAGCATTTGAGGTGTGGCCTCACCTACCACCCTTCCAATTTTCCCCCTGAGTACCCTCATAACAAATCTTAGTGGGATTCTAGCTACCAAGGCTTTAGGGGTCATCAAAGTCCTGTCACTGGTTGAGTGCAAGGGAAGTACATCTCATACAAACAAGAGACAGCATATTCTATACAGTTCAGACAATGTTTTATATCCTGGTAGCATTAAAATAGCTGAGTTACAGAGCTGGATGTTTTTAAGTGTCCCACATTATGCTCTTTGCCTCTTTAAGGGATTTTACACATATAAAATAGAGACCTCCAAGTTTTAAAATTCTTGAAGTCCTGAAAACATCAGCCTTCATTTTCATAGAACAACTCTGGACATACAAGAAGTTCAACTTGTCTTCCTTTAACATGGGTGCCTATTGATTTAAGGGAAAAATTTTTCTTTGTACCTTTAAAATGTCTATCTATGAAAAAATGTAAGGACTACATCGATACAATTTTGTCCAATAACTTAGCATCAGACTCAGCTCTTCCCTGTCCCTTATAAACATTTCAGATATTTCTAACTTAATAAAACACATTTTTCCAGTTTCCGAGCTTCAGTGTTAGTGACAGATGTATACAACAAAAAAGCCCCAAACCCCAAGTTAGTTATCTCCAAAGTCTTCTCGGAGCCACACGAGTTCTGCTAGTTGTCATGTCCCCAGGAGTAATTAAAAATAAGTAAGTAAATAAATAAATAAATAAAAGCCACATTCTTAAATTAACCAAAACCTCCACAACTGTTTCAAATTTACATAGCATTTTATGATAAAAAAAAAAAAATTTCTGCATATGACTTCTGGTTTTACATTTTCTGGCTCAAGTTATTCTTCTTAGCTACAGCGGTATGCCTCTGTTAGCATCGGCAGGGATTACACAGATGAAACAAAGACCAAATTTGGCTAATGATGCTACTCTGCTGGCAGAACACAGTTGACTATCACAGAGACTGACTAATCTTCAAATAAATTACTAAATTTATTCCTTTTCTAAACCATGATAACAAGATTTGACAAGCCCTTTTTTGTCAATGAATGAGTCTAAAAAAGAATCTGACAAAACAGACTACAAGAAAGAAAAGTAACCGGGAACTCTTGACACGAGCTGTCTCAGTAGAACACAGTGAGGGTGTTTTAAGATAGGCTTTGTTGATACCTACTATTTCACAAAACCTTGAAAGCAAGCTAAATTTTTTGTTGCCAACTTAAGAGATTCGATACTGTATTTCCAGAATTCATGTGAAATAGGCTGACCTCATCTGCAGGTTTCCTTAGTTCAGAAACCCACCTACCTCTCAACTGCTCAGCAGCTAACTCAGCTGCATTGAACCCCTCGCTTCCATGCCCATTGTGGAAGCTGATCAGTAGCCCCTGTTTCTTCAACCAGTTAGGTAACACAGACACTGAGCATAACTGAAAGTTAAGCCACTTGAGAGACAAGACAATAAAATAACATCATGTCCCTGGATGATAACCAGCAAATGATGAATTCTCTTCATGTGTACACTCGGAAAGGAGAAAAGTGAGCATTCTTACCTTAAAATTGCCTGAAAACTGGTAGTTTCTCTCTCCAAAGAGATGAAAACTGACCCTTAGCTCCCTTCAGGCAAAGGAGGGAACTGAACTTGAATCTGCCACTATATCTCCTCTAGATAAAGGATGTTAAAACACGGTTCCAGGGTCACCATTGAGGAAAGCTGTTGACATTTCCCCTCAGTTTGGCTTCTTGAGAAGAATGCCATGAAGAAATCACATGTTGAGCAGCCTTGAGCAGCACTTTTTCCAGCTACTTGCATGCAGGCTCATTCTGCTACTCTTTAAGTCAAGTGGGTCACAAGTAAGCATATGATCAAGGCATTTAACCCTGGCAAAACAGGCTTCTGGATCACCTTGAACTTGCCCTAAGCAGTAAGTGTTGAAAAGACCAGCACTTCGAACATTCAGATCTTTTTTCAGATCAAGCCTTAAGTCAAATCAAAGGACAAACTCACAAATTCCAAGGGTGGATTTCATAGAACCATCACCACAGATTCATAGGTTTCTGTGGCATTACCAGAGCTGAGACACCGCAGGGTTCCCAGCTGGCTAAAACCCAAGAAAGGTTGCAAAGCCGATTTTTGTTCCATGAAGTCCCATGTCCTACTTGAGAAGTAATTGAAATACTTCATGACTTGTCCCTGCTTATCTCCTTAGATTTTGGAGGCATTAGAGAAAAAAACCAACTTAACTATTCTACAGAGAAGCCCATGTGCTGTCTATATTATTCCAGGGGTATTAACAGGGTTGGTATTACAGTAATTACTGTATCCTTCTATCATAGGTTACAATAGCAAATTTCATAGAGCTTGAACCCAGAATAAAATAAGGAATGAGAGAAAGAAACAATCTAGACAGACAGGTCTGTGGAAATTGAGAGCTGACGTAAAAAAAAAAAAAAATCTGGTTGTTTAATTCTGATTAACTCAGAAGCAGGGACTGAGTGGGGGTGGGGGAAAAAAGCAAGAAAGACAGACCCACTACTTTTTCTATTAAGGCATCATTTTGCAACACATTTCCTTTTCTTAGTAGCTATGAACACAGATTTTCAAGGCATGTTTTCAAACCATTAGCAGATTTCCAACAACAATCTAAAAATACTATGCCCAAAATCAGAAAACTTCACAGACAGCAATTCTTTCTGAATATTGCACTGAATCATCTTTACTTTTCATTGACAAATTCCATCCTGTTAATAGGTGTTAATCACAACTTCATCAGTATGCAGAGTGTCTTGTATTGTGTGGATGTTCATTACAGGTAATTTGACAGCTGTTCTAATGCGTTATCTGTTTCAGCAATGTAGAATATATAATGACAGCTTTACTTTCTGAATTTTTATTTAGTCACGAATCTCTTTTTCCCTACTAATGTTCATTTCAGGTGGAAGCAAGACATGATGCTCTGGTATTGACAGGAAAGAGGAGAAGCCTGGTGTGTTTTACAGGTAAATAGGATGATGTGTTCGTGTCACCTGACCAAAAGTCGGTCTTGAAGACTGAAATGAAAGGATTGCAAAGGTAAAGTCACAGACCCTGAAAACCACAACTCTGTAGTCCGTTTAATGTTTACTGTGTGGGATAAACCCACAAGGAAGCTGAAATGAGAAACAAGGCCCCTACAATAGCTAGTGCATTTTTTAAATGAGTATTTTTTCCCTCCAAAGGAACTAGTTATCAAAACACTGAGGAGGACAAAGAAATTGAGGCAAACACACAGAATGTGTGGCTTTCCCTGAATCTATTTACCAATTTGAAAAACACAGGAAACCTGTTGTTTACAATTTGTCTGGTTATAACATACCCTTTTTCCAGTGTATTTGAATATGTTCTAATTGAAATTGGCTGTATTTCAGCTTTGGTCTATGATAAAACCAAAACAATTTTCTTATTGGCTTATATTAAACTGCTCAAAAAAGGAACTGAAACATATTTCAATTCATTAAGCCATTTAACCCTGAAAAGATATTTGCCTTTCCAACTGTGTGATTACCACAGAATCTCAGAACAGTTTGGGTTGGAAGGGATCTTAAAGACCTTCTCATTCCAACCCCACTGCCATGGGCAGGGACACCTCCCACTAGACCAGGTTGCTCAAAGCCTCATCCAGTCTGGCCTTAAACATCTCCAGGGATGGGGAGTCCACAACTTCTCTGGGCAACCTGTTACAGGGTCTCACCACCCTCACAGGAGACAGCTTCCTCCAAATGTCTAATATAAATCTCCCCTGTCCTAATGTCTAAGGTGCCATAATGTCTGTCTGAAGCCTTTTCTTCACCAGGCTGAACAGTCCAAACTCTCTCAACCTGTCTTCATAGAAGAGGTGTCCCAGACCTCTGATCAAATTAGTGGCCTCCTCTGGTCTCATTCTGACAGGTCAACATCTTTTTTGTGTAATACATTAGTTTTATATGAGCTATGTACATGAGCAGGATACTGAGTAGCAGAGTAGGCCAGTTTTGGGGTAAAAAGTAAACTAAATGAAAGTAGTTTGCTTTTTCAGCACTTCAAAGGAAATTATGAAAATGAGCATGACATGCTGAAGGTCTCGCTTACAAATGTTATTATGTTCTTGAGGAGAGGCACACAGGTTTTCCATCTGTATGCCCTAAAGCAGCCTCTGATTCTCCTTATATTTTGGGGTTTTTTCCCCCATCAAAGCAAAACTTTTTTAAGAGATATTTCATTAAATAGCCCCTTACTACAACAGAAAGATGCAAAGTCTTGCTTCTGTAAATTTAAGTTCTGTTCAAAAGTATTACTGCTTTCCTCAAGTTGTAGAGCAGATTTAAAGAGAACAATAGTCTCTAAAAATAAACATATAAGTCTTTCAGGCAATGTCAAATGCAATGGGAAAAGAGTGATGAGAGTTCTCCAACATGAGTTTTAATGAATGTTTTTTCTCTCTTGTGTCAGTGGAAGTATCATTTATTTTTAAAGCAATTGGTCACAGTTTTCTGTTAGAATGATGGCCTCTTGACTGATTTTGTCCAAGTGCAGACAATAAAGAATAATAACATTGCCAAACTAGGAGTCAGTAATGAACAAAATTTGAAGTCAACTAAAATGAAGTACTTTATGAACTAGAATATGGGCTATAAGTCTTCAGACCACAGGAAATAAGCCAACCATTAACTGACAAGGATTAGGAAGAAATAATTTTCCCTGTGAGCATGATATTCCATAACCATCTATCACATGAACTTAAAAAAACAAACAACAACAACAAAAAAAACCTCTCCAACACCTCTTACTAGACAGGGCTGGAGAGGGACTGATGCTGATGAGACAAATAAACAAAACAATTTACACAACACAGAAGTTCATAATTTGTAAATACACTGTAATTATTCACTGCAAATAATGAAAAGGCAAAAAGTTACAAATAAAAGCTAATAGTTACAAACAAAAGATAAGCAATATTTATTAAAAAGTTTACATAGTAAAATTAAGTAGTAGTAATTTTTACCTAGTTCCTAATGATGCCCAGATTTTTCAAGTGGCTTTTTAAAAAGTGGGGAACTTTCTTTGGGAAACCTCTGCTTCAGAGGACTTCTAAGACATAGCACATAACTAAACTATATGAAGAAGCTCTGTCAGCTCTGGATATGATCCCCCACTATCAAAAAACTTGTCTTTTTACAATTCCCTGATGACTGCGTGTATAACTCACTACCATATCATAGAAGGTCTTTGAAAGGAAGCCTGATCTATGGCTCTTAGATCAGGTGCTGAGCAGTTAAGAAAAGTCATAAAATTATGGAATTGTGCCCCCAAATAAGTATAATGAAAACCCCCATACTGATAAAATGCACTTCAAGAGATCACTCTGAGACATCCAACAACGTCTGAAGCAACAACAAATCTTTCTGGTGCATGTGAAAAACTCTCATGCACTGCTTTATTACAATTTCAAGCAGCATCTTAACCATAAACATCTCACTGCCTGGAAACAAAATCTGATCATGGATGTGCTCCTTCTACACAGGTTATGACATCACAAGCTCACAGGTCACTTGAATGAGGGCAGTCCCCAGCCTACAGAATTTGACTGGGGAGAGGGAAGCAGTTGGGTGACAACTGTGAAACAGTGGTTGCATCACAGACTTTAAATTTTTTCCCCATTTCAGCTAAGAGTGCTTGAACTGAATCAGAAAATTTCAGAACAGACTGGAAAAAAAGTCAAATTAGGACCTTCTGGAGCTTTGCCTTGAAAAATATAAGTATGGTAACCTATCAGAGCTGCCGAAAGCTGATATACTGCAGCCAGATTTTCCACGCTTGCTCCCACCTTCTATTGTTCCATAGAAAGACACTTCATGTAAATTTAGTGACAAAGTTCAAACGATAATTTTTTTCCCCCCATATCTACTTGTCTGCCTAGAAGGAAAAGAAAAACAAAAGAAACAGACAGTTTTCCACAGCAGAAATAGTTCAGATTGACTGCTTGGGTAACCTTCAAAATTTAATGCAAGACTGAAAAATACTTCAATGTGTCACTAATCTGGACGAAAATCTCTCTAAGTCTTCTGTCAGACTCATTTCTTCACTTTCCTCTAAAGGAGCAACAGTAGAAGAACAACACCATACATTTGGAGATGAAAGATAAACACAACTATCTTATCCTAGGAAAAGAAAAAGGATGTATACAGCCAGGTCTCTGCAGCATGTACCAGAGAGGGAAAAGCCTTCAAGAAATCATTGTAAGGTAAAGCTCAGCAGTAACATCAGTCACACAATAATCATTGGTCATCTGGTTCTTACGTGAAACTCTCATCTGCAATTAAGAACTGCTTTCCAGAGGAAGACCTCCTAGATACATCTTAAAAATAAGGGAAGCTAATCATACAAAGATGAAATAACAAGGTAGACATCACAAGTGGAGGGACTGAAGAGTTATGAAGAGAGTCTCAGTTATCAGGGAACATGATAACAATATTTCATCATCCACACCATTTCCCAGTAAGAAATGGATTTCATATTTGGAAAAAGGGAAGGTATCTTATGACAGAATAAGGTATCTTATCTCAGAAGGAATATTGCTTATTCTCATTTCAATACATTTAAACAAATGAGAGTACCTACAGATATTGTGTGTCAGTTTTTAATCAGACTGCAATATATTTACACTTTTCCACCACAGTATTCTACTATTAATTTTTATGCAAAATAACCATGAGCAAATACAGCGTTGTAAGGTGTTGGTAAGGTTGATCCTGTAAAATCTATTTGAATTATCTGTTATGTAATTGTCTGTTGCCGTATTTTCTCAACTTTGAAATAGCCAGGGCTATTCCTCTGAAAATGAATACTCTTATGAACACATCAATTGGTTTGTTTCTACCCATAAGCTATCTACAGGTAGACCACAATGTGAAAGACTTTGGTGGGCATTTTTTTACAGATACAGATAGATATACATACACACACACTAAAAAAGGCTACTACTATAAAAGTAACTGCTTCTTCTATCTCTTTGAAACTCTAAATCATCCTTGCTTAAATTCATAAACCAAGAAGAGTTGACTCAAATTTTGTTTGAAAAAATCACAATCCTGAAACCACTTGGAAGAAAGGCTGCTGTTCGGATACATAGACATCTACTCCATGCATGAGCTACACGTCTCCTCTGTGCATGAATAAGATTCATGAATTATATTTAAAATTCATTAATGAAACCACATGCTAACTACTGGTCTTTATTTTATTAAGAAGATGTGCCCCTTATGCAATTATTATTTCTACTATATTCTTCTATTTTCTCTCTCTAACTGAAAGGTTTTGAGTTCACACTTTTTATTTCATTGGCTTATGAAGAGCCAAATAAATTGTTGGCATTTAACTTTGTCAGGGGGAAAACTGTGTGGAGGACAGTTAGCAACCATTAGCTCAAAATTACTTTTGTTTTTAAGACTTCATAAATCTGGCTTTACTGAGTAAAAGCCTTTCAAAAACACGTATACCATTAGATTAATGCTACTTGATCTTACTTTTAAACCTGTAAGAGCTGATCCTTTTGTAAGCTATTATTAGGTTAACTGTCATACTAACCAATTTCTTTTATCCACAGCAAAGGCTCAAAGTAATCAGTGGTTCAAACTTCTCCCTCAGCCACTGCTTTGAAATATCACTTGTAGGGATGAGAAAAGGGTTTGAGATCAACGCCTTCCAAGCTTTAGCCTCCTCACAGATTTTCTCCAGATGATTGTGATGTTGCCCAGGGTTTGGTAATAGACATTATTGCTAGGGTACTTCATTGTGTTCACCGGTGTTCAAAAACATATTTTGAAAACAGCAGGGAGAATGAGAATTTGAGAGGTTGCTTGGAGCACAAAAGAGAACATGAAAGAAGGTATAAAGGTTGATACTGGAAACAAGTCAGAAGAAATCACCTAACAGATGGCATCCCAGAAAAGACGGACTCTCTCTATGGCAAAATCGTGTCACTCCAGATGGCGACTGACAGCACTGATTACAAAACTCAGTTCCATTAAAGGCAACAGAAGCTTTACTCCGGCAATGAGGATTACGCCAATGAAGTCTATTTTTTACAAAACCCTATTGATTTTTATTAAATACTCTACAAGAACTTGTATAGATCTTAAATTCAAGCCCTAACTCCTGGTAAACAGTATAGTTGACTGGATCATACTGCAACTGGTATATAAGAGCTGGGACTACATAGCAGGTATGTATTTAAGAAAGACAAATTTGTTTAATTTCTACATCATACATGAAAGTGCAGTGTAGGAGCAGATCTTAGCCAGTAAGTATGTAATAGTTCTGGACTCATGCAAAGCATTTCATGCTGTCCTGCATGCAATTCTTGTCTCTAAACTGAAGAGATATGGA
>VZTJ01000539.1:268-13263 GCA_013397795.1 Orthonyx spaldingii
GTTTTGCTCGGATTGGCTGGGCTCAGCCCGGCTGGGCTCAGCTCAGCCCAGCCCAGCTTAACGCAAGCGGAGGCTCTGAGCGGCGTGAGTCCTGCGGGGCTCCTGTTAGTGCGGCTGGAAGCAGAGCTCTTGCCTTTCCCAGCCATGAAGTCATTCCCTGGTGCTGATTGAAATCATCTGTTTTCAGTTCTCTGACAAATTAATTGAACTTTCCTCTGACTCAGGGGCCTTCTGACTTTTGAAGCAGATTTTGTCTACACGCCGTCTCCCAGACGAACACAATTTAATTTTCTAGGCTTTAAAGGAACTTTATGTTTCCAGAAAGGCAATGAAAGAGGCATTTGTTCGGCGATAGCATTGCGACTTCTACAAATACGGCACAAGAATAGAAGCCTATAAAATGTTGATTTTACTGCGGCTGATAACCAACTCCAAAACGTGTTGGATCCTGAGATGCACAGGACTGATAACACGGCAGGCCAGGAGTTGCTTTCTGTCAAGTGCATTAAAAGAATGCTCCTTAAATAACTGCGAGGGCTCTGGCAGGGCAGAGCTGGGGCAGCGCCGAGCCTGTGCCCGTTCGCTGTGCTGATCAAATAACTACTGATTAAGTAGTTCCAGTTCACGTGCTCTAGTTCAATTTCATTTCATCTGGCTGAGCAGGAGCTGCAAAGTTCAGCCGGAGTCCAAATCCCTGCTGCCCCCAAGCCCTGAGCCCGGGGTTATGATCCAGGCTCCCCGATGGGATGGGCTGTTCCACCCCTCGCTCCATCTACCCTGGAGAACATTTAAAACTCGCCTTTCAAACATAACGAGACAAATTCTGCTTTCAGGTACCTGAGTGTTGCTGCCTGCCATCCTCATCTGGGCACATCCAGTATTTGCAGTGGCTCAGGGCAGTTATGACAAGGCCGTGCCAGGCTTGGGGACCGAGGGAGGAGCACTGAAAGGTCAGACTGCCATATACTCTGCATTTTTCAGTTATTGCTGTTAATTTTCCCCGTTATAAAAGCACTAAAGCACATAATTAACTCTGTGGGCTTCTGCTGTCATTTACTGGGGTAGATTTGAGCACGTCCTTTGCTGAAAACAGAATGAAGAAAATCTGCTGTTTTTCTTGGCCCATCTGAATTCTTGTTTCATTTTCTCCGCCCCTCCCCATCCACTCTAAAATCCAAATGATTTGTAAACATTAATTAATTTATTTATCTTTGAAATAATCCCGGGAAATAAGGGTGTTATTTGTGGTTCTTCATGTACATAAAAAAAACAAGTGATATGGAAAGAATTTTATGAGGCTGTCAGGAATCAAATCCAAATTTTGTCCCATGACTCAGCTGTGGTGGCCAGGACCTCAAGCAGCTCTGTCTGCAGAACTTCCATCATGGCCTGACGCTCAGACCATTCCTAGTTCTTCACTATCTAATTTGCACTTGCTACTTTGAAAAACTAAACAGAGAGCACTGAGCTAATTGAAAAATCTGTGTTCTGCTGAAGTGCTAGGAAAGAATTAAAACATAGATACTAAAATCATAACAATAGGTGCCTGACATTTCAGCACAAAACCTCAGACCCAAACATTCCTGAATGCCAAAAAAATATGTAAGTGAATCCAGACAGTTTTAGGCTTTTGAGGGATATCATGGAAAGGGATGGCGATATTCGTCTGGACCACCTATTCCTATCCAATATTTTCATTTCGTGTGAACTGGATGCAGCTCTGTATTTTCACTTTCATTCAATTCTGACAAATTCCAGGTGAAGGAGATTTTGTGTCTTTTTCAGTCAAATTTCCCACTGACTTTAAAATTCTCCTGGCAGACTCCTACAGTTTTACTTGACTAAGAAGGAAGCACAAAAGACATCAAGTTGAGGAGTCATTCTTATGGCCTGGATGAAAGTTGCTGCTGCATGATCTTGAAGGTTTAAACGAGCATATTTACAATGTTTTGTGTCAATAGCTGGTTCTGAAGTGTGTGAAAGGACATTGAAATGTTCGTGATGATCCTGATGAATCCCTCCCAACTCAGCACGTTCTGTGATTATGAATAGAGAAGTCTGCTTTGTGTCAGTCTACAATAACCTGTTAGTCCTTCATCAGATTCCATCTGCTGATATTGAAACTTTCAGCTATTTTCTCAGTTATCCCTGATTTTTCAAAGTATTTGTATATTATGCAACCGTACAACATAAATGTATATTTTAATGTCCGAGCTTTTAACACAGCGGAAAGTAGAGATGTGCAATAAATGCACACACAGCACTAGATATGACCCAAATACCACCCAACAGTGTCAACTCAGAACAGGATGTGAAAAATAAGGGAAGAAGCAGTGAAGCTGCCTCCAAACCGTCTTCCTTGGGGCAGAAATCTGTGCTGGGCAACTCCAGGGAAGCATCCTGGGAGTGGAGCCACGCCCCCTGAAGAGTGCAGCAAAGTCCTTGAGGATAGCCAAGGTATTTTACAACAATAATTACTTTGAACTGTGAACCGTGCTTTGGAATATCTGTGCAGCTGTGAGGGAGTGAGGAATGGAACACATTTTTTGTAACTTTAAAAGAAATGTTTTCTGTCGTACTTGATCAGGTTGTCAGTGCAGAATCTGGTCCTGTTGTGTTACAGAGGTTATGGAACCAGCTATTACAGGAGTTTTTTTTTCTTCCATCAGCATGTGCCTTTAGCTCTCCAAAACACCAGCAGAAAAGCAGCCTCCTTGGGCCAAGTCTGTCTTATCTTTATCATGATGGAATAGTCCCCTCAACTTCAGTGCAATTATTCACAAGTGAGACAAGTGTCCTAAGTCTCCTGCAAAAAAAAGGAATTGAAAGTACCCATGATTATTCCTTATGACATTGGCATTTCTGCAGCAAAACTTCACTTTTCTGATCTAAACTGAGCAAAGTGCTCTTAGGGTGACAGATAATAAGGGAAATGAACTCAGGGACTCTTTTTTCTGGCCTTTAAATAGTTTCTCTTTATTATTCTCCTTTTAATTTGGTTTATTTGCAAATGGAGCTTGTTCAGGAAGGCAAAGTGTTGATTAGCAGCCAACACTTATTTAATAATGGAACAAAATTCGTTCTGCAGTGAAGGAGAATTCACTTCAGGAAGAAACAGGAGTAACCTGTAAAGATTAAATCAACCAAACAGGAAATGGAATCAGTCCCGTGTGGTTTAGGTAGTCTGATTGCAATGCCAAGGGTGTAAATTGCTGAACAGCTTTTGCTGGCCTGAGCTGCTGTTGGCTTTCCCTTCCCCCTGAGTGCTCCTAGGTGTCCACCCCTGCCTGAGCCATTCCCCTCCCATCTGGATCAAGCCCCTGAGCTGCCTGCAGGGCAAACGTGGCTGGGGGAGAATTGCTAGCAGCTGCTTGCACTGCTTAGTCTCCGCTGCCACCAAGAACCACTGCCTGAGAGAGCTGAAAAATATTTGCAACGTGTATTTACAAACAATTGCTAGACAGATTTTGTCTGCCCAAAACATTTGTCAAACGATTTTGAGCAGGAAGTAAATACAGATAAATAGATTCTCTTTTCACCAGGGAAAGTATATGGGCAGATTTTATATTGTCTAATAATGGCTAATCATGCTGCCATAATATTAGATAAAGGCAATGCAACTGAGATGTAGCAGGATGGGACTGGGTTTTTTTGGTTTTTTTCTTTTTTTTTTTTAGTTTGGACCTATTCTGATGATGGGTTATGTCAGTTAAACATTTTAGGAAACAGAAGCCACTTCTCTATAGGAACTTAGCAGCAGAACTCCCAGCTAAACCACAGACAGTCCATGTTTGAATGGGTCGTGGTGCCAGCCTTGGGTGAATGACTTTTAAAAGCAGCACCACGTAAATGTGTCTGAATAAAATAAGAGCAGATTAGAAGCAGTTCCTGAGACTTGAGAGAATGACCTTTCTTGCTGTTGTCGTTTCCAAATTTTTGGCAGACTCCCCCCTGACCACTATATTTCATTTCCATGCACCCCTGTACTTCCCAATTCCGGTCAGGAGCAGAAGCAGAAGTAATAAAATACCACAAGAAAAGCTATTCTTGTGATATTTCCGGTGCTACTGGATGCAGCACCAACAGGAAATCTCATGAGAAAGACTGTCCCTTCACAGTTTCCAGGCCCCACTTTGGAAACCCAAGTGATTTGGTGGAAATAAACAGCAAATAAGTATCCTCCAGCTTGGGTGAATAAAACTCCTCCCAGCATTTCTGGTCTGGTCCCTTGCACTCCAAGGTGCATGACTCATGACAGTGGTAGGCACAGAGAAGACTGTGGATGGCTCACCATAGCCTGAACCTTCCTTTCTATCCAGTTATGTGAAATGAAGGAACCTGCGGGCCTGCAGCCTTCTCTCTTCTAAAATGAGCTCTCGAGAGCTCACTGTGGCTCAGGATTACAACCTCGACCTCCGCACGTGTCTGCTGATGATGATTTGCAGAAAGGAGGATTGTCCCCCTCCCACTTCAGCCTGCATGTGTGTGCTCCAGGAGGATTCCCAGTCTCCCAAGAGACTAGGGAGGTGGAGAGGGAAAAGAGCAGGGGAAAAAAGGGACATTCATGTGATTCTCCTCTTTCCTTTCCTGCTATTCCCCCCACCCCTCACTGCTTTGAGTGTTACACACCTCATGCAGGAATGGGAAGGAGCTGTGCCTATTTTGCCCTAAATGTTAAGTTTCGGGTGGTAATTCAAGCAGTTTGGCCATGTGCTTGGAATGTTTACTACCATTTCCAAGTCCAGGAATTGCCATCTAGTCCTCAGCCCACAGGAAGGAGACCTTTCCTTCGGCAGGGCCGCGAAGGAGGCCCACGGTGGTCACAGATCTCAGGACTTCCCTGCAATCCTGCAATGTTTTGCAGCAGCTCCGCTGCTCAGCCGGCTGGTGGACACACAGGCACACACACAGAGGCAGAGATGATGACTCAGATGTAAACCCTTCCTGAAGTGTCACTCTGTCTCTCCAGAACAAATGCCTTCCCTCTCGGTAACTGATACAACAGCCCTGGCCCTCCAGCTGCAGCACCAGATTGCATTTGCAGTGTCACTTTGGCAGTTAAAAAAGCCTTGTCATAGTCATCTGCCTCAGCACCCAGCCTCCAGCCCAACCGAGTGTGGGCCTCTTTGTTTTCCTCACATGCAGCCGGGATGCAGGTCTCCAGTGATGTTTGATACTCAGGGCTTTTGGGGATGGAATGCAACCACTTAAAACTGTTTGGTTTGTCACTTTTGGATTTGCTACACAAGGCTCTGTTAATACAAACGGGCCTGTTTATAATATTCATCAGACAGTGGAAGAAATTCCTCTGATGTCTGCATAATGCAGCGAGCAGACTCCTTGATTATTAACATACTGATTGTGTACTCTTATTTCAGATGTTAGCTCAACACTGGGGAGAGAGAGCTTGGGGAATAAAAAATGGAAGGCGCATGACACGCTTGGGATTTGGTCAGCAAAACTGGAAAAAATATTTACACGGTTAGGTCGTGTTTTTTATGTAATTCTTTCCTTTTATGTAATATTTGGAGAAGCTGCTGAATTTTCAGTTCTTACCCAAATTAAGCCGCACCTCTGAGCACTGGAGCAATCACTGTAGGAGAGGGAGTGGGAGAAACACGTCCCCATCCCTTCTTAATCCTCTCATTGATGTACTCATTAGTGTTGGCACGGGGATCGTCTGATGCCTCTCGTCCCTCCCCCAGCACTTCCTTAAGCTCGGCATTTCCATAGGAACTTCCAGCCGGGGGTCGGGATGCTCCAGCGAGCTTCCCGGCCTCTGCTTATGGTTGCTGGATGCACCAGCCCCTCTCACCACGTGTGTCTAAGCAGAGCTTCACTGCCAGCCCTCAGCCAACGCTGCACAGGAAGGAATCCTGCGCTGCTTGATTGTGCATGAAAATACCCCTTGGAACAGAAGAGTCACAAGGTCCTTAATGTTGTCGGACCAGCAATAACTTTGGTGGTCATCAGCTTCTGCATTCTATCTTACCCACTGTTTGCAATACTTTAATTTATTAATAAAGCCTTTTTGATGCCTTAGTCATAGAAAATACAGCTGATTTTTTTTTTTTCTTGCTCAGTGTTTTTCATCCCTTGGGTATTATATCTTCTGTTCATTTACTGTTTGTTGTTTTGGTGGAGGAACTTTCACTTTTGCTTGGTTTCAGAGCCCATCCTGAATATCCCCTGGATGGGCTGAAGTACAGTAGATAGGACATTAACTCGCATTAATGTGGAAATTTAGAATCCAAATAGAACTTGTCCTGTTGCCCAACAATGAGTCATTGTCCTTTTTCTCTTTTTAGCCAACAGCAGATTCAGAAGCTGTGAGACAGTTTCCTGCAGATAAGAGATAAATTGAAGGGAAACCTGGCAAAAAGATGATGGTCAAGCTGCAAGATATCATTTCCTCCACAGCCCCTACATACTAATTAACCATTCCAAGCATATTTTCAACAGCATTTAGGGATTTCCTCATCAAAATAAACTTCCTCCCATGTTATCTTCATTTCTGACATCCGGTGTTATGGTCTGACATAAGAGTCAGGGTTAAAAATCCGTAATATTGGGCTCTGTGTATATTTATGCACAAGCGCACACACACACACTCACACGATTGAAGCTGTGCCAGTATTACTCTGGAATTTTAATGCCTGATCCAAAGTCCTCTGTAGTCAGCAAGAGATTTTCTGTTCACTTCAGTAGTAGCAGGATCGAGCCTCTGTCCTTCTGCATCCAGATTTTTTCATTTATGCCTTATGACTTGTTTATAACAAACTACAGATGGGCTTGAGTCATAAAGTTCGGAGTATTCGGTTTAGAGGCTTTGCTTTGGGCCCATCCCTTTAATGTACTGCTTATTCCAGACCTGCCTTTAAAGAGGAAAATATTGTCAGAATGAAAGTGTATGTGCAATAAACAAACTTCTCATTTCCTTCCCCTTAAGTTTTTTTTTTTCCCCCCTTTTGAAGCTGATTTCGTAACCGGACAATTAGTTTTAGGGCTGCAATTGAATGCAAACTTGTCATACCTGATTTGCAGTCCTTTCTGTTTCAAGTGCTATCAATTATTTTCTAACTAGATGCTCCTGTGGGATCAGCTGTCACTAAGAGCAAATTTGAACACAATGGGTTGCTTCCTATTTCCAAAAGAATCTGAAGATTGTCAAAGCTTGACAGGCAGCTCCAGTTTTAAGATGAAACAGATAAGTTAGGTTTCCCTGGTAGAAGCTTTTGAACACAAGCAGATAAAGGAAGTATTGTTTTCAAAGAGGGGATGCCATTTATAGTGCAAATTCTCCCTTATTAAGAGCAAACTGCAGTTGCTTTAAACACACAGTCAAATACATTTGCACTGCAGAGGTAATAAAACACTTACGAGTCTTTTCAAATATTTCTGTAGATCCTGCACTTACAAATTTGGCTTTCTTTTTTTTTTTTTTTTTTAAATGAGGGTCTGAGTAAACCATTAAAAAGATCAGTATAATGTAGCTGTTGTGCAGATCAAATACATGAGGTGTTGATTTTATAAATGGATTCATTGACAGTCAGCTAGAAGTTAAATTTGTGTCGTTTTGTTTTTGAAGATGCTTCATATATTGTATGCCCTGGTAACTACTTGTGTATGTTGCACATGAAGTTCAATTGCACGTTATTTTAGGCATGTCACAATTGAGAAGTGCCACAACTTTTAGGTCTAAGGCAGCAGTAACTTTATTTTGTGTGGTGCCGGAGTGTAATGGTGCCACCTTCATGCAAAGAAATGTGAGAGTGTCACTGAATGTGCACTTAAGAAATAAAAAAAAAGTATTTTGTGAGATTACACTGGATTAATGGTCCCAAGGTCTAAAGTGTTGCAGTTTTCCTCAGAGGAGACTCACTGTGTGTACTGGGAAGACTTATTGCTTAATTCAGGAGGGAAAATTGTCCTTCCAGACCTTTTCTGTTTGCAAAGCCAGTCCTGGCCACTTGGGGTGTCAACAACGATACCATCTAATGCCAGGTTGTGGTTGGTCTGTTGTGCGTCCTCACTGTGAAGAGGGTAAAGCACAGAAGACAAAGCCCAGAGTTATTCAGGTGACTGATCAAATGCCCAGTGACTTCAGGAATTAGTCACATGCTGCTACGTCTGTAGTCACATTTGTTACAAGTGTCTTGCTGAATGAAAGACTTGCCACAGCACGCAGGAGGTCCTGAGTTCCCTGTGTGAAAACTGGCTGAAAGGGAATTCTTCCTCCCTCAAAAACCTGAATCCATCATAACAGGAAATATGAAAGAACGCCACCACTTGCTTTTGCCATCTGTAGTCAGTGTGATATTTTGAATTTCCTCATCCTTGAAAATTTTCAGTGAAAATCAACATAGAGGAAGATAAAATTTCGTTCAGAACCGTTAGAGTTGGGGAAACACCAAGGAATAGTAAACATCCTCAGAGAGGGAAGTACTGTACAACCCGAGCATAGCTGCCTCCACGCTGGTGGATTGTACCCAGGGCAGATCAAAAGGAGGAATTTTGGCCACGAGGGCAATTCATGCAATCTACCAGTGGGGAAAAGCAATGTTATTTCCACTTGCAAAATCATAGGGCTCCCATGCCACACTTTCACAATCACCAAATTAGAATCAGGTGTTAATTAGCACTTGTGTTTGGCAAGCTCACTTTATTGAGAACATTTGCCTTGGTCAGACTTTTGATTATTTTGGCTCTGAAACCTGGTTTACATTGATTTAATCATTAGAATACCCTCTTCTAAGACTTTCAAATGATGCAATTAAGTGCAAATACCACATCTCCTGCACAGCAACAGGGATCTGAACAGTTATGACAAAACCAGGAGACAGCAATAAGTGCAATTTTTTACCTTTTAATGGGATCTAATCCTGTAGGGCAGCATGTGTCAAGTATTAATATACATATTGCTTGTCCATTGCTTTACTTGTACATTGTAATTCTCACACATCTTTGTATCATGCTGAGTTTGAAAAATACAGTGTTTGTAGTATGGGGACATGACAGTCCTTACTCAATTTATAATTCCAACAATTTACAGAAAAATCTCAGTCTTACAGTTGCATCCAGGGAGCAAATAGGGGCTGTGGCACAAATGTGATAGAAACGTGTCAGCATCCACCAGAAATTCCTGAACTATTCTCAAGACTTCTATTCAGAAATAAGTTATTTAGGTTATTTCCTTTCAGAAGCTGCTCATCTACTTAGCCATGTGTCCTCTTCTGCTCTGTAGCAGTATTTCAGAGAACTTGTTTGCACATTTTTGTCATACGCAATGATTGTGGCGTTTGGAAAAATTTGCTCGCAGTTTAAAGCTACCTGTCTTTTAATTAGCTTTTTTCAATTTCTGGTAGTCAATACGAGGGTACAAAAGTAAATCAACAATGAGGCTTTATCTGCAATTAAAACAGCATCTGCTTGCTTGATGTGGTAGTGAGTAATAATTTGGTGTAGTCAAGTTTTTGTATGAGTTGAATCAAGCAGCAAGTAATGTAGGAAAATTAATGGTTTTACTTCTAGAATTATGCTGGGTCATGTATTGTTCATTGTTACACTTCACTGATGGTTTTGAGTCAGATAGGAAGGGCTTTTGTGACTTTTTCTCACCCTGAGTAGTACCTTACTCACCAGAGCTTCCAATAAAGCCACTGGCAGCAGTGTCCCACCAGAGCTGAGGTGTCAGGATCCCACTCTGTCCTTGTAATTTCATTCCCATATGACCGAAGAAAAACACCCTGACAAAAGGAAGTAATCGCTCTAAGGAAGGCTTAATCTCCTTTTTTCCCTACTCCTTGAATAGCTGTACAATGGTGATTTTTATCAGATGAGTCATCTGCCAGGTTTCATGAATCGGTGCTCATGTTGTGGATCCATTAGGGGTTTGTGTTTCTCTCCATGACAATGAGCTTGGAGGGAGGGAGTCATGAGGAGGCAGCTGCTTAGATCAAGTGGCAGTGTCTGTCCACTCCTCAGGCTGTAGCCAAAATCAACAGTGTGTCTTTGCAGTTGGTCTAGGGAATGCTGTTACAAATATGGGATGTTTGCACTAATGACTTAGTCAAATACATCTGGAGCCCTTTTCCCTGAAGAAATGAAACTGATGTAATAACACAACACAGTCTCCTTATTATGTAAATCATGAGGCAGAAGGCTGAGGACGTTATTTAAAGCAAACTGAGGAAAGCTGAAGATTTGCTCAAGTAATTTCCCGTTTTTACCCCATATGAGATCTTGCAGATGGCAGGAAGGAACAGAAAAAGCAGCAGCCCCCTGACTTCCAAACGTGAGACAGCTCTCGTCTCACAATAAGATTTTACACCACTGGAAACCTGGAGTTTTCCACAACAGAATCATTTGGACACATAAAAAAATCAATCCACACTTTATCTACATATCCTGTGTGTAGAACATAAAGGAATAATAAATAACGTCACTTGTGATGGGATTTTTGGAGGCATGAATTTGTCTTAAGAACATACTCTGGTTTTGAGCCCAGGAAATCTCTCTAGCTTGCAAATAGAAATTTCCTTATTTTTACACTAACTGTAACTTGGATGCAGTGAAAAACCAGGAAAGAACCAATGAGAACATTTTCTGTAATTTTTGGCTAATTGTGCAGTATTCATCTTTACTTCATATAAAGTTCATGGTCAAATTTGTTTTGCTTACTTTATTCAAGTTATTTAGGATCATGATGTGTTTTGGATGATTTTTCTTCAATGATTTGTTTTTCTGTGACATTCAAAATGTAACATCTATAGATGAATGTAAAGCTTTATGGGTTGCTGCTTGTGGATGAGGAAAAATGAACCTTGGTGCCATTTCCTTTCACCCTTAGCAAAGGCCAGTGCCTTGTCACAGAAAATAGCTTTACTTTCCTGGCATAACAGGGCTTTCCTAAATAGATAAAGCAGATCTCTGCAGGAGACAACATTTTTGAGGGCATGACTCAGACACAAAGTTCTCTGGGGAGTGCATGCCATGGCAGGGCTCCCCACCCTCTGCTTGGCTGTCAAGGTCCACCCTCTTATGTTTCATTTTCTGCAAGAGGAGGAGATGTAGGAGGTCTTAGTGCATCACTGCTTGGTGCACTGCTGCAAGAGCTCGAATGCTTCAGGCTTGAGTGCACGTGAAGGTTTACATAAATGAGAACACAGAGGAGTTGCCTCAAGACTTTGAGGTTTGTTGCAGACAACTCATTGTAGTGCTCTCCTACACTCACTGCCCTGCTGAATGTGCAGGGGATGCTCTGTGGCTCATTGTTTGTGGCTTAGGTATTGGTCAAGGCGTCAACAGCTGTCACCAGCTTCAAACCCATGTGACTTTTCTCATGGAAAAACAAAGTTTTGCACCTTTAAAATCTGCTTCTCCCCCCCCCCCCCCCGCCCCTTTCTGATTTATTTTCATTCTTTTTCATTTTCTTTCTTCTAATTAGCACTGTGAATCCCATCTTTGGGGACCTGGAGCTTCCAATGCACGAAGGAAAACTGTTTACAGGAAAGAAAGCTGTGGAGAGAGATCAAGAACCACAACTGTAAGTCGTTAAACCTAAGTAGAGAAGGAGGAATTTTCATTCTTCACTTAAAAAGCCTAAGATTTCACTTACCTTCTCAAAACCAGCAAATCATTACATATTCCCACTTTCACTGCCCTAGCCCTGGTGATCTGCTTAGAGCACCAGCTGCTTACCCATATAAATTCATATAAATACCCACATAGAGTACAGAGGCTCAAATATTACTGTGGTTGAAGGCTATGAGATGTTTATGTGTCTTGCACCTTTTAATCCTACAACCTTCATTAATTCCTAGACCACATGAACATTTCCTTCCTGCCTGTGTGAAGATTCACTTGCACAAACCTTATTGCTGTCAGAGCATTTTAATCTTTTCGCTTCCTGTGAGCCAGATCTGCTGGGACAGTGTTTCCCCTAACGTGGATCTTTATTCTTGAATGTTTGTGTGGATTGCAATTGTTCTGCTGGAGTCAGAAAAGTCCTTCTTCCCATGGGTGCAAAGTCCTTTCTCTGATGAGATCTGGGTTCGAGCAAGAACTTATTATTTCTGAAATATGGAATGCATTTGCTCTTGGAACACATGTCCTTTTTATGCCCCCTGGTTCATGAGCTGGTTGCAAAGCTACAAATTTGCTATAAAATTCCTTTTAAGGTGCAGCGCTGCTAGAAATTTGTAGAATAATAGAGATCCTTTCATCCTTTGTATTTAAACATGCAATTTGCTTTAACGGGATCTGATCAGCCATTAAAACCCACTCTGTGTTTTATGTGTCTAACAAAAACCACACTTGCCCAAGTAAAATAGACTGCATGCAAGGCTACAATATAACTATTTATATTTAACATATAATGAGGTCCTGCAGAACTCCTTGTGTCCTGAGGGCTTTAACTGCCCTGTCCCAACAGCACCAGTGGTAGGTGAAGGAAGCCCAGTGGAAAGAAAGCTGCAGCACAGCCCCATGCAGGTGTAAGGTGGGGTTTTGGTAGGGTTTTGGGTTGACAGTCCCAAAGAGGGGGCTCAACTCCCGCAACAGGGATGCTCCATCACGTTTGTGTGGAATCTGTAGTGTTGGATGTCTCTGCTGGGAAGGAAGAAGTTCTCAGGGTTCAAGGCTTGGCTGAAAAACTCGCAATAAATCTGAAGGTTGACTGTTTCCTTTTAAAGTTGACTGATTTGCCGTAGAGTTACCCTTTTTTTCAATGAAGACAATGCAATTTCTTGTATAGCCCTGTTTGTTTTGCTTAGGCATGCGAAGTTTTGCTCAGTGGAAGGCATCAAGCAGGCATCAAGCAACAAGGGAGAATATCCCGGCTTGTAGTCCAAAGGCCTTCCCACAGGTAGCACTTTGCTCAAAATCCCATCCAATTCGCTTTTCTCAAAATAATTCTTTTTTCTCTGGCTGGCTTTGTGTTCAGCCTTTTTTGTCCTTAATGCCCAGTTGTTTTCTCTTGCTTTCCACCCCCCCCC
>VZTJ01000539.1:13281-33567 GCA_013397795.1 Orthonyx spaldingii
CCTTCCACCCCCCCCCCCAAACCCACAAAAACTCAATAGCTACTAAATCTACTGAACTATCAGTTTGTAGGTATGTGTTGGAGCTCCCATGGTTTCATTTGTGAGATCCTGGGAAGTTATTTACCAGAGGACATTATGGGTATAAGCATCAGTGGAAAACCAACAAATTAATTGCAAGACATACTTCAAAGACATTTTCAGAATTTGCAACTAAGAACCGATAACTTCTTTGATATCAATATTTCCCCATGAATTTTGATTCCCTTACTGTCATGAGCATTCTAAAATGAAAGCGTTAAAATAGATTTTTATTCTGGAAACACGGAGATCAAACCCACTCAATTTTTAGTTTGAAGATCCGTCTGTGCCTTTCATTTGTCATATCAGAGCTGAAGGTGAAAATTAAAACAACTTATCAAACTGGGAGCTACATTTTGATGACATTTCCATTCTTTTAAGTACTGAATGGGGTTTTTTGCTTAAGGCTTCATGAATTCTTTCAAGGAAAATAAGAGTTTGATTATTTTTTGTATTTGAAATATCTTGAAACCATGAGCACCCCAACCTTTCCTGTCAGTTCAGCCAGGACTGCAACTCATTTAGTCACCACAATTTTTAACATAGTAGTAAAAAAACCCAAACTTTTGGTTTTTACACATATATATGTTTAATGCTAAGGATTACATCTGTGTAACGAGTTTTAAGAGAATATTTTATCATGGTTGTCATGAAAACTAGCACATACCAGATTTGTCTTCTTGTTCTTTTTTAAAGCCCAAATCTTTTGGCTGACCAAATAATCCCAAGACCTCTAAAATATTCTGTGATCTTTCTAATTGGATACACTGATGTCTACTGGAAAACAGATGTGATCAACTGCAGTCATCTGTGAGCTGAAAGAAAATACAGCAGATTTTTTTGGCAAAATTTTATCAGTAACTCTACCTCCTTCCAAGGCATAAATGTAATCCATAAATAAAAGAGTTGCCATTTGATGAGAAGGAGGAAATTCTATCTTAGTCAATGACAAGGAAAGTGAAATGTGGTCACTCAGAGTTCCTGCAATTCAAAGCCAACTCATGCCCACTTTAATTATTATGATGTATGTTCCTGTTCAACTTTAATAGCCCTGCTTGTACGAGCAAAGGATCTCAATTGCCAGGGTCACATTTGCTCCACTTTTCCCCTCTCTGGTTTGGAGTTAGAAAACCTGCAGGAAGGACAAGGATCCTTTGAGAGAGCTATCTGTTCTCCGGGCTCTGCCTCCCCCAGGAGAGATTAGCAAAGCCAGGGTGGTCAGTTTGGGTAGATCCCTGGATAGCAGAGGAGTGGAAGTGGGAATAGACTGACCTGGTATCGTCCTGACAAGCTGTGAGATTCAAAGCAAAAGCACAGGGGTGCTTTCGGAGGGGACTGGATTGGTGTAAGCCTGGATGGCAGAATCTGTCACAGGAAACCAACGACTCCAGATAGATCAGTCGAGGAGGTGACTGCAATAATTGTTACATTTTCATGGGATTTAGTACTTGCAGTTTGAGCTTTAATTTTGCCACAGGTTTTTCAATCTCATTGGAATGTTAGAAAGGAAAAATTTCACAGGTGGAGTCGGAAACAGAAATCTGCAAAGCAGATTAATGGTTGAGTAACTTGTTTGCAGGATTGGAGAGGATGGAGATGGCAGGTGCTAATTGCTGTCATTAGCGGAGGATTTGGTACTGCCGAGAAGTTTAAAGAGTTTTGATTTTGTCCAAACTCTTCAGACTCCAGCTTGGTTGAGAGAGTCTGAGGCTTTGGCAATCCATGGTGCATTTGTACTTGGGCACACCTCTACTTTGGTGAAGTTATCCACACAAGAGCTGCCCTCTGTGTCGGATTCTCTTCGGAAAACGCTGTGTTCCAACCAACCACTCTTTCTCTCTGGGCGGGGTGTTATCTGTCTTAAAGCCCCAGGCAGGGAGAGGGAGGCCGTACTGGTGGCTCCTGTGGGACTCCTCCCGGGAATGCTGACAGTGGGAATCACTAGGCTGCCTCTGTTCCCAGCCCATTAACAGGACTGGCTCAGCTTGGAAACTCAGACATCCATAAAACCATTAAGGTGGGTAACGTCTTCAGGCATTATTTACCTGTGAGCGCTGAGGCATGCCTTGCTTTTATGTGAAAATTTGAGTCCTGATGTCAGCGTGTGGCTTTGGGAGCTGTGATTGTAGCCAAGGACCTATAAAACACGTGCTTTTATCTTGCTGCTTTCTAGCACAAAGCCCTTGCAGACACCTAGGTGGCATGTTTCATTACAGATTTATAAGTAGTTTTATTCACAGTAATAATACCAATCATCAAGCTGAAATCAAAGGCCAGTAAGAATTTGATCTTAGACCGTCACTGTTAGCTACCTCAAACATCATCCAGAATGAATTAAAAATTGTAACAATAAAAGAGTGAAACAATTTTTTATCTTTTCGGAGGACACGGGCTCCCAGTCTCCATGAAAACTGCTCTGCAGCCGGCTGCTTCTGCAGCTGACATGTGCATATTGAGCCAAATCCATATCTCAGGGCAGACCAGAGGGAATGTGTCTATTCTGGTTCCTGAGAAACAAAGCCGACAAGGGCTATTTCTAGTGGCCTTTCAGGTCCAGTGTGGGTGGCTGAGAACTTTGAATCAAAGTGCTCCCTTTCAAACTGAACCCAGTGATATGACTTTTGAACAGGGCTTGCAGACTTAATCCCAGTAAAGGACAAATTTGAGACAGCTTGTGGTGAAACAAGCAGATCTGCTTCTTGGAATATTATCTTCAAGGAACGGGGGAAGCAGTAAATAAGAAATAAACTCAGAAGAATGAATTTAAATATTAGAGAACACCAAAATCTAGGGAAAATGTCTTGGCTCGTTTTCTTCAAAACATTGTGGTAGACTTCTGATAAACTAGGAAACAAAAAAACCTGTCAGCTTGGGCCAACAAACAAAAAAAAATGCTGACAGATATGTGGAACACTCACTTTTTCTTTTTTCCCCTTCTTTACAAAGTTATACAATAAAATCCCGCCAGCATATGTGACTGTGATATGGGGGAGGAGGGAGGGAAGGGAAGAAGGTCAAAGACTTTCAAACCTGTATGTTTAATTCTAGGACTTTAATCTGTATTTCTTATACAATTAATTTTGCCAGATGCTTATACATCTCAGAACTGCCCCCACAAAACTTTTAAGTTTGAATTGTCATTTTGAGATAATATGATACAGTGTTCTTCATTCAGTGAAGGAAGCACCTATGAACCATTTCTTTTTTGATTTGCTTTATTTCTGAATTCTCTCTTACCCTAAATAAGATCTGAAATTTGGACATGAGAGGGTGAAGGAGCAGAGGCTACATTGTTTTTCTCAAAGGCAGTCTGATGATAAACAGTAGTATATATTTGTAATGCTAAAAGTGGTAATGTGCTACAGCTTTAAAGCATTTTAAAAATATGTACAGGCTGCAAAGGAAGAGGTATTTAATTTTTTTGTCAAAGAGTAGCCATTCATAAATTGCTGAACAATGGGAACTGCACACACTGGTAGTGCCTGGACTTAGGGTGAACCATAGCATTCCATAAACTTGTGGAGCTCGGCATAAAGTGCTACTATTGGAAGGCTGCATCACCGAGTATCTGCTCCCTTAAACCCCAGGGTAGAGTAGAAATTTTCATGGAGCTTATAGTGATTTATAATGGGAAGCACAGGCTTTTTCATAGACATTGTTCTCAGTGACAGTGTAAAGAAAGAGAGCACTAAATCTCTTCTCATCATAACTAATGATTAAGTCAGCAGCTTTTTTGGCGAATACAGAATGCCCTTCTACAAAAACAAAGTATTCTATTGTGATGTATTACATTTAAAAAAACCCCATAAGTATCCCATAAGACTGTTGCGATATTTTTAACTAGATCTTCCCTCTTTGTCACCATATTGAAATAAATGGAATGTGTCAGACTGAGTAATGCTCTTTCAATAAGTTTTTAGGAGCCCACTTAGAAGTTTGGCAAAATATAAAGAAACAAGGAAAACTTTCTCAGGATCCTCTATGGCCTGAATGAAAGATCAGTCCATTAAGGAGAAAAGCTTATGCTGATGCTGACACTAATAAATGGGACAGGGAAGGATATTTTATCTTAGTTTGGGCTACCTTGCTTCAAGTTTGCTGCCTCAAGTTGCCCTGTTAAATAAATCAGCCAGCTGAAGATGATTCATTGCATTGCAAAGTTCCCATCAATATAATGGGGAAATCAGTTTTGTGTGAGTGTTCAAATGTGAACCAACCCTCAACTATTAGGAGTCAAAGGGTCAGCAGTTGCTGAAAAATTAACTCCCCTGCATCCGCTGTTCAGACCTGGATTTGAACTATGCAATGCCTGTTCCTTCAGAGGGCATTTCTATTATTCTGCCTGCATACTGAACTTGCTTGAGCATCATACTTTATTTGGAAGAAAATACCATCATTTTGTGAGGTTGCTCCTTCTCCAGTTCTTTCATTTCACACGTGATCTCAGCCCTCATGAAGTCAGTGGTAACACTTCTACAGCCATCACCAGTTCCAGGATTTTTTGCTCTCTGTTCTGACCCTTGAGACAAATTTTTACAAGGTGGACCTTCACAGTTAGGTCTAGCTTGGATTTAAGTCTCTCTTGTAGGGAATATAAATACATTGTCTTTTATAAATATGGTCCCCAAATTATTTTCTGCATCAAAACACTTTAAAAAAACACCTCCTCAGTGCTGCTCAGATGGAAAAATTTGCAGTAGTATGGCAATGAGAAAGAAATGTGTTTAATCATTATCCCTCAGACAAAGGTCAGACTTTAGGGGTCCATTGACCTCCATGTTGCAAGTGCCGTATTTTAATACCCTCTGTCTTTCATTCTTCAGGAAAAAAATAGATTAATGAGAATCCATTTCCAAGAGATTCTTCATTTGTGTCACTGATCCTACAGTGTGTTCTTATATTACTTTGTTTAAACATTTCTGAAATGTTTGGAAATCTTGCCTGATAAGTCCTTTTTTGCATCCATGTACTCCAGCCTTTCCTGAGTGTCACGTCTGAAATCCCAGCCGTGATTCACACAAGTTATGGTTGGGTAAAGTGGGCCCTCCTCAGACTTGAGAATCCTTCAGTTTTCCATTCTCCCTCCCTCCCTCCCCGTTGCCTCACAAAGGTCCTAGTCAAGACTGGGATAGAAGGAAATCCCATTAGAGCCTAATAATGCTGCTTCTTTCCAGAGGGAGTCACTAGAAAGTAATTTATTTCTTCTTCGGCGTGCAACTGGAGATACTAATTTGTTACAGGCCTGTGCACGCTGGTGCCAGGACCTTCGTTATCCCAGGAACAGGGGGCTGAGGTGGTGACCCAAAAAGCCTATTCTTCTGCCAGCCTAGCCCTGTTTGTTCCTTCCCAACTCAGACATCACATCCAAGTCCCCAGGATGTGTAAGGCTCTGCTTATGGCTGGAATTTGCACAGTGTAAGGTACCAAAAGCCACAATTCTGCTGCCTGCCCGTATTAGTGTCAGCAAGGGGCTGCGGTGAGAGCACTGCTATCTCTGTTCTCTGGGCTCCTGAGCTGTGGGCAGCTCTAATTTTCAGACATGCTTCCTTCCCCCCGCCCTGCTTTCCTCTATTGTTGTGTCTTTCCCATCAGGGGAATTCACCCTCAAGTTCAGATCGCACACACACTTCGGAGGGATGCGGCGAAGAATCGGCCCTTTGTGAGCGTGTGAAGGATGCTTTCCTTGACCTGTCAGGGAACATATTTTACTTGATGAGAAAGAATGCTGGGCCAAATTCCTCCCTACTGTAAGCAGGCTGCTGGAAGTGGCCGTCCATCAGGGATGAGCATGGCCTACTTTGGCTGGTGGATGGTCTCCTCAGCAGATGACACTGTTTACAATGTGTTGGCTGCTTTTACTGCTCTCTTAAGTGATGGTGAGTGTTTATCCCAAACAATGCAAATAGGAAGTCATTTGTTTGTGAGGGCCTAATCCTGAAGTCCTTATTTGGTGGTTTTTTTTAAACTGAAGTTAAATTCAGTCTTTACTCGGATAAACTCCAGTTGAATTCACATGGAGTTTGCCCCAGTGAGGACAAGAAGAGGGCTGTGGGAGTGCACTGCTTGTTTTTGGCCCCAGCACAAAGATACCTTGGGTTCAAACACGCACTGAGGGGACTTGAGGCACACACAATGACTGTCTATATGCATGCAGCACTATACGTGTGCACATGAACACAATTGCACACTAATCTAATCAATACATTCATTTCTTATTAGAACATAATTACACATCCCAGGAGGCTGGAACAGAAAAGTCCCATTAACCCCTCATGCCCTTTTCGGCTTTCCTCTGCCTTTCCATCTAACAGACCTCTGTGTCACTCCACTCATTAGCAGTTACTGTCTATGACATTGTTACATAAATAAGGATGTCGACCTGTCAGAATGGGTCACCCAATTCAAGGGTGATGATAAATATCTGTCCCTCTGAATTAGGCTAAAGACACCAGAGTACAGGACAGCTACTGTTGATTATTGGATAGTTAATGTATAGAGGACAAAAGGTGCTGAGGCCTGGTCACTTTTTGGATCATTAATATGGATTTAGGCCTATTGTTAAAAAAAAGAAAAGCACACGCACACGCAAAACTAGGTTAGCAAGAACATGCATAACTTTCAGTTTGGGATAGAATGTCTGGATGGTGGGTACACTCATGGTGCTGAAGGTGTGGGTGGCTTTTACATCAAATTCATGGTGCTTTTAGGTAAACAGTCAAAATATTTTGAGGCTGGGCTGAAAACAGTTTGTGCCTTCCTGCTTGCAAATGCAGGGGAAGTAAAAGGCACATGGATGTCTTTAAATCAGCAGAAATAACTCCAGGAAGGGGAATATCATGGTTTGCACTGAAAATCAGTTACTGCCAAGATTCTTTTCTCAAACCCTGCTCTATTTTCAAAACACCTTTTTCTACCTAAATAAGGAAGGGACTGGAGAGTATCTATAACCCCAGCTCATTCATTTAGTGATTGCTATCTTTTGGCATTAGTGACAGCTTATTCCTTGCAGGTAGTGCTGAAGTGTGATGCAACACACTGCTTTGATTTTAACAGCAGATAATATAAAAACATCAAGGCAATTTGTAGACAGAGGCTCTTGCCACTCCAAATAAGAATTAATTAAGACCCTTTTCAAAAAGACTCAATGCTGTAGCTCACATGAATGAATTAAGACTCTTTCCAAAAGACTCAGTGCTGTAGCTCACTAAAAATGTTAAGCACTGGGCAAAACATCCCTTAGGATCTGTTTATCTGAAAGTCTAATCTCAGCACCCACAACTTTCCCTGAATTCCATGTCCCACAGGATCAGACGGTCATATCACTGTCTAGCATTTATTACAATGACTTGCTCTGAGTGGCAGATCCAGTCTGGTAGGGAGCCAAGCATCCTGTAAAGAAGTCGGTGTAAGTACAGCGTGTCTTGACAGAGTCAGACCCCCCAGTTTTACTCCCCTTGCCCCAACCTCCTTGCAATGTAACATCCTTTACATCGTGCCACTGAGCTGCATTAGATATTGGTAAGAAATCCTCCCCCGGGAGGGTGCGGAGGCCCTGGCACAGGTTGCCCAGAGAAGCTGTGGCTGCCCCATCCCTGGAAGTGTTCAAGACCTTATTGGAGAGGGTTTGGACCGACCTGGGACAGTAGAAGGTGTCCCTGTCCGTGGTGGGAGGGTTGGAATTAGATGATTTTTAAGGTCCCTTCCAACCCAAATCATTTTTGGATTCTATGATTCTTCTAGAGCAAAGATCTGACGGACGATTCTACAGCCTACACTCAGTAGTGCAAGGTAGCTGTAAGGAGCTCAGTTTTCCCGTTCCTCATTTCCTCCACCCTCAGGGAGCAACTGTTTCAAGACGTATCCCCATTACCCAGAACACTGATGTATGGAAAAGTTTGGCTAGTTATTCTAGTCTGAAAATGCAGTCTCACTGGGGTGCCAGACCTTCTGAGCACAGGAGGACCAACAAGCCAACTCAAGTCTGCTGATTTGAGTAGAGACTGTGAGTTCTGGCTTGCTTGGAGAACATTCCCATCTTTATCTAAGTTAAGCCATGCAGATCTGGAAAAAGACAATGCAGGCTGATCAGAAATAGGAATTCCTATAGCTTCTGAATTTCACTTGCTAGAGTAAGACTCTGGCAAGATCCTTTGGGAAAGTGTATTTGTGTTGAATCAGTGTTGGGGCACAAGGAAAGCTGAGCAGATGTGGTTGCACTGTGGGCCCATTTGGATTTTCCTTTCCATTTGACAAATAATTGGCTCATTAAGAAGGTATGAAGGAGGGAAGGAATGGGAAGAAATAAGCTACAATGTGTTCACTGGGTAAAGCACCTGTGTGTATCTTCAGGTTCAAACTCTGGAGTGTGGAGCTGCAGTAAACCCATCTCAGATGCCTTTGGATTTCAGTGGCAGAGGAAATGTAAGTTTTCAGACCCTCTCTGGCAACATATCATATAAACAGAGGGTCACTAAGGTTGGAAAATACCTCTAAGGTCATTGAGTCTAATCATTAATGATGGTCAAGTGCATTCTGCAATGTCTTCTGCAAATATGACGATAGTTTTGTAAGAAATGCAACAATACTTTCACGACATGGGTGTTTTCTTTCCCCATTCAAGCTCCAATCCCACATACCTTTTTTTTTAAACTGCACTAGATTCTACTATTTTGTGATCATTATTAGTAAAATTCATGCTACTCCATAAAATAAAATTTTAGAATTGGTTTTCCAGAACAGGATTGTCTGCAAAAGAATCTGCAGGTGTGTTTCTGCTGGAATATACATTTTCTCTCCAAAAAAAAAAAAAAGTCAACATTTCAGTATCATTATAACAACTAAAATTTGAAGATGTTTGAATCTGAGATTTCCACCACATATATTTTAATATGTGTTGAAAATGATGTTACAGGAAAGACCAGGTTCTGGTGTGGCTTGGAAGTGCAGGGTGCAGTACAGGTGCTTGCTAATACCTCAGTTTCTTAAAACACTGACACCTGTCCATGTTCTGACTGATATCAGCCATCCTCAGGTATCAACATTCCATTGAAATGACAGATTTGATAGTCTGTGGGAAATACATAAAACCCATAATTCAGGAAAATGCACTAAATTACATTATTTCTTTGTATTTGGTTATTTCATAAATATTTTACAGGGCTGGCATAGCTCTGTTAGCTTGATAGGGGAGAACCATGTCAAAATATAAGAATGAAAATATATTTCTTTCCTTTTTAGGGTTGATTGTAAAAACCCTTGTGCATACGCATATGCTACATTTATAAAAATAATTCCTAACACCCACTAAAAAAGTCTAATCATAATATCTCAAATATGTGGCCAATATAGATGGGATTATTTTGCAGCAGTGGGTTAAGCATATTGCTGGCACAGAACTCTGGGACATGATGATATAAATTCACAGAAACAGTGCTTGCTAATGCAGTAAATGACGACAGCTGCTGTAACTGCTGGACTCAAAGGGAGCTCTATCCAAGAATAATGAATATTTCCCGTTGCATTTCAGAAGTGCATGCCTTGCACATGTGAGGGTGGGTCATAACTCACTCAGCCCCGCGCAGGCCTCCGTTTACTGCATGGTAACACTGAGGGGAGTTAATTAGAGGTCCCAAGTTAACTGTGCACATACTTGGCGTGAGAATTCCAGTGAGGCACCCAAGGGATCCAATCCCCTGGCACAGCCACAGGCCAGGTACCCCTGGCTCACCTCAGGCAATGGCACTGCTGCCACAGCCAGGCGAGAAATTAATTCTGCTTCTACTGCAGCCCATGAACAATCCACCCATCTGTGCCCCTGTTTTTTGTGCTGTGACTACCTTTCCAACAGGAACTGGACTGAGATCACTGGCTTATTCCAGTCTAGCCACTGAAAGGCTGCCTGTTTATTAAAACCATACTCTCTGTGAAATGCATCTTTGTCCATGAAACGGCATGGCCATTACATAATAAGTTGGTGATTTGTGGTTGTCAGATAGTGTGTTTGCAGTAGGCAAAGTAGTAGACCTTGAGGGATCAGGATTTGTTAGCCCAGAGCTGCCCATCTCCAGGTGCTTTCATGCTTGTTTGCTTCACTGAAACATAATAATTAATGGGACTTAGCTTCTTCAAGCGTGAACAGCGCTGTTTCTGCCATCGGACGAGGCAAACCCAAACCAGCAGCTAGAGTGTAAAAGGTATCAGAAGCATCTGAAGCACCTGGAGACCTGTCAGAGTGACATGAGAATCTACCTGGGCTATCTCCAGAGCTCAGGAATTGGTCAGCAGTCTCGCTGTGGCAGCATGGAGCACCATGGACATTAATTTACCCCGCTGAGAAGTGCTTGATGCTGTGGCTCCACAAACATTTTTCTCTGTGGCACTTTTGGCTCCAGCAAGTCATGCTGCCACCAGCCAGGGCTGTTTGTGGCAGTCCCTACACTGCCCTCTTTGTTCTTCATGGGCACAGAGGGGTGGCAGGAGCATGGGAGCAGCAGGGGAGAGCCAGAGTGGACATCGCCTGCTGAGGCTGACTCCACGTCCCAGAGAAATGTGTGTGTAACCACAACCCAAAGGCCAGGATGAATAAGTTTGTGTGAAAGTCTGTGACTAAACCCTTCTGGAAAATGGGCTCTAGGCTCTTTCAAAAGTGTTACCCACTGCTGGTAGGGACTGGATGTCTCAAAGAAAGGCAAAGGGTTGTTTAATCTATTCCTTTAAGTGCATATCACCATCTATCAAAGAAATCACTGGCACAGCTGCTGTTAACTGGAAGATGTGAGCTTTCCCAGCAAGTGATGGCCATAAAGATTACACTGCCTTCTCTAAAGTGGTTCCTGGTGTTAATCTAATCGGCGCCAAATACAGGAGCCACTGATCTCTGCCAAGAACATTTCTCTCTCCCCTATTACCTGGGTTAAGCCTAATCCCTTAGTGTTAAAGTAACATTTCATAAGTATTGAAGCTGAAACAAAATATGAAAAAGCAAGAGTGTTACAGGGCAATAGGAGAGAGGGCTGTTGTGTCCGTTGTATCAGCTTATCCAAAAATTTGGATGGTGAAACGTTCCTTGCTCCTCTGGTTGTGTGTTGTTAAAGGGGTGTGTGCAATGCATGGGAGCAGCAAAGGAAGCTGAATTCCTGTGAGTGGATTGTCCACCATGAATTACTCAACAGCTCCATGCCAATGAAGTTACAAAAATTCTTATACAATGTCACCAGTGTTGTACCAGCTGGTGTCACTTGGGTGTGATGCAATAAATTTCCTAAATGGCTCCATGAACCATTATAAGGCAAGTGTGCCAAGCCTCCTCTGCCTCCAGCTCCACGAGTTACACCTTGAAAATGCTCATTTGCAAGTTTGCCCCTAAGTGGCACATGCAAAAACCTCCACTCTTGCACTGAATGCTGAAAGTTATGTATAGAAATTAGGTACAGAGAGAAGCAGACCTCCAGAGGCAGGTGACAAGGGGCTGATGCTTGTGAGCCTTTTTACACCCCAAATCTGCGATTCATCACAGTCCCTGTGACAAGTAGGTCATTTGTCTGCCTGACTAACCCCAGGCCCACATCAGCAGGTGTGTCTGGAACAGGGTATGGTGATGCTTATCCTGAACAGGGCCAGCCAGGAACGTCAGTCAGGAGCTACATCCCAAGTTTTTACTGAAAAAACCCCAAGCTCTCTGTTGACAGAGAGATGTTGGAGCCTTTGTAATGCCTAGAGCCAAGCGTGCCCCACACTGTGATCTCATCAGATGCCATGTGCTAACTCAGGGTTCAATGGAGGCCTTGTACAGTGTGGAGGCATTGGTGGTGAATAAGTGGCATGTTTTCTTCTGAATATCCCTTAAACTATACCTTAAACTCACTGCAGAGTCCACTGTAGGTGCCTACCCCAGTAACAAGCTTGCTCTTAACTCCTGTTCATGTGGCCATTTTTCCATCATTTTTGCAAAAGTGCATGTGATAATATAATTAATGACTGCACTTCTTCTGGTGGTGGAAGCAGGCAGTGCTGCAGGGTGGATGGATCTCACCTCTAACAGCCCAGGACAGGTGTGCAGGCAGGAAACAGAGGGACGTGGTGTTCCCCAGCATCAGGCAGTCCCAGTTTTGGCTGGGGTTGTGGGAAGTGTGGCCATGAGAAGAAAGCAGGGGCAACAGGCATGTCCTGAAGCCGTGGTGGAGACAGGGTGAAGGCAGAATGACTGATTCTCACTGTAGGAAATGTGTGTGATAGATAGAATCAAAGCAGGTCAGCAGTTAGAAAATAAGCAAATACATAATCTGAGAAAATAACCATTTTCCAGGCTACAGAGCCAAGTTCTTCCAGGCACCGATTCCATTCACATCCATGAGAGGAGAAAATATCTGCTCACACTGAAATATGGGATTTCCACTGCTGAATTACAATTCTGTGCTCTCAAACATATGGCCCATGTCCCTCTGACCCCACCAGGAACAGTTCCACAGCTTCTGTCATAGCTGGCTTGCCATGCTGGGCTGGCAGGATTTCCAGATTTGGGATAGACAGTTTCTGCTCCGTGACCCCACCTTTTCTGCAGGCCTTTTGGTGCATGCAGAAGGACATCCTTTCCCAGCACTCATTCACACTGCTGGGACTCTCAGTAACTCACTAGAGAGCAGATGAGCCCCTTAGGCTGGGGTTTGTCTGTGTTAGTTTTGGTGGATACAGCACACACGTTTTGCCAGCAGGTAGGATGGACAGACTTGCTGGGTGTGCACATTCATCCTACTGCATGAACTTGGCTAAAAAGCAGCAGTTTAGGTTTATCTCAACTGCCAGTAACACCTTGAACTCAGCTCTCACAATAAAGGGGTGCACAGCTCCATCCACCAGCATCCTTCTGGACCACTGTAGAATTTTTGAAGCACAAGGCATTTTTTTCAATAAGTGAAGAATCCTACCCAGTTATTCCAAAATCAGCATCGTTAATTCAAATGTTATTGGTATTTTGCTCTGTTTTAATTTTGGTGTACTTCCTGTGTAGAACCAGATATGAAGACATGCACAGATTTATGTATGTGTGTGTAAATACAGAAACATATAGATATGTAGATATATACGCAAGGGATCACAAGAAACTGGTGCTCTACTGGATTTCAGAGTCCTGACACTAAATTTACTCTGTTTGTGCTGAGATCAGATCTGGCAAGGACTGTGCTTTGCCCTCAGCACTCAGTTCAAGGTCTCTCTGAAGTCCTAAAGATGTGAGTTGGCTTTCCTTCCCATTATTCCTCATTTTCACATGCTTGTTCACATCCAGGTTCTGGAAGAAGCTTCCAGAGGAAGTGCCAGGATCTTGCTAGGGAGAGATTGTTGTGCTTTTGCTCCCTGAGGAGGCCCGGTGAGATGTGAGATCAGCATCACGCTGCTGCAGGAGGCTCAGAGGTGAGGGAAGCAGACACAATGGGAAAGTTAATAGGAACAAGGAAAAGTGCAAAAGAGGTAGAGTGCAGAGGGATGTAAAGAGAAAGGAAATGACAGATGAGCAGAGTGGGTCTTCTCTGGTTTGCAGTGTTAATGATATCCCTGTCTGCATTTGTCACATCATTTAACAGTGACCTGGAAATGATTATTTTTATTGCATTTATGCTTTTCATTGCTTGTTGATGATTTACAATGAAAGCTTAAAAGAGATCACAGCTTGAATTTTTTTTTTATATGCTCGCTGTTGCTGTTCTGTATTTCAAGCTTTCTGTATACACAAAATTTTTGCCAGCACAGCTAAATTACTTTAGCTGGATCCTGATATGTTACTGTACAATCCTTCTCCTGCAGAAATTCAAACCCTCATCAGCATCTGCTTTGGTCAGTGCAGTCATTTTCAATGGCTCTGCTTTCTGTCCATAAGAAATGCTCAAACTGTCAAAACTTTTGCTGGCAGACAGGCTTTCAGAATGTCAGGAAGATAGAGATGAGCGAAGCGGAGAGTGGAATTTTACAAGCAATACTTGCCTGTGCTAATTAAAAAATTGGGTAGAGGATTTATTTCCCTGGCTCAATTCCTTCTGCAGTTCACCTTTAAAGGAAAAACATATTTTTTTTTAATGCACATGTACTAATGTGTTCATGTTCAGTTGTGATTGCTGTCTAATTAACAGGATATTCATGACATATAAGCATGTTGAGCTCACAGAAACAGCTGGAAAAATATTATAACCATTCATTATGCAGAAGTGAGGAAACAATGTGTGTTTATGGGCACATGTGTATTAAACTCCACACAGCACACTGTATCTGGGAGAGGGCTCTCCCGAGGACATGGATGACATACAAGCATGATGGATTTAAAATACCAGAGTTAGAGGTGAAAATAAATCCAGAGATCAGACAGAGAAACAGAAGAGAAGATAGGGAACAAACTGAGAGGAAGTTCTAGGTTAGTGGAGAGGGGAAAATAAATATTCCATTTGTATATGTTTAGTTCTGGATGTGAAGAAGACAAACCTTGTAGTGATACATGTGAGGGAGAAGCCTAAAATTGCAGAAGAATAAGAGAAACGTAAGGTGAGAAGGCAAACCTGTACCCAGCAGGCTGATTTTTTAAATATATTAAGAAGAAAACCTGGATGATAGTGATCTTCTTCACCAGTTTAAGATACAGTAAGATAAAAAGGATAAAACTGGCCTTATTTCAGAAAAAAAAATCTGTGTCTTATAATTATCCTTAATAGGGATCATTCAGTGTTTTCCTTTCCAAGAGTAACCTTAAGAAGTTCTCACAGGAGCTTTTTAGGCACAAACTACTACAATCAGAGTTAAGATCAAAACATTCCTATATCTGTGCCCAGGAATTTTAAGGGATCTCAGAGGTTTTCTGGGGTGCCAGTAGATACCAAGTGGATATGAGCTTCCAGAAACACTAAGGGACAAATGCCATCCATGACTATGTGAAAAGGAAGCTGCCAAACAGGGATGTTTAAGGCAGGTGACTTCTGCATTTCCCTGGAATAACACAGTGGAGATTAAGGTGTGTGCTGTTTTGCTGAAAATTTTGCAATTAGAGAATAGGTGCTCTAAATCAGTTTAGGAAATTCTATGGAATACACTTAATGGGAAATAGAACTTTGGGACACGTACACACACTTATGCCTAACTTTCTTTTCTCAAAATCCTACTGTGTGAAATGGCTTCATACTCAATATATTGAACTTTCTATGTCTTGCATTTTTAAATATGGACATTAAACACCTATTTCCTTATGTCTTGTATTGCAAAGCCAAGCTCTCCAGCAGCACAGCTCCAGGGCTGTGATTTGTGTCTCCTCTGTAAATTTTGTCTTGGGTGAGCCATGTGCAATCTCCCAAATCTATAAAATTAAACACATCATCTTGGATCTAAACCAGTGCAAGCTCAGTAAGGGGAAACCATGTGGTTATCTGTGGGTCAAAAGATGATGGTGTCTTCTTCGGCCCTTCTCAAAATCTGGTCATTGAAACAAGGAATAATTACTGTGTCTCAGTTCCTTCCTCGCTTCCTTGAATGCAGCCATATTGATTTTTAAGCAGTTTGAAATATAAAAGTATTATACGGAGACATCAGGAAAAGGGGGATGAGACGTGTAGGTAGAGACCTATAGAACATGGATGTTATTGGTTAAATTGCATGAATTAAGGTTTCTAACTAGGCTTCTGATATCTTTTGAAGAAAGGGGAAAGAAAAGCAAAAATACCATTGCAAGGAGACAAATTTAAATGTGCAACAGCAGAGAAAATTAAATATTGCCATTAATTTAGTGGCATCTTCATGGATTATATGAATTTGGGTTAAAAACCAAATCCTTATAAAACTAGAGCTTTTCCTTTGTATCTGCATGGGCTCTAGGCTGCCAGACAAATACCTCTCAAAAAAACTTTATTTTTTTGCACCTACTGTCTCTGAAAAACCTAGAGGAGTTGAAAAACCCCTCGAGTAAGCCAGAGATTCAGTGTAAGAGTTACAGTCAGCTGCTCCAGCCCCTGACTGTCCGGTGTCCTTAGCAGGAACAAACACAGAGCCCTGTCATTTGATACCTCGAGCCACAACCTGTGATAATCCATACTCTTTAATCCTTCATATAGCTGTCACTGTGTCATCACAGTTTATTTTAAAATGGTGTTCCTCAGTACTAATCTCATTCCCAATCATTCATATTAATGTTAGAATTAGAGTGAATTAGGGCATTATTTGCCTCGTATGTGGCACTTAAGCACTTGTAAGTAATTGTGCAGGGGAGAAGACAGCATTAAATGGGAATGGCACATACAGTATGAAAAATGGAAGAGAACCAATATTAAACTTTTAATAGAAATAACTCCAGCAGAACTTTCCCACAGGCAACAGAACTCTGATATTTTTAGCTGGTTGAGGCCAATGTATGTTAAGAATAGCATTCACTGCAGTGGGAAAATACATGATTTCTATTATGGGGCAGTCAGAATAACAACATACTGATGATACACTGGTATAAAATATGTAATTATCTAGCATGCAAAAGAATAAATCACATAAACTGTTTACAGTAGGAATTGTGAAGGGACAATGACACATTGTTGTCTTCTTTACGTAGCAAGGATAAAGTTTGACTTCTAAAATTGCAAAATCGAATTCGCTGTGTTTATGTGACACTTCCTGCAAGAAGGCTCTGATAAGATTTTTTTTATTATTTGTAATAAATTAAGTTAGATATTAACTTGGTTAAAATGGGAGATAGAACTGGTTAAAATTAGAAAGATGTCAGCTTGGATAACATCTTGTGTTTCTTCACGTTGCACCATTAGTCTAAAGTTACACAGAATAATCTTCCTTTCCCATGCAGCTGCAGATAAGTGCAATTTTCCTTCTAGAACCACTGTACTGTGGTTCATTCAGTGCAAAATTCACAATCATACCTGGAGTGAAGCCCAACTCTTTGAGAGCTGTGCTTGGAGTGATTATTCTTGTCACAGAACTCCAAGTCCCTCATATTAATAATTATTAAAAATATAGAGAACAAAGGCTTTGAGTGGCCTCATCTATCATAATGTATAAAAATAGTTTTAATTGATAAGCCCCGTCTGTTCTTGTGTGCTATTATTGTATCACTATAAATTGTAAAAATAGGGTGAAATCAATATTTTTTTATCTGTCCTCCTTGGTAGCAAAGAAAGACCTAAGCTTCAGGATTAGTGGGCAGATATGAGGAGGATTTCTTTCTTTGTGATACAAATCTGTATTAATTGATTTTTCTTGATGTGGATTAATTGCAGCTCTTTATTAGGAATAATATCACAAATAAACTATAGACAAGTATAGATTGCTAAGCCTAGATTTCAACTGAATGAGGCTAATCAATACCTAAGTCTGTAATTTAAAGCAATTCATTAGAGCCTCGGGAAAAGCTAAATAATATATGTGAGAAATGTCTCATCTGGAGCCTTACAGGAGTTTCTTCCTAAACAGAATAAATACATTTGTAATATATAATTATTGCAGATTAATCCTGCTCAAATGCTTTTTTTTTTACTTGCCAGCTCTTGCTGTAAGGATGAGAACACCAATGGGCCAGAGCCCTGTGATGTGTTTGTCATCAGGTGGGCAAGGCAGGAGGGGAGCACAGATCTGAGGAGGGGAGGCTGAGGGAGCTGGGGGAGCTCAGCCTGGAGAAAAGGAGGCTCAGGGGGACCTTCTGACTCTCCACAATTCCCTGACAGGAGGGTGCAGCCAGGTGGGAGTTGGGCTCTGCTCCCAGGGAATGAGGGACAGGACAAGAGGAAACACCCTCAAGTTGCACCAGGGTAGGTTTGGGTTTGGTATTAGTGACAATTTGTTCGTGGAAATGTTGGCCAGGCATTGGAACAGCCTGCACAGGGCAGTGGTGGAGTCACCGTCCCCAGAGGGATCTAAAAGCCATGTGGATGTGGCACTTGGGGACATGGGTTAGTAGTGGCCTTGGCAGTGCTGGGTTGGTGGTTGAACTCCATGATCTTAGAGGGCTTTTCCAACCTCAATGATTCTGTGATTCTGTTCTTTGACTCCAGCACTGTAGAGCAGATACATTTTGAGTCTTATAGGTCATTAAAAACTGGTGCATCCCTCATGATTGCACTGGTGCATCCCTCATGCTCTCAGTTCAATCAAATGGACAAAATATCTTAAAGCATCCATCTGAAGTTAAATACAGCAGCAAATATGATTGAAATTGCTACAATTGCTGCCTCCAGGAAATTTTAGTGGCCTGTAATGAATGTTTATTATGCAAGGTGATTTCCAGGGTTTTGTGAAGGGCTTTTAGAACAAAAATTGTATCATAAAATAAGGCTGTAACATTTGGGTAATACGATTGCTGTAATTCTTGAGACAGATCCTACGTTTAGAAGCACTGAATATAAAACCTGGGGTAAAACAACTAAGTCAGTGCAAGAGCAATGAACAAAAAAAGTTAACTTCAAAACGATATTGTAGTAAGTATATTTCAAACATACATATTGGCATACAGTCTTCCTGGCCATGTGTGTGGATAGCATAGAAACAAACTTCAAGAATGTTCTAGTAGTTTTGACATGTTCAAATTTTAGCATTTACCAAATCCATGAACTTCTTTAAACTTGCAAAGGAGATGCATCTGCCCTGGTAATTTCATGAATGCTTGCACTTAACAACATTTTTCCTTTCTGTTGCTTAAGAAACTTGATTTTAGAGCTAGAAATGGCAAACTCTTAGCACAAGTCCCAGGTTGCAGTGAGGCTACAGCAAGGGATAAAGGCAAATGATTCCTGCTGGGAAAGCCATGATTTTTTTCTACAATGGAATAAGCCAGGCAAAACATTCTATTAACTCTCTGATGTGCATCTACTGTAAACCAGTAGATGCTGTTATTGCCATAAGCCTTGTCCTTCTCCTTTTTCCCCTTCTAGGGGAAAAACCACCTTGATTTGCAGTGCTGAAGCCTGCAAACTCCTTCAGTGGAGATTCCTCCAGTGAGATTCTCACTGTGAGGATACCACAGGTTATTAGCTCATGTGCAGCAAAGATAAACTAATCAGGTATTTAACTTGGTTAAACGACTTGACTTTGACTTCTGGTTCTCACATACACAAGTTTGTCCTTGTTCTTGTGTTAAGGATTGTTTTGACAAGTAAATGATCTAATTCAAAGTAGCTGCTACCTAAACTAGCTTCTTCCAGGAAAGACTTGACATGATTTGGGGCTGATTTGCTTCACACAGCTGTATGGGAAATACTGATACCAAGTGTATTTAATTGATATAGAAATAATACCCTACATAACTACATCATGAAAGATGCTAGAGGATAGAAATGTCTTGCTTTTCCTCATTCATTTATATCTGTCCTTTATAAATTCCGTGTTGCTTCCATGGCAGCACCATAAACCTGAAGATGTGTGGAAATGGGAGGGCATCCAGGACAGACTGCTCTTGCATCTGACAGCTAACAAAGCCAAGGGAATAAACACCATAATAAGTCAGTGTGCCCTCGCTCTGGCTTAGATTATCTGGAGGCCATCTGAATAAACTCTCAGCTGCAGCAGGAAACCCTGGGACTAGATCTTTCACCTTCCTTTGATTGTCATTTTCCAATTGTTTTCATTTTTCAGTGACGCCAGCACACTTGTTCATTGATGTTCCATTCTGGCCTTGCTTTGCTAGATCCACCCAGAGAAGCCTGAAGCCAAGAACAAGTAGGGCCTCAAAAAGAGGGGCTTTCCTTGAGGCATCCTTAGACGTGAGGTCCTGAAGGATGCAGGCAGTGCTGCAGTTTTGTGTAAGTGCTTCAAGTTCATCAGGCTTCTTGAATAGGTGGAAATGCCATCACACACTCAGAAGCAAGGGTACCAACAACAGAGATATTTCTATGGCAAAACACTAAAATGTGTACTTTTATTATTTTCCCATCTAGAAAACTATAAAAGCTGACTATATAAGGAGGGATTTTGCTCATTTTCTAGTCCCTATTAGACTGGTAATGCCACGAAAAGTGTCACAGTGTGGCAATGCAGCAAGTTCACAGAGTTATTCCAAGTTGGAAAGGACCCACGAGGATCATGGAGTTCAACTCTTAAGTAAATGGCCCATATGGGTATTGAATCCACTTTGGTGTTATTAGCACCATGCTCTGACCAACCAAGCCAATCTCTCCTCTCCTCTCCTCTCCTCTCCTCTCCTCTCGTTTCTGGGATATCTTGCCCAGGTACAGACATGTATCACTACCA
>VZTJ01000539.1:33575-85947 GCA_013397795.1 Orthonyx spaldingii
GAGTCCAACTCTTAAGTAAATGGCCCATAGTGGGATTGAATCCACTTTGGTGTTATTAGCACCATGCTCTGCCCAACCAAGCCAATCTCTCCTCTCCTCTCCTCTCCTCTCGTTTCTGGGATATATTGCCCAGGTACAGACATGTATCACTACCAAAAGAAAGAGGTAACACATCAGCAAGTTCAGCACTGTGATTCCTCATCTCTCCTGTTAGTTTTGGCTCGTTGCCAGCTGCTCATGTGAGATGAAGGAGACAGAGATGCACACTGCTCATATTTATCCTTGTCACCTGACCAAAACTCATCATTCCTTAGAAACAGGAGTTGGCATGAGTGTGAAGAAGGCTGGACTTTCTTGACCTTACATGTGCCCTGTCCATTTTAGGCTTGGGACTGGTTGGCAAGGAAAGCAAACACCAATGCATCTCTTCTCCTTGTGCAGACATTTCAATTGAGCAGGGGTTGCTAGTTTGGCACTCAACATTAACATTAAAGCTTAGAGGGGAAAGGCTGCTCTGGAATGGCCCAACAGAGAAAGTCATCTGTGTATTTGCATTTTACAGCTCTTAGTGGTGCCGCATTCAGAGCAATTCCCTGGTCTGAGGGTGGATTTGCAGGGCAACTGCATTTTTGGAGGTTTCCTTTGAAACAGAAACAAAACAGAAAAAGAAGCACCAAACCGCAATTTTAAAAATAGGATGCTCTAAGATACCTCCTGGAAGTCACAGACTGTCCTTATATCGTTCAATTTTTTGAATTCTTCAGGAGTGAGAACAGCCTGGGTTGTCAACAGAGGGCTGTTCAGAGAGACGAGGCAGGAGAGTGAAAGAAGGCTGGCTATTGTTCGGGGATGTGGTGTAGGCTGCAAGAATGCGCTGGGAATGCAGCGCCCACATGGCAGGCAGAGAGAGAGGGCTTTGTGTGAGAACACTGAGGCAGAATGTCAATCATATGAATAACCACTATCTCGGTTTTTTATCTTGGTTCTGGTAATGACACTTCCCAGCCTGGAGTCTGTAAGCATAGGTGTCAGTTTCCTGGAACATCCTGGTGTCTAATCCAAGCTGTCCAGGTACTGCATGCAGGGGAACTGACCTACCATGAAGTGGGAAAGAGTGTTGGGAGCATCCCACCTTTCCTGTGTGCTCTGCTTTGTACCACTCTGACACAGCCTTGAGCATCCTTTATGAACAGGTAACGCACAACCACCCTGCTTTGCTTTGGTTTTCCCTAAAATAGGAATGTCTTTATCATTCCCGGGAAGAATATGCATGATTTGAAGCATTCATAACTGGAAAAGGAAAACATTGGGTAATAGGGAAAGCCACACACTCATGCAAATGTAAAACCCATGTTTTTATCTGACAGTGGTGCACATTGTGTCTGGGTGCAATGATGTCAGAGCGCTGTTATGAAATTCCTCAAAATCCTGAACGAAACAGAGGCAGCATGCCTGAAAAGGGCGCATCTGTGATTAAAATAATTTTAGTCTTTAAGCAAATTAATGCTTGAAACAGAAGCTTGCCGGGTTGGGAATAACATGCCTGTTGTGACCTGAGTCAGAGCTGAAGTCTCCCTCCTCATGGGTTGGTGCTGCTTTGTGGTGCTTAAGGCAGACCCACCTTTGAGGTAACACTGCTTTGCTTGCCAGCAATGGGAGGAGATCCCACACTGATAAAATCCTTCTCCCTGGGAGAGGCTGGGCCAGGATTTTGCAGGTCTACACCATGCAGGAATCATAAGGGATCTGTTTCAGTGGAGTTATTTAGGGCCAGGAGGAGCCAATTTGCTCAGGCACCCAGAAGTGAGAGCTGCCATGTGAACATGCAGGAGGAAAGCAGTCCTGAGCAGCACAGGGTGCAGTCCTACACCACCAAAATCAAGAAGAACGTTCCCAAAAAGTTAAGAGAGCCTTACGAACATGGAATTTGGGATAAACCATGTTACTTCCCCAGCCTACAGTGAAACCACGGTTTATTGGGTAGAGTGAATGAATGATAGGTCATATAAAATTCTGTTTAAGTCAGTGTAGCTCTTGTTCAATAGAGCTGTGCTGATTTGTCCCAGCTGAAGATTTATTTCACCACCTCAGGCTTCTTCTTCACTTTTATAGCAACTGTAGCTATATAGCACTTAATACAGCACCTTATTATGTTCGAGTTTTCCATGATTCATTTCAGGAATTCAAAGTACACATAACCATTTGTACTTAGGGCTTAAATGCTTCGCAGAAAATCATCTTGATTGTAGAAGCAAATCTTATTTATGTGTAAAATCGCTGTTTATTTGGCCAAAACGGGCAACTTCCAAAGTTTGCCAGAACACAGAAGCCTAAAGGATGGATGTACTATTGGGAATGGCCAATAACTGGAGAAAGCCATGTATTGTTTAACAAAATCTTAAAATATATTTTTCAGACTAATCCATGAAAAATATTCCGTTTCATTCTACAGGGTAAAAACCTTCTGAGAAGAAGTTTACATCTGCTTTATTTTGGTTACAAAAATAATAATTTCTCTTTCTTTCTCCCATTAAAACACAATTCAGATTACATTTTAATACGAAATCCTACAAATCTCACTGAAAAAATGTTGCTACAACTCCTTGGGGAAGAGGGAAGGGTTGTTTCTTTTGCATTTGTCTTGTGTCGTGAGGGCGTGAAAAGGAAAATTTCTCCTAATAGCAATAATTTAGTCAAAAGCTATTTTAGAAAGAAATGTGATTTGACCGAGATAGTGGCCAATTCTTGGGTTAGGTTTTTTAGCAGTGCACAAAGCAAACACTCCAGTTGGGGTTCCAAACTACAACTACCAAAACTCTCTGATGACTAACACTTCCTGGCTCTGCTTCATGCTGGCTTGGAAAGAACAAGACGACTTTTTGTCTAAGCCTGTACCAAAGTTATATAAAAGGCTGTGAAAAAGGTTGTGCAGGTCCTTCCACAAGCATCTGTCTTTTGCACGTGCTTTGTGGTGTTTTTGCTCGTGGCTTTTGAGGAGAGTTAATCTAATGTTTAATTAAATCATTGAGCTTTACTCCGGCCATGCTTTTCTTTTTTTCCCTAGCTGGCTGCTTTTTTTCATGCAGGAATTTGCCGCATTCCCAAAAGAAGAATGAATAACACTTCCTATCCTGAGCACAGAATGATCTGATGGTGCATGTTGTCAATGCACATTGCTTTAGAGTGGCTTCCAGGGAGGAAAAACATCCATCATCCACTCTGGCCCACATGATGGGGAGCTGGGATTCCTGGGTTCTCACCTTGCCCTGAGTCAGGTTAATTAACACCAACAAGAGAGGTTGGTGTTAATTAAAATCAATGTGATAATACTCACATCTCCAAAACATTATGAACGCCATTTCTACGTGTTTAGGAGAGTCTTTGACCCTCATATGAAACCCACAGAACAAAAACAACAGCTGAAAGTAGATGCAGGATGGAGCACATCTGATTTTTCTGTAGGAATCTGGGCCCACTGACCCATAGATTCAAAGCATTGTGTAAACACCTCAGGAAATAACGATCAAGGAAGAACTACATGAAAATACTCTTCTTGCTCAGAAGACATTCTGCCTTCCCATTCCTGCTCCCTGCCTTCCATCCAACAATGACCTTTCATGGAGCTTAATCCATGCTAGCACCCACCCTCAAGCCTTGTTCCTCCCTCGCTCTTCATTAAGCTCAACATCCTGTATTTCCAGTCGCCTCTGACTGGAAATGTCACACTCACAACTGCACTGCCAGCAATGCTCCTAGTCCTTTCCTCTGCTGGCCTCAGCTGCTGCATGGTACAGCTCCCCCCCAGTTACTTTTCCACACTGGAGAAAGGCTGGAACTGGCAGAAGGCTCCAGCAAGACCAGGAACACCCAGGGCCAGGAAGCGGAGGCTGGAAGGGCTGGGCTGGGTCAGAGTTTCCCACCCCTAAACCGGTCTCAGTGTCCTGATTAAGTTCTCTCCCTCCTCCCTGCCACAGACTGCTGCTATGGATGCTCTCAAATCCAGAATTTTTACCCACTGTCCTATGGGGAACTGCATTTTGTAAGGAACTCACCATCCAGAAGAGCTCAACTCCCAGCAGGGCATCCTTATAATGACCAGGTTTTCAGATGTGTTCAGCATTTTGCATTTATTTTCCCAATACTCTCTTGAGAAGTTTGGTTACAGTAGCCAGAAAGACATAAACTTTATGAAAGGAGTAAGTGTAGGAAGAACTTGTTCATAAAATCACTCTCCTGTCCAAAGGTCCTGTTCCCAGGTGTGCTGCAAGATCCTGTGAAAAAGTCACTGATGATTAATGAAACATTTTTTAAACATTCCTATCAACTTTGCATAGCTATATTTCTTTATTTTCCTCTGTCCCTTGTTTGCTATCTGTGCATTAAAAAGTGGTTTTAATGATCTCTGCATTTGAAGAGAACACCTTTGATCCTTGCGCTGTTTTTGTGGTTATCTTCATTCTTATACTCCAGATAATGGAAAGTCCCTGCAGGCTCCCTTCTTGATTCTCCCTCAATTTTCATTCTCCTCCAGGGCTGGACTATTTTCTGTCCAGGTTATCCTCAAAGTGGAAATTTTAGCCAAGTTCCATTACCTCAACACGTATGACATTTCTGCTTCCTCAGTCTGTATCACTTGGGCAGGGCTGGACCGAGGGTCACCAGGAGGAACTTCCCGACCACCAGTTGTGGCTGCTGGGAATTGAGAGAGGGATTCAGCCTCACAGGACCTGACAGCACTGCCTCTAAACCCCCTGGGTCAGGGAAACCTTCAGACACACCTCTCAGAACTGTTTTAATCCTTCGGCACCCCTAGAAGGATGCTCTAGCCAGGGGTTGTGCTGCATCTCAGATGCAGCTGTGTGGTGTGTACACATCTCTTGACACAAAGAGGCTGCTCTAAAATGACTGCTCTATTCTAAAATGTTGCTGGCAAATTGTTGTGAACATGGGAAAGAAACAAGAGTGTTGAGAGCTCTGGGTATTATTGAAATATTTAAGTATCATGTATGATGATGCCTGTAATTCAGCATTTGCTGTGGTAAACGCAGCAGAAATGACTGTAGCAAAATGTTATTCCATATTCTAAGCCAGATTCTTGAGGTTTGTTTTATTTATATCACATGTGGCTGGGAGAAATAATTCTAGGAAGGCTCAAACCATATATTTTCTTTTCAAGTTGCCAAAATATCTTAGAGAAATCAATTGCTGGGGACTCTTCTGTGTGGCTAAAGATTTATTTTTAACCTCTTGGTGTGCCAAAATCAGGAACAATTATTAATCTGTCCTGAAACTGCCAATACAACCTGCTAGCAACAGATGGTGTGAATGAAAAGCCAGATAGTGGCCATTTTTAATATTCAATAGATTTAAAAAAAACTTAGTTCTCTAATCTTACCTAACCTCTTGTGACCGAGGGTCTACGGTATTGACTAAAAGACATTATCAATAGCCTTGATTTGAACCTGAATCAGCCAGGGAACTGGATCTTCTGAGGCACTTTGTACCTCTAAGTGATGCTTCGTGTTCCCATCTCTGCTGGCCTTGGTGGGAGAGGAGCACTGAGGGTTCCCCTTCGGCAGCTTAAAAGCCAGAGCACCCTGTGCTGAAGGTATGGCGTGGCCACACTCCAGGGGTTCTTGTTTAGGTCTGAACTTGTATGGTGGTTAAGAACAGCTCCTGTCAATGCCTAGGGATGCAGGAGTATTACATTACTAGATATTATCTCAGGCTTGCTGTATTTATACATCTCAATTACAAAATCAGGAAGTGTTGCCAGCCATCCTTTGGATACAGCTGGCACAAACACACACACAGAGAAAGAAACAACAACAAAAAAATCCCAAACTGGGAGCCTGCTTGATTTTTTTGATTAGTTAAGGATTGTGGAAATCTGATTCTTGCAGCCTGTGGTGATGCTGTGCTGTTGGGGAAACTGGGTTTTGTCCCATGTGCCACTGCTGGGGAGGCAGGCTGTCAGCAACAGGAGCACAGAATTCCACAGCTGCCCAAGAGAGGTGGATCCCAACTCCAGATTCGCTCACCTCAGCTATGAGAAAAGCTGTATCTGAATCCCAGGTTTGGGATTGCTCATTGTTTGCTGTAATATCTCTGCACCCCTGATTTATTTTGTGAGCAGCAAAGGCAGGGCGGACTCAAACCACAGCAGCAGATCCTCTATAAGGTAGAGCAGGTGACAAACAGCCTGAAGCTTTTGCATTGGTAATTCCCCAGATCAGGTACCCTGTCCCTGTCCTCACAGAGCAAATGCAGCAGATGTGGCAGGAGGACAAACTTTGCATGTGCGGGTCCAGGACAGACAAAACCTCCTGCAAACCAAGGGCTGCAATTTGAGAATCCGCTCCTCTCTCTATTTTTAATGCCTTTATTGATAGTTGTGTGCACAGACCCCATATCCTGGCGGGTCAGCAGCTCCTCAGCCACAAAGCCCAGCTCTGGCCCAGGCCTCCCTCCTGCCGCTGTCCTGCGGCCCCTCGGCCCCTTCCCGCCTACGTGTCCGCACACGGAAACCACTGACCACGGTCAGGCAGTCCCCTGACAATTCAGGATGTGGGAAAGCTCTTCCCGGGCGAGCAGCAGCCTTCCCAGAGCTCAGGCTCGGGAGGAAAGGCCGATGCACCAGGGGAGAGCACTGGGAGGACGTTTCAGCTTCCTGATGAAGGAAAATGAGCTCTCCCCTGTGGGATTTTCTCTGGAGGCTACGAGAGCGAGACCTCCAAATTGGAGGAGCAGGAGAAAAAGAAGGAAAGATGAGAAAATAGCCGGCTGGAGGGATGTAACCTTAATTTGCACATTAGCACACTGATGGTAGGTGCTGCTGTGCAATGGAAGATGCTGGGAAACACCAGGAAAGATCAACTTTGGTATCAAGTGATCCTGGATAGCAAAATTTAGTGCGCCCAACACAGCGAGACAAACACCCAAGGAACAAGGGCATAGCTAAACTATCCCTCAAGGATTTCTGCTGGAAAGAAGCATGGCCTGGGATCTAATGGTCTGAGTAGATATCAGCAAAGTATTCTTCATTTCTACTTATGGACGAGACAGAACCCCTTCCTAGCTTTGGATAGGTCTTGCACTGACAGCACATTCACTTGTCTGAAAATGGGGTTATGAAGTGATTATTCAGGTCTGGAACATGGTTTTACATCGGAAAAAAAGTATTTAAATGCCTTCCTGTGACAGCAAATTTCTGCCAGCTCTGAGATGTGTTCCTAAATGGTTATTTTGTACTATCAGGCCATGTTTTTTCTCATGATTGTGTTGAAAGTCTCTTTGTCTCCCTGGTTCCTAGGAGAATTTCTGCACTATTAGCAGTGAATTAAATCTTGACTATTGGAATATATAACTCTGAATATGTCCACAAAGCATGGGTTTCCTTAATGTGAAAATATTCTGCATCCATGCAGAAATAGCTTCAGCACTTCTGTGAGTGATACACTCTGCAAAGCACAACCAACCCTTCTAATCACAACACCAGAATTCAGAAAAATAAATGAGGGGCCTAAGACATGATATGAGATCTTTGTAGTAATGGAAATAAAATGACTTTTCTCTTTTTTTACTTTCTGTGTGTGTGCATTATAGTTCTCATTCTTACTTCTCTCATGGGTGGTAGAAAACCTACAGCTGTTTAGCTTTATAATATCACAGAAAATAGCCCAGATTTCTGCTCTGCCTCACCTTAAAACTTTCTTTTAGACTGTTTTGCATTGTTTGTTCTCAGAGAAGAGAGCTTTCCATTTGATATGAACATTAGCAGAAAAATCCTGAACCAAATAAGCTCTTAGAGCTCAGGGGGAACATCTCCACATTCTTCTGCTGTCTAGATGGACTAATCACACACTGCAAAAACAGAGAAAAAGCCAGGGAATTGGAAATTATATCTTCAGGGCTGTTTTTTAAAAATCATGTTTCAGTCCACAATTTGATTTTTTGTTTGGTTTTACTGTTTAAACAACAACAATAAATTTCCTTTTTCTTTGCTGTATAGGGAATCATGAAAGATATGGATTATATGGAACAGCCAAGGTTGGAGTAGAAGGGATGGCCATTGCTTTAGAGGAGTGAATCCTAAGTACCACCAGAATTCCTGACAACACATAAAGAAAAGCCTGCAATAACTAAACTTCCTTTTCTGAGTGGGTGCCTGGTGCTGGAAGGTACCACTGACAAGAAAGGCATCTAAGGACTCTTAGCATCAGCCAGGTAATATTCAGTGTCTTCCAAGATCCAGTGCCTCAGCAGGCAGGAGCAGAGATGCAGGGGTTTTTTAGCATCCAAAAAAAGAAAGGTGAAGGGTTCATGTCAGTCCTGGGTGGTATTTGAAGGCTGGTGTGGTTAAGGCATGCCCAGCGCTGCTGCCAGCAGCGTGCAAACCATTTTCTTTTGACTTTTCCTGTCGGAAGGACAAGAGTTGGGGTTGGGATGAGCATGACTGCTGAGCAAGCCTCAGGCTCACCTCTCATTCCTTTCATCATCAGACCATTTGGATTTTCTGCATAGCTGGAAAACAAACTCTTCCATACTCCAGCTCAAGTAAATTCATCTATAGTTCTCTTGATACTAGTGAGTGAGGACTGACATCAGCAGATGATATTTTCCTGCATTTTTAATTCTGAGATTTAATTTTTTTTGCAACAAAATCACAGAGAATTAAGCCATTTTTGGCAATGACTGTAGTTAAAGACTATGAAGTAAAGCCAGGAGCATTTATAAAAGTATTCATGATAGAATCACCTACACACACACACACACACACACACATATATATTTTTTTTTTTTTTTTTTTANACCCACATATATATATATATATTTTTTTTTTTTTAATAAAAATTCCAGCAGTTCCCTTGTCAGGCTTCTAAAACTGGTGATGAGATAATAGACAGGTGAGAAATAAGGAACTTTCAACTCAGAGATAATTTTCTCTTTATAGTTCATGAGATTTTATTTTTAAGAAGACTTCTATGAAAATAGAGAAAGCTGGGTCACTCTTGATTCACATCCCCTTGCCCCCTCAAAAAAAGACATATATGTATATATACATACATATATATATATATATTTAGGAGTAGTCTATATATTGATATACATGAAAGATATAAAAAAGAACATTATGAAAGAAAAACTACATGTATGACTGATCAGTTTAATGACCATTAGACCCCTAATGTCTTGGAGTATTCAAACAGAGCTAATCCTAAGGAACAATAAATCTACTCTCTTTTTTAGGCACTTTAAAACAACTTTGTTCCTTTGAAAGTTACAGTATGTTTTCACTGGTCTGCCTTCAACAATGTTTAGTGGCCATTTGTGTGATGTGATTTACCCTCCATTAATTTGAACTTTTCTGGTAGGAAAAGAACCACCACAAAAAAGAGACTGATATTCTGGCATTGTTTTATTTCTATCTGTATTGAAACAAAGGAATCTTTTCAATTCCAAACACTGAGCTGGTAGAAATTATTTTAGCTGCAGGAGGTAAAACTAAAGATGGTATTAAATGTGCATGTATAAAACAGAAGTCTGCACACACAAACCCTCATTTGCATGTGCAGAATGAGTTGATTCTTGCTCAGGTGAGGTGTTGCCAGTGTGAGCATGCAGGAACACTGGGTCAGTTGTTAAAATGCTGCACACACAGAACTCACCAATTCTATTTGATCTATTTTGTGAGCCTGGACACACAGCAACAAACACATCATGACATGGGGTAAAGAAGCAAACTGCAATAATAAAATATCTCTTTTCCATCTTTGTTAAATTCTCAAATGTTGAAGACAGTTTTGGATCTACATATCTTTCTATACTAACAAAGCACTTGAATGGGAATTCATCTATGTGGAATGACATTCCTATTTCCCCTTATCAGCAAAATGTTTAGCCATTCTTTTTTTTACATCAGGGTTAAAACAAAATTGTATTGATGTAGAGAATATTTATGACAGATTCTAGACTAAGTATGCTGTAAGAGTAGAACAAAATGCTTTATTTATATTTTGCAGGTTTTGAGGAAACCTTCATGTGCAGCACGCAGCCCATTGCAGATCCAAGTGTATCCACCCTACTGGAGTAAGTCTCATGTAGATTCCAATTTTCCATTGGATGGAAAAACACTGTACTGGAGTTGAAACACTTCATTTTTAATGGCTAGGGAAGTAACACAGTGGCTGGGTAATAAGTCCTATCACACAGACACATCCCTGGAAAAATCCACTCTATTTTTACTAGGAGACCCTCTGCCATTAAGTTGCTGTCTGACCTAAGTTCCTTAATTTTCCCCACAAGTAAAGTGAGACTACTGTCCTTTTTGGGATCATTGTCCATTTATTCCAGCAATAAGTACTATGTTGAGTATTATTAAGCCTGTCTACAACTGCCCAAAAAATTACTTCTTTAGTTTTTATCAGTGAAATATGGTCAGTCATCCAAAAATTTACTTCTCTGGCATACCCTCCACTTGCCATAATGAGGAAGTATATCTCAAGAAATACATGGTTAGAAATAATGCTTTTATGTTTTCTATATTTTGTTATTTTTGCCTCAAATCACAGCTCAGTTCAGCGTGATCTGACATGGTTGAAATACTGAAAACCCCACTCCTCCAAAGCAGTGTTTATTATAGAAACCACAAACTTAACCTAACCTAGAGCAGCTTTTCCAGCAGTGATATAATTACAGTAGTTATTGTTGCAATAAACCAGATGTTCCTGAGCTGGAATGAAAGCACTTCCCCCCCACATTACATTTGTTACATTGCCTCTTTTCAAGTTTCACATCAGCTGTTCAGAAAGCGCTCTCTGGGTTGAGTGTCACTTACAGATTCTTGCTGGGTGAGTCTTTTAGGGCAAAAGAATGAAATGCTGGCCAGGCTCTGAATTTTCACTGCTCTCCTGAAAGCCTCCAACATGGCAGTTTTCAGTGTCACTAATTCTTGCCCTGGTTTAAAGATTTTTTTGTCCTTTAAGACACTTGGCCAAAAAAAAATTCCCACCCAACACTTTGGAAAACCTACTTATTGAATGAGTACATTGTTCTGTGTGGAAGGGAATGCTCCACTCCTACAAAACCAATGGAGTTTGACACACATTTCAGTGAAGCCACCATTTTAGTCACTATTTTGAGCAATTTAGTTATTAGGCAACGTCTTTTGAACTGCTTTGTCAGCTGCGGTCGCAACTCAGGACCATGAAAAACCATTCAACCTGAACCATGAATATCCAGCATTACTCCAACATTACACATCTTGTATTTTTAACAATGTGTTAGTCAACACATTTCTAATATTTCCCAGCCCAATCAAGCCCTAACTGCAAAAATGTGTTGCCAATAAAGAGTTGGACGGTGTTTAAACTGCTAGGACCTTAGACATGAAAGCTGTTGTATATATTTCATGTGTGCAAGAAACCTGTCTAGGAACAACAACCACAAAGAGTCAAGAAGTCAGGAGATTGCTTTATTGCACTTGCAGAGCCATATAACAATACAATAAAGAAACACAAACTAGGCTTGGGGTTTTGTTTACTCATAGGTAAGTTCTCATGAAAATACAGGAACGGTAAGAATTAATTATCTTATCAAATATCTGAACAAGTCACGGCAATCCTGCAAGAAACCTTTGTAATGCTCAGCTACACGTGCTGCCCTTTTTTCTGCTCGCTCGTGGTAAACTATTAGTCAACCCATCCCCGTGGCAACTGCAATGTGACGAGGGAGGAATTCACCCCGTGGTCTGCTAAATTTACACTTTGTAAAAATGTAAATGTTTCTTATAGGAGGAATTTACATGGCTCTGAAACACAGTCCAACTTTTCACTGATGTGGTAGGGGATGCAGACGTTGTTGGCCTGGTTTTACAGAAATCTTTGAAAATGGGCCATAAAATAGCTGAGGAAACCCAAGAGGCACCCACACGTTTGGAAGCAGATTATAAGAGAGCTCTGCTGCTCAGCCACAATCAGCTCCCTGCTTTCAAAAGGCACAGTATCAGTTTCACATTTTTTGCTCTGCTAAAGGGAACGTGTCAGAGCTGAAATAAATAAATAAATAAGCAGGGCCAATGTCCAGGGAACCTTGACGTCTTTCCCATCACCGAGGCCGGGAGGCCCCTGCGCTTCCTCCCCTGGCTGTGACATGCCCGGCAAATATTTCCACCACCCACACTTGATTCATTCTTAACTCTCCTCACCCACTCATCATTACAGCTGTGCAAAGCATCCATTACAAACCCTGGAGCCATCCAAAACCTACCTTTGTAACTTCGATCTGTGCTTCACACCCAGCGGGGATTGGTTGGACTTTTGGGTAGATTAACTTTTTGAGACAATCGACCCCCAGTTTCATGCAAATCTAGGCCCAGGTTAAGGTGAATGATTTATGGGTTGCATAGTTTGAAAATCGCTGAGAGAGTTTCACATCACTTCACTGGGTAGATCTCTGTCAATATTCATGTAAATTGAAAAAGATGTGTGCATAGTACACTGTAAAAGGGAATAATAATAACAACAGTGGTCAGATCCCAAATGTGCTCCATGCCTTGCAAACAATTCCTGGTCTGAAGGACCTGGGCAGGGGGGAAAGGGGAAAAAAAACCCCTCTTTTTAACTCTTTAACACTTTATTGCTTCAAAGTGTAAGTCACTCATAAATTTTTTATGACATTCCTTTATTTAGCACATATGCATACCACTAGTGGTTCAATTAGACAGGAACTCTGCAAGGAGTTGCTGTAACGATGCTCTCGGGCAGGAAGTAGAGGGAAACCCAGACTCCAAAATTCAGACGGAAATTTAGATTTTTCTGTAGTCAAAAAGAGAGATTTATTTGCTTGGTGGCAAAAGTTCATGTTTGCAAAGTTTGGATTTGGGTGTTCACCTGGATTTTGGGCAGCCCAGTTAACAAAATGAAGCAGTTAAAGGGAACCTAGATTATGCCAATCCTACTGAGTGACATCTTGTTCTGTCAGCCTTCAGAACTGTGGGGAAATCTGCTTTAAAGTCACTGGCAGAAATTACAGATAAGCAAAGTTTTTTTTTAAAAAAAGCAGTTTGAAGGACAGGATTCAGTATAGGAGACTCTGTGGCTTCTTAGACAGGATCGAGGAAACTAATTTCACATTTTAATTTTTAAAGGAAGCCCAGACCATTTAAGGCAGAAGTACCAAACATGTCACTTAACATCTTGTAACAAAAGAACTTCCTTGGTTTCTGTTTGCAGCATGACATCTTTTTGTATGCAAAACAATCCTTCTCTATCATGAGTGAGTCCATGCAGAAGATTGTAACCACCTTACCAGATCCCAACTGTGGAACACTCATTCCTGCTCATACTAAAATGTTAATTTCAGTGAGAGCCAGAGGGACAGCTTTTAGTGTGTGATGAAGGTTGCTTTGTCCTCTGGTGACTTCAGCTATTTTCTGAAATCCTGTGATGCGCCCATTTATAAGAATGCCTTCAAGACAAGCAGGGAAAAGATTTGAAAATTTGTAGACATGACAAAAAATGGCTTGAGGTGGAGTTATATTGGACTTCAGGTCATATTAAGAAAAGCAGTGAGGCGTGGAGTTCAGCTGAGAAGAGGGAGATCCACAGTGCAAGTGTCTGAACTGGTCACCACGGTGTGAGGCACTGTTGGCCCTCAGTTCTCCCAGATGTCTGAGAGAGGTGAGGTGAATCACAGCCTAAGGGTTCTGTTTCTTCCCATTATCTTCACAGGGAATGGGAGTGACCAAGCTCAGAGTGTCCACGTTAGGTGATGAGAGCTCTGTTCCCTGTGTCTGCTGAGTGCGGGGCAGAATTTGGTGGATGAGGAAGGGAGAGAGGACAAACATTCAGTGCTGTGAAGGTCAGTGCCTTATCCTGTTCCTCTGAAAGCAGAATCCCTCCCTTGGTCAAGAACTATCAAGTAAAAATAGTATGGAAAGTTATTGCAAACACTAATAAATGACAGAATCAGCAGCGGTTCTCTGTGAAGAAATGAGCCACAAAAAACAACAACATGGGCAGGCCTAGATTGCAACACCAGAACCCGAAGTGCATTTATAACAGCCCTTAGTCACCACCTTCACTGTGTCCATTTGTCCTGGCTTAAAGAAGTGCTGAGCATTCTCATCCCACATCAACATCAACACCTGGAGGACTGATACCCAGGGGCAGATAAAATACTGCACCACAATGTTTCGAATCACACATGTGTGGATGGCTGTGAATCAAGGAAAAATTGCTTTCAAATAAATGATGTGAGACTAGAAAAGTGATAACATAATGCTTGATTTGAGAGCAAAACCCCAACCCCTTTGGATTCACTCTAGTAACAGTAAAGAGTGGTGCCACTAACAGTGCTGTTCTGACGAGTCAGTTGGCATTTCCACTGTGTAATCTTGATTTTCAGGATTGGTGTCTGTCATTTCAACTCAGGCTGAGCTGTAACTTAGTGTGAAAAAGAAAAACATATTGGTGAAATTATGGGATATCTCTCTCCCCTCTCTCTGCATCACAACAAAATAAAAGTTACTTTTTATGAGCTATTTTCCAAACCTCACATCATAAACACCTTCCTTTTAAATGGATTGATAATGAAAAGGAAGACAAATGAGATAAGTTCAATATTTAAGAGATTTGCTCAACATAGACAGTGCTTCCGTTCCACAAGTTGCTTTTCTCTCTTGTTAAAAAATGAGAAGTATGTTAGAAATCACATTTAATAATATGAGCCCCAAAAATGCAGGCAATTAGTAGTGAATGCTCCAGTAAATGTATCTGTTGAAAGAAGAGGTGTCATAAAAAATTATAGAACTGAGATTTACTGCCACTGAAGTCAGCACCAGCATTTCCATTGCCTCCAGCTGGAGGAGGACTTGGTTCCTAGGAAGTTCACGTCAAAGATGATTATCTTTATATCAGCAAGTCTAGGAGCGAGGGCTCCATGGCCCTCAAGGTAAATGCTGAAGGGAATAAAGGGCTGTAAATCCCTGTTTATGTGATGATAAGGATGCTGGCCCCAGCAGAAATATACACAAATAAAGTACAGTTATATGAGTTTGAAAATCCGACCAAAAATCTCTGAGCAACCACATCTGCAGACCACAGGTAAATCTTCCAGAGCTCTTGCTACAACTGTGACTTAAATAAGCAGTCTGGGGCCTGTCTCAGTGTTTGTTATCAGATTGTTCAAATATTTCACTTACATTTATTAACTAAAGAAGGTTTCAGACCCTTTGTTCCAGCTGTATACAGAATTTACCAAATTCACTGTTCACAGTCTACATAGCAGAGACTGAATTGTCTGAGAATTTTCAAGTAATCTTGTTCAGACTGTGACTTTCAATTAATATAAAAATAGATCTGTGAGGGCTTCCTTAAGTTATCCCAATTTTGGCCTAAAAAAACGCCAGTCTTTTAGAATTCTGTAATGGTTAGATGTAGTGACAAGGTATTCTGGCCCTGCTTTCCAGGAATATAGGCAAGCAAATCTCTTGATTCCACTTTCTTGTATGTTTATTCCAACTTTTGTTACTTGAGACGATTACAATTGTGTACAGCTTTGAATGGGCCTGAATGCACAGTTGCCCACTTTTGAACCGCCACTAAATCACATTTCCTGTCTCATGTAAGGGGAGCAGTTTTCCCTGGTCACGTTCCCCAGGTCTCTCCAGCAAACCCCGGGGACTGAAATCCCTCTCTCCAGGCTCCTCCAGGCACAGCTCCTGCAGGCTGCCCACCTTCCTCCCGGCCTGTTCTGAGCTCAGGCTGCTCTGTCTCTTTTCCACATGCATCCCTGCCCAAAACAAACTCCACAAGGCTCCCCACCCAGATCTTTGGAATTCCTGGGCAACCTTACATATGCCTTTGTTTTGGGCAGGAACATGTGCTGAACTGTCTCCTCCAGCGCCGCCGAAGAGAAGGGCGGTGGTTAAACCTACCATTTTCAACAGGGCTTAACCCAGCCTGTAACAAAACCCTCAGTAAAGGTGCAATTTCACAACCCCCTCTGTGTCTGTGTGTGTGTGTGTGTGTGGTGTGTGGAAAGGAATTTAGTGGAGAAATGGCCATCTTTCCCCAAATTTCCTGCTGGAGAGGAGCAACAATCAGGACCGGGACCCCGGCAGCTCGGTTCATTTGAGAGCTGTGTGTAGGAAAAAGGTTTAATTCTTAGCCTTTGGTTGCCCTTACAGTTTGTACTTCAGGCATTGGGGGACTCAACAAATGCACAGGCAGTCCCAGCTTTTTAATTCTGAGCTAACCTGACCTGAGCACCAGTTTGGGAGCCAGGGAGGCCACACTCGGTGTGAAGTTTGGTCAGTCCACAGTTGTGGGCTGGACCATGCCCAAATCACAAGTCAAAGCTCTGCCTTCATGAGACTGTGGAATTCAGGGTGGTTGAATCATCCTCGGGGTGGGGGGGAGGGGGGCATCTTAACTGATATTTTGCCCCAAGAACTTCAGTAGTGCAGAAAGCACTGTCACATGTGTCAATCCCAAATAATGCTGCTGTGGATGGCCTCCATAAGACGGGGGTTTGTACTCTGGGAGGACTCATCCATAGGATGTTCTGTTTTCCCTGGGTGGCAGAAGGAGTTCTCCAAAGCAGTGTGGGAGAATGGCACTGGCGATGGAATAGGCAGGAGGTGTTCCCTAACTTGGCATCTTCTTAAAGACAGCATTTGTGTCAAGGTGGGCTATCACACATAAACAGCCTTAATCCCTTCTAAATGAAGGTTCTGTTTATGGCACATCAAGGTCAGGATGGTAAATCCTGGAACAAATCACCAAGTATAATGAAAAGGAATAATGCCAATTATATTTTCCAGCCATTTTTAGTACTTGAAACGTGGTCTCTGTACTCCTTGGACTTCTCTCAGGGAAGTACAGATGGTATCTTTGTGAGGTAATAGTAAGTTGCTTATTACTGTTCCTTTGTTTTTACCACTAGCTTGAAATACATGCCATGATTAAACATTGTGTATGGCACAACAAACCAGGTAATTCTTTCAGTTTTTCAGTGACATGTTCAACGAGCTTTGGAAGTATTTCCAAAGAAACTTCCAACCTTTATTTACCCTTTATAGATCATTTCACTTTGCTTTCCTCATGCTCTTTTTATGGTCAGTTTCTAGCAGTCATTCCCAGTTCACTGATGGGAGTTTCACAGGAATGGAGGGTTTTCACTACATGTCACAGAAAATTTCAGAAACCAGAATGTCCCTAATCTTTATCACATACCTTTGCTACAGAAAATCGATTCTGAGAGATAAAGTACTTCCGTCAAGTAGAGACAACAAAACAAAATGTGGTGCAGAAGTAGCACATGATCCAATTCCTTACAGGAAATTATACACAAACCTTCCTGTTAAAGAGGTAATGTCTTCATATTAAATCAAACACTTTAGTTATTAAAAAAAAAACCCCAAAAACCTGAGTTTTAAAAATATCCAAAAGTTTAATGACAAGAAAAAGAAAGAAAACAAGAACAGCCTGTGGCTTTAGGACTGTTAACTGGGCTATGTGTATTCCCTCAGTACAGCCAATTATTGTAGTTAAGCCAGCGGTGCTTAACTAGAGAAATTCTGCCTAGTTAAAGTGTTGGCTGTGTGACAGAACATGCATAAAGCACAGTAAATAATAATACTGTGTGTAGAAATGTTTAATTCTCTCAGTTACAGAGGTTTATCAAGTCCAGTATATAATCTTGGGCTGGAAAGAAAGAGAAAGAAACATTGCAGGTAAAGAACATTTTCCTGACAGGATCCCAAGTCATATTAATACGTTGGGATACTATTTTTTTTTTATATTTTCCACTGAGGTGTAGGGGGGAAATAACAGAGAGTTGTTTTTTCCCTCATTATTTGGTGGTCCTTCCTTGAAACTTTCCAAACCAAAGCCATTTCTCACATCTGGTTGGAACACAGATCTTTAAGACATTCAAGTAATTCAAATCAGATGTAAAAATCTAAGCTACACTGTATGAAATTCAAGAACAATATAGTTACAGGGTTAGAAAAGTCTGCAATATGGCACCTCTTTTAATCAATACCAGCCTCAGTTTCGGTTTGTCTGTAAACACAAGACTATAATTAAGAATGATCTACTGCATTAATTATTTCAATACCCAGCGTAGCAAGTTACCAGATTAGTGACACTTTGCATTTATAATATCATTAACAATTTGTTTCCCCTGTGCTCTGGGTGAAGTCCGCAGCAACGTGGCCTGAATCAGATTATAGTTCCAATGGAAAATATTGAAGATCACTAATATCAATAAGCACTTCCTTATCTCTGCCATTTGGAACTGCCTGTATTGACTTTTGCTGCATTCCAGCAGTTCTGCCTGTACCCAAATGGTAGTTAGTCGTTAATTTCCATTAACTAAGCCACCACTAAACATAATTTAAATTATTTCCAATAAATGCTCCATTAATGCCTGTTATCTGCATTTCATTTCCATTGATTCCCAAAAGCTACCGTCGAGCTTAATTGCCGCCCCAAGAAGAGCAGCTTCCCACAGGTGTCATTGGGACTGATTTCTCTCCGGCTGCCAAGCAGTAGGGAGCAGTGCTACATGAGACTGCCATGCAAATCAATGGCTAAAAACCCAAACAGCTGCAGCTGGACTTGACCAGAAAACAGTATTTACCTCACCAACAAGCGCCTGCTCCTCTAGGATACCGCTTCAGTTGGCCAGAAAATATTTTAGGGCTTTTCTTAGACTTAGCCCGTGAAAATAAAAGTTATTCTGGCTCATTCCACTTCAGTAAAGAAAGTAAATCTGATTGTGAATCTGATTATTCAGTAAATCTGATAAACAGAAGTTCTAGACCCAGGGAAAAATCAGTGCAATTGTTTAATCCTTTTCTATAATTTTGTCCTTACAAATATTTCTGACCAAGAAAAAAAAATCCAAACCTTTATCTATAGGATTGTTTCTGGTCTTTTTGGATGCTGTAGGTTCTCAGCAACATTTTCAACTCCTCGGGATTACATCACCTTTTAACATGTCTTTTGGTATTTTACATACAAGTGAGTTACACCTAAACTCTCAGAAACTGCCAATTCAAGAAAACAAAACATCAGCCCAACAATGATGAGCTTGACTAATGTTCCTTTTGAAGAGAAAAGCAAAAGAATCGGCTTGCTGAAAATTGAATGTTACTGCGTTTTCAAAATGACATTTTCAATTTTGCATTGCAAAACATTTCCCCCTATTTTCCATACTATTTCAAGTTGACATCTAAATTAAATATTTTGCTTTTATTCAAACAAATCACTTGATTGACCAACAATTATTGTATTCATAATCATGCTTTGTAATAGCTTTCTGGATTGTTTTATTGCTTTCATTAGGAGTGGAAATAAAACTCAGCCATAGGACATTCCCTGAGAAGGAAAAATCTGCATCTCACAGGGTTTTGGTTAGAGCATTTTTTCATTAGCTTCGCTTTCTGAAGACGTTCAGTGCATTATCCAAAAAGTCCCTCCAAGCTAGTCCTGTGCAAAAGTTTCCACACATCCCACATTGTGCTATGGTCAAACCTCATGTCCATTCTGAAATGACAGCAGGATATGGCTTTTCCTAGAGTTTTATTACAGCCTGCTGTTCTTTAACAGCTCGGCATTCACACAGCAAATGGAACACATGTTCATTATCTGCCTTTGGGCCTGGAGACGCATAAATTACCACTGGACCTAAGGCTCCCAACATCAGAAGGCATTTGTCTAGCCATTCCTCCATCTGCACTGCCCAGTGCATTCCACGGGCTCTGCCCTGCCTTGGATTGCATCACTGCGGCCAAATCTCGAGGTGAAAAAGTCTTGGGCAGCAGTTCCCGGCTTTGCATCTGAAAGACAAGTGACACCTCTAGGAACCAGGCCCAGATGCGAGGGCTTGGGGGCTCCAGGCTGGGACACAGAGCCGAGCCTCCCAGGCAGCCCTGAAATGCAATCGGGGAGGGGATCCACTCCCCCTGCAGAGCACTGATGCTGTCAAGAGCTGCTGTAAGGACACGAGCAAAGGAAACCGTTTGCAGGGCACAAAAAGAAGGATTTTTGTTCATTTGGGAGAACTTATCTCCACCGACGTTATCTATTAACTATTCACACAGACACAGGTATCAGTGGTGACAGATATTATCTGCACTTCCTTTTGGTTGCTTCCCTCTCACGCCAGCCTTGCCTCTGCCTGGTCAGGGCTGAGCCTTTGCAGCAGAGCCTCCCTCAGGATCCAGCCTCAGCAAGGCTCCTGGGAGGCAACTCAGCACAGGAGGCAGGGACACGGTGACTCCTGGGACATCAACATTCCCACCTACTCTCTAATCTCCCAAATATCCCCAGGCACATTTAGTTCTGACAGACTCAGAACGAAGATGTTCACTATTTAACCCTATGTTCACTATTTAACCCTAGGATGTCTCAGAAAGAACAGGCCAGAGGCGCTGCTGAGCAGTGGCATGTAAACCACGCAGAAGTTGAAAATGTGCTGTCAGTGTTCCACGTAAATCCTTTGTAATAATCAGAGAACACATAAAGCAAGTAAAGATCTATTTCTTTCTAGTTCTAGAGCTTTTTGTGTGTGTGGAATAGACTCACCCCAGAGCCAGGTTTCAACCCGCATTTCTCGACAAAAACCTCTACGTATGCTTGAATCCCAACCTGCTTCCTTGTAGGACAAAGATCTTTTGAATGTCCCAAACATTATTGTTGTTGTTGTTATTGTTATTATTATTTTGGATTTTTAACTTAAATTATTATTTATTTGGATTGTTGGATGTCCTACATCCTTCACAAGCAACAGAGATGATATTTCAGTCTCTTTTTTTTTCTCTGACTGTCCTTATACAGAAAGTGTGGGGAAGAGCATATCACAGAGATGCAGAACAAAGTGAAAACAAAGCATGATGGATATTAAACTGCATTTATGAGTATATAACATGCATAACATCTCCTACTACTGCTTGCACCCGTTGAGTCCACTTTCCCAGATAATTTAACTTCGAAATCACGGACTGTGACCAATATTTTACTGCACAGCACCAGATAAGGTCATACTTGCTTTTCTCCTAATTCTCTTTTCAGAGTTTCTGAGGTCCTCTGGAGATTCAGAGGAAATTTTGTCCTGCAGAACAACCTCCAGAGACTTTAGCCTCAAAATTTTTACCCCTGGTTATGAAATCTGCAGTTTTCTAGGCTCTGCAACCTGGAAGCCAAGACAGAGGATTAGTTTGGGCAGTTGCTAGTTCTGGCCACAGCTTCTGCTGTTTTCCTTTGGCGCTCAAATTACCCTGGAAGCCCTGCCCCGGGGACAAGTGCTTTCGGGAGATAAGGAGCAGTGTGAAAAGTTTGGGAACTTATCCCATTGTACAATAAACTTGACATCTAATCTGCTGCTTTGGGTTTGTAACACACCCACTAGAGTTAAACTAATCAGCCACCGCAGTCTATACAGCCCTCCCAACACTTTTGCCTGGTCATTCTACAATAGCCCCAATTTACTGGAGCTAAAGATGCTCCATCGACACGTTTTTCAGTTTTTTCACTCAGCCCTGGTCTGCTTTCTGATCTAGCCCTTAGTGACTGAGTGGCAGAGATTAAAATAACCACCCTTGATAATTCTCTAAATTCCTAAATTAAAAGCACTCCTCTGAGATACGTTAATGGTTTGCCTGTTTCACATAGACCAGAAAATCAGGACCAAAGTCCAAGCAAAAATGACATATCAAAACACCAGCTGAAACAGAAGGTTCCAGCTGTTTCAAATGCCACTAAACCACAATGATTATTGCTAACATAAATAAAACAAAATCTTAATCCAGCTTTATCAAGGAGTTACTAACCATATTTCTCTGTTCTTCCCGTAGTTTTATGAGAGCATATTTTCATAAGCAAGGAGAAGGATGGCATATTGGGGACCACTTTCTCTTGTGCTGTTAGAAAACCTCAAACAGCTCCAAATGCATCTAACAAACAACTGAACTTGGTCAATTCACTTAGAGTACAAAAAAAAAGCTGTCAAACCAAGCTCTAAATTATGTCCTTGCTAAGTAGCTTGACTTGTGGTGGGGATTTTATTGGACAATGTCACTTCCTTGTGACCACCACAAATGATAACAGTTGCAAGAGCTTTACAGTTGCTAAACCAAAGGAATGGCTGGAATTTTGGAAAAATCTTCACAGCTTCAGCCCAGGCTGACATTTTGTACTTTAAAAGCTATCTTTAAGCAACTAAATAGGTGAGGGAGCACTCCAGGAGCTGGCAAGACAAAGGAAAAAAATATCAAAGCCTGCAAATGCCAAGCTGCTGCACTTTTGCTCCACTCCATGGTTGTGGTGAAGGTTTTGGGGTTGTTTCATTTGCAGACTCGTGGCTCCCTTCACTCCAGTAACAAAAATGCCAATAGCATTTCTAAATTAAACCCAGCATCTTGTCCCTTCTATTTAGGGCAGCCTTTTCTCTGACCCACCACATCTCCAAGCACAATGCCAGCTCTCTCATACCATCTGTGTAAACTTCCCTCCACTGCTTCCAAAAGTGCCTTTTTTCCACTGCTGGGATCCTTCACTCAAGGAGAAAATGTTCAAGATGAGTTCAGTGAGTGATCTTTTTTTTTGCTAGCTGAGTTAAACTGATCACAAAAAGTTCCCCTTTCATTTTTTTTTTCTCAATTCCCACCATTATGATTCTCTCCAAAATGGTCTCTGAGAACCCGAATTCTGCTTCTTTACAACTGGGGGAGGAAGAGCACTGAAATTTGATGCTGTTTGAAGTGTTATTGCAATTCCTCATAATTCCAAAAGACTAATGGCTAAAGGAAGATACTTTTAAGGACACCAAGGAGAACGTCTGCAGCAGGACATGACACAGGGAAACCTGAGCTTTCTGGAAATTAATTCACTTTCATTGAAGCAGTGGAGTCACAGGGCAGGACTGTTCCCCTCCAGCAATGTGCTGCCTACATAAAAATGTTCTTCTTTTGGAGATACAGATTTGGATCTCTCCATGGCAGTTAATGGATGGTGTTTTGAATCACAGTGATTTTCACCACGACTTGTGCTTCTACACCTTTTAGGAGATTTTAATCTCTTGTCTCTAGTTGTTTATCTTGGAATTTCTCTGCAAAGTTTGTACCACTCCAACAGCTACCAGGAGCTGCTGGGAACTGACATGGGGATAAGTTAACATGGTGCAAATGTCTGAAAATGCAAGAATTATTTTTTTGCTGGACTTGCAGAGAGACATAGGATGACAAATTTCTACTGCAGAAGTGAGGATGATAGTGCATGAATATCTGGCTGAACAGCTGGGACACACTCTCTCTCTTTCCCCTCTGTAACATAAAATCTCTTGTCCTTAGTTAATAATTGTAATTCCCTGTTTTCCCATTCCAATCAGCCTACGTGTTTATGTTTGAATGACAAGGTAGCTTAGAGAAAAAAAATCTCCAAATTATTGTTCTGCAAACAATATTGTTCTTTCATATGAACACAACGACGGAGTTGTGTTCATAAACTCCCTGTTACCAATATAAATAATTACAAAACCATGAAGAAAAATAAATGCACACAATAACCAAAAGTCTAAACCCACCGCTACTAAATAGCACTTCATAACTGTGGCTCTGAATTATTACTGCCTCACCAGCCCAGCCACAATATCTCCTTCATAAAATCCTCCGCTTCACAAGTTAAACGGATTGGATAATTAAGAAAGCTATCTCTAGTCCGCAAAGCGAAACCACCACCACTTTAACATGACAATGAACCCACATTTTCAAAAATGGTAACGTTTTAATTCCCTGGGGTGGCAATGCATGATCCATACCTCCTTGCTCCCTATCCCACCGGGAGCAGTGTGTGTGCATGAACACGCCCTGCCACTCAGCAGTGCTCTGGATGCCTGGGGATTGCCAGGAGCTGCCCTTTCCTTGCTGCTCCCGTGGCTGGAGCCTGAGACAGATCCCTACCTCTGTTTTCTTACCACGTGCCAGGAGATATCTTTTATAACTCCCAAAATATGTTGGCTGTGGAGCGCTGCCTGATTACCTTAGGCCTATAAATAGGACAAAAACACACCTATGGGGATGATGTAAGAGAATGTCTATGTTTCCCTCTGAGCAGCATCTCCAGACCAGCTGCTGACACTTTGCTGGTTGCATTTCACTTGTAACATTTCAGCGTTTGCCAAGAGGATTTTTTTCACCCTCTCTGCAGATGGCCAGGTGTTATTATCACTCCACCCACATGCCTGAGTCTGCTCACACTCCTGCTCCTGGCAAAATTCAATCTTTGCTCATTTCTTGACCCGTGCTCATCTTCGCATTGCTTTTTAATTAATCCACGGTTAGCTGAAGCTCCTGCCATAAATCAATGATTTCCTTTCAATTCTTGTTAAAGATTTTTCATTTCCCTAAATTTGCAGCACGTTGCTCCAGAGCTGTTAACAGCACACTTTTCTCTCATTATCAAATCAGCGAGGAATGGGGTCAATGAAGCAAAAAAACATAAACCCAGCACTGAGGACCTTCAGGCTTTAAGACCTCTCTATATGTCCCAGACACACTGCAAATGAAAATATGGTCTTTTGCCACCTTGGAAGCTGCAGGCCAGACCCTCTTTGGATGTCAAGCACCAGGTTTTGGGACACACACATCATTTCCTGACTTACACCAGCTGAGTTTTTGGCAATTACTCTGTCTACTCTCTAGCTGGAGGAAGAACTGTCTGTAAAACTGCCCCTCAGACAGGAATCACTGGAGTTTTCTAAATGCAAATTTTCACACCTTTTTATTTTGGCAAGCAGAATATGGAGTTCCGAGCGGAGTTCTTCAGGGGATGCTTGCATTGAGGATGTCTCTTTGTGCCACTGCTCAGCATCTCATCTCTTCGCACCTTTACTTAATAAAGTTCTAATCATCATGTTTAGTTCAGTTTTCATCATGGGGTTCAGTTTTCAAGCCAGTGAAAAATGGAAAGAGCCTTCAAAATCCCCAGAATTCCTAACAGTGTTTGCTTTATAAAGACAAGATGAACAAATCACACAAAAGGAAGAGGTGAACATAACTACCTGTTTTCTTAAGTGGTGTGAGAGGCAAGTCACTATTTAGGAAATAGTGAAGGAAAATGCAAATTATAACACATTTTAAAGTAGTTTATCAGGGTGACCACATGCTCAGCAAGGTCTGTGAGCTGCACACACCAGACCTCAGCCTGGTTACAGCATCCTCTACGGCTCAAACCCATGCTCACCAGGCATGTGAATCACATTAAACTTTTAACTTCTTTTCTCCAGTTACCCTTCTGTGAATTTGGGTCTAAATTTTCAGAAAATTGCACGCCCAGTTCCTACGATTATGCATGTAATCAATTAGTTATTTATGTGCACAACTACTGTGACCAGGTATGCAAATCTCCGAGCAGCTCTTGCCATTTTCCGATAATTTAGCCCTTTGTCGTTTATCCATCCACTTTTGTTCGAAGCACTAAGTTCATGGAAATTTAACTCATTTGAAACATATGTGTAGATCCATACGAACCGCCCAAAAGCGTCACAAAGAGAAAGGATAACCTTGTTGTTAAGGCAGGAGAGCGCGAAATCTGGTTTCCATTCTGAGTTCTGCCACACATTTCCTGTGTAACCTTGGGCAAGTCATGAACTGTAACCCAGCTCAGTGGAGCTGACCTACATGGAAAAGCAGACAGAGCCATCCTTACTCAGAGAGGTTATTGAGGCATTTTGTGTGTTGATACACAGGAAAAATATCAAAATAAGTAAGTGCAAGGTGCTAAAGAATTATAAGACATCAATAATGGTAGATCAGTAATGAGAGATGATCTGTACTCGGTGAAAAAACAGCAAGTGAAGGGGCAAATTGAGGACTGAGCAAAGAAAACAGCAAATTCAAGCAGGGAGATGAAAGAGAACCAAATGGTAACAGTGAGAATGAGCAGGCATGTGAGTAATTAACCTTTATACAGCAATTTTTACTGTCCTGCTTGGTCTTGTCCTTTCACAAAGGGCCACAGTGTCAGGAGATATTTGAGAAGAACTGAGCTGGTTAATACGGCACTGGCACCTCACAGGCTGTCTGATTGGCATGAATTATTCTTCATTATTCAGGGTAATCCTGACAGGATTATTAATGCCAGGTATTGGCCAAAAGCTGGGGGAGAACATTGTGTTATTGAAGCAATTACTATAGCTGTGCTCAGTTAGAGGGAAACATGCACTCCTTGTTTCCTTACACACCAGAACAGAACTGCAAAGTCAGTTCTGTGGCTGCCATTGCTTCCTCCTTTTTTTGGATGAAACACAATTAGATTTGCACATTACTTCACTAAATGTTTGGGGTACGGCCTTCTGGGAGCCCTGAAAATCATAACATATTCTGAGAGAATACATCTCCTGTACAAAAATTACCTAATTTTGTAGCTGACCTAGATATGGCACTCACACTGACATCATTAGGAGTCTAGAGCAGACTGATTGCAATATCTGGCCCAAATTTATGACTTAATACAGCAAAGTGTTCAGTATCCTCAGATCCAACTGGGATAAAATGTTACAACTTGGGGCTCCATGTAGCAAATATCCACTTTGATTAACCAAAAAAAAAAAAAATCTTTCCTGGTGAGAAATGAAACCTAGTTTTTGGACTATATTAAAGATTGTATCTCTTTACCTCTAAAAAACAACTTAGTAAGACTTCATTTCACACATGATATGCCTTAGAAGAATTTGAAAATAAGAAAAATGAACAGTGAATGAACAAAGAAAATTCTGGTACATTAATTTCAAGGATTTCTGAGTTTCTGGCAAACATTTGACAATATTCCTTGATACAAATAGGAGTTGTGATCCTGCCAGTCTGGGGGTAGTGGAGCCTCCCACATCATCCCACCCACCTTCAGTGTTGCTCTGTTACTTCAGTCCAGCATCCTGCATGGAAAAACCACAGTGACTCCCATTATCTGCTTGGAAGTGAGAAGGCTGCAAGGGATGGGTGTGAGTGCATCAGCCTCCTGAGTCCCCTGGAATTAATCCCTGTTTGAGTTGGAGCATATCTTTTGGAAAAAGATATCATCTTGATTTAAAATGTTCCAGTGAAGGAAAATAGACTATTAATGTTGGGAAATCATTTTAATGGCTAATTAAACTCAATTAAAAACCTGTGATGATCAGAAAGGAGCTTCACAGGGGTCCTTATCAACTAGACAGAGCCCAGTTTCATTTGGTTTTTTACATGGGAATTGCACCTGTGTGACGTCGCTTGTTTTTCTTTAATCCTTGACTGAAATGCAAAAACACACTGCAAAACCCTGGCCAGCAGAACAATCAGAAGAGTTACCATTCCCTTCCACATCTTGTGAGGCATCTAAACATAATCTGAAAAATGGAGATAATAGGCATGGGCTGTGGGAGCAGTTCCACCACGCTTTAGCTGGTCTTCATTCCTCTATCAGAGCTGAAGTCACTGGAAAAAAACAGGCATTTCCACAACATGATTCATTGGCTCTTAGTTATGCACCTACCTTGTGTTTGGAGGCATGAATCACATTTGCAGTATGTGTGGCAGCTAAGAACATTTGGGCCGTGGCCGTCACACGGAGCAACCAGGAAAAGGCCAGATGGAACAGCTCTACCTGATGGAAAATGCTCTGCAAGGCCCAGGGTGGAGTGCCTGGGGACATGGTGTGACAGCAGTCCTACTAGTGAGGGATCTGCTTGGGTTTCAAACCTGGTTTAGGTGCTGCCTTCAGAGCAAGGGTTCCGTTTTTGGTGTTTGTGCCCAGCCTGGATCCCTGAGGAGCCTCCAGACCAGGCTGGCTTGGCCCAACCATATGTTCATAGGCATTCATTTCTCTTTCTTCAGACAAATTATCCCCTCCAGCACAGCAGAAATATCTACTTCCCTCCCCGTCTGGGTTTTTGTAACCCTACAGGTTTTGTAGCAGTCACCACTTTAGAATTTTTTCTCAAGGGGAATTCCTTCCAGCACAAATGGAGTTAACTCTGGGAATAACATTCCTTAAACTGCAAGTTCCTTAAAGGAGAGCTCCATCTTTCATTTTTCTCTCAGTGTTGTGCTCACCTACGGGCTCTAGAGAGTTAAAAACCACAATGCAGAGTTACACAGGTGGAAACTTAAAACAAGAGGTCGGATGGGAAACTCAGCTTTCATCCATGGCTGGGGTCATCACTGGAATGCAGAGAGATCATTTCATTTATAGAAGGCTCAGTAATTGTAGGAGCAATATTGTCTACCCCCTTCTCCACTCTCCAAAGAAATTACCTAATAGTTTCCAATTGAGATGGCTTTCAAAAGAAGTTGGGTTTGATTCAGCCATCATCTCAGAATAAGGAAAAGTATTTTACTCTTCAATTGTAATTTTCATTAGTTGCCTAATGCTAGTTGAAATTCACACCATTCCTCAACCCAACACGTTTCTTAAATTTTAACTTTCTTTGATAATAGAACTAATAGAATACATAGGTGAAAGTAATAATCTGCTGTACCTCTAACCCAAGATCCAAAAAGTTCCTTAAGAAACTGGATTTAATTTCCAGGCAGGGAAGACGAGGCAGAAGGAGCTCTAGGGCTTTGTTTGGGATTGCACAACAAGCCAGCAATTGACCTGGGAATAAAATCCAGGTGTACTGTTTAACTTTCATGTGCCATCCTCTAACCAACACCTCCATCCCAATTCCTTGTCTTTACTGCTATATCTGATTTTAGCAGTGTCGGGAAAGTGCAATTTTTGTGCAGAGTTTCAAAGAAAAGCAAGTTGTCTTACCTGAACCTGTTGAATATTAAAATGCTGCTTTATTTTGCTTTTATGGATACGAAAACACCTATCCCACCTGTCAGTTCCTGCCACAGAAATGATAACTCTGACAAACCTCAGCGCTCATGTCCGCTGTCGAAAGGTCTGGTCACTGAAAAGATGAAAAATGTGGTTTAGAATGGAAAAAAACCATTCAGCTATCATGACAAATATAATCGAGGCAGGCTTTCTTCCTGAGTCTTCTGATGAGGCTTTTAAAATGTTATTTGTTAACAAGAAAGGGTGCCTTGTTGGTGTACACATTCAAAAGTAGAACTTAGGCCTGACCTAAGGAGGAAAGGGCTGTTTCAGGAGGGCAAGGCCCAGCTACAAAGAAGTGATAATGAAGATGCCTTTGAGGACAGGGATGCCTGCAGAAGCCACAGAGATTCCTCCTTTTGTCTCCAGACAGATGACAAGGACCAGGATTCTTTCACACACAGAAACAAACAATTGCTGGGTGCTTGAAGGAAATTCAGTTGAGCACCAGATACTGTAAACTACGAATCTTTTGTTCATACAGAAGAAAAATATGATGGTTGCAAGCCCCACATACATCAATATCAAGTCATTGGGGCTTTTTAAAAATAATTAGGCAAAAGTTTTCTCTGGTTCCTCCCACAACATGCCTTGGGAACTTGCTGCAGGTCCCAACTGTCAAGGAGTTGCCCTTTTTGTTCAGTCTAAAATACATCTATATTTTTCTCCTCCCCGATTAGATAATCTTTATTTTTCATTCACCTCAGGCCTAGCTGCATCACTTTGACCTCTCTGTGAGGCCTGGGTAAATCCTGGAGATGCTGGGCCACAATTCTTAAGAAGGAAACTTCAAGTTCTTTCCGCTTCAGTTGCCCTTCACATGTCTGAGGCAGTTAACGCCGCTGCCCCATAGTCTGCGTGGCAGGAGCTGTGTGCTGGCTGTGGCACCCATTGTCTGCATTTTTCCTCTCGTTAGTCTCCTTGACCTTTCATTGTCTTACTCCTGCAGTGTCAGGTCAGACTTAGTGTAGGTCTCCCTTCACTAAGGACCCCTTTCCTTTCGTGGATCACTAAGCAGGACAATTGCTCTATCCATCTTTTCAGGGTCTATTGTCAAGCCCCCCCTGGGCTGAGAAAGGTTTGATTCACTGGGAAACCATTTTGGTCAAAGGGAAACCTGACTATGTGTCCTTTTAGGAACTCTGTCTTAATCACTGACTTTTTTATCTGGGATATGAAGAGGATTCAGGAGATCAAAAGGTTTGGGAGTACATGGGTTTGACCACATTTTTCCTGGAAATAATGGGAAACCTCCACTGAAAAATGAGCTCCGTTACAATGGGCAAACAAGAAGGAAAGCCACATAGTGTTCCCAGAGCATTCTGAATCGTCAGACCTTCAATAGCTTCCATAGAGAAGGGAAAAAGTAAACAGAAAATGTAAATGGAATGTAATAATTAATGGACCTAAAGAAACAGACTCATTTGATTTGCGCATAATCGCTGCCTTTAAAAAAGAGATAAGTCAAAAGGGATGGACAGAGCAGATGGGGAAGGCTGAGGACTGGAGGTTCAGCCTGGCTGGGCGTGCAGTGGGTGTGTGTGTGGTTGCTCAGGGTTAGCAGCTTGTCTCACCTCCACGAGTGGTTACACATCCAACAGCCCCACATACTTCCCAGGAAAAGTCACAGAGATCCTGGTGGAACATCACAGTGCAACTGTGTTAGGTTTGAAGGCCCTGGCTTTGTCACCAGGCATTCAACCACAGTCCTGTTGATGCCTTGAAGATTTCCTCCTGCCTGGAAACCCAGACCATTATCAGCAATTATGAGGCCAAATTATGTAAGGCAACCGTGAAACTTCTACACTTCCAAGGAAGTTCACCAGCAGCAACCATTCCCATCCAGGCAATTCTTGAAACAGAGATGTAGGTGCCTCTTTATTTTCAAAATATCAAATCATTTATTTCAAGGACTTACGGAAAAACAGGAAGACTGAAAATGCTTGTTTTCCTGCAATGTAGCTGGAACCCTTTTACCTACTCGTGTGCCAAAATGCTTTTATAAATGAGCATTTTGCTCTTCCTTCAACCAGCCGTTACCTCTGCACAGAGTCAGCTCAAGCCTCGTCAAAATGCAAAGCTGAAAGTTGCAGTGTAAGATAAAAGAGAGGAAAGGGACTGGTCTTGGGAAGGCAGGCGAGCAAAGGGAGGAACTCGGACAGAAAGTCTTGGAGAGCTGGACTCATATTCCTGCTATCAATAAGATGAAAGAAAAAATGTAAGCAGAAGCCAGTGACTCAAATTTTCCCTTTGACCCAGGCAAAGTCAACAGGGAGCCAGGCTGTTTGCCTTTCTCCAGGGATCTACTTTTCCTAGTAATTATCTAAGCTTCTCCTTGCATTTTTTCCCCCAAACTTTTAGCAAGAGGAATTTAGGATTTTGCTTTGGAAAGTACTCCAGTTTAAGCTAAAGTTTGTATTTAAACTTCAGTACACGCTGAGACCTTTACCTGAATAAGAGAAAAAACGTCAAGTGGATATAATGAGCACCTCTGCACTGGCTTTTGGATGAGGAGCTGCTGCTAGCCCCAAACAAGGAGAATAAATAGATTAAACATTTTTTCTCCAATTAAAAGAAAATGAGAGGGGGGAAAAAATTCCTTTTAGAAAGACAGAAAGGTCAAAATAAAAGAAAAAAATCTTTTTGCCATGAAGAGTAAAAAGTGACAATATCTACGTGTGTGGTATTTCAGGTGTACATAACTGTAGAATTGAATGAGATGTGAGCTGCTCCTGTCTTCTGCAGTGAAATTACTGAATCTGGCATTTCTTGGATGAAACACAGACATAATCCTTGTGATATTTACATTAACTATGATGAGAATAATTATTTTTTTTCTTTACTGGCACATATCGCCATAGAAGGAATGACAATATTTACAGTAACTTTAGTGCCACCTTGATTTGCTGTGGCCATTTGATTTCCCAGTGTCAAATGATCACTTCAGGTCAGCAGTGTCACTTTCTGCCAACAGTACCAAATAGAAGTGTCCAGGATATTAAATATGCTTGCATTTACACATGAGAGGAAGGGGAAAAGTGATACAAGCATTTCCTGTACTATAGAAACACCAGAATATCATTTCTGGTTGAGCTGTGACTGGCTCGCTGACAAAGTTCTGCTCCACAAATGTCTTTAGTCCTGATCCTTAGTGACACTAAATATCGATTTTCATTAATCAGGTCACGAATATAAGAGAGAAAAGAAGCGATCAGTGAAGGAAATCACAAGTATTTCTGCTGATCAGTGTAGCTGCAGCTTCAAATTCCCAAAGTCAGAGAGCAATACTGTGGAATATATCCCAACCATACCAGGGAAGCTCTTGGCAAAATGGAAATGCATGGTTAAGATTATTTGGAAAACTGTTGAGCTTTATGCACACTTTGAGCTAGATCAAGAGAGCTTTGCTGAACAGGTCTAAGGCTCTAATGACTGTCTTGTGTATTTACGGAAGTTTGGCCCAAGAACATCCTGGAGGAAATACGTTTAAGTGGGAATGAGGAATTGTTTTCCATTTGCCTGGTGGCTGCGCCTCTTTTCCTGTGGAAGCAGCGAGTTGTCCCAGGTATCCTCACAGCTCAGTCTTTCTTGATGAGCTAACGTAGGTAATATTTGTTATGGGCCCCAGGAGAAATTAATTCCCCTAATTAGACTGAGAGTTTAACTTTGCACAGCTAATCTGGAAAGTTGCATACTGCCTTCTCTGCCAGCAGATTGGTGGAGGCAGGACCTCCAACAAAGTCGTGGCAAGAGGAGGAGGGTCACCTTTTCCATTGGCGTGGCTGGATCAGGAAGAGGATGATTTACTCTCCCCATCCCAAACTCCTATTGAAATGAACAATCCTGTTCCTCACAAAGGACTGCTGCACATTTAACTGGAATGGCAGTATGGTCACTTGCATAGCTGAAGACATAAGGTTTGTAATATGATTGAGCTAATTGCTTCCAGAGGGAAAGAAACAGAAAGAAGCTATAAAAAGGTATCCAATATTTGAAAATCAGATTTCTCCCCTCCACTAGCCCTCCAATTAATTATATTTGCAGAGCTTTAAATGTCAAGTGGAACATAAATTATTAACTATTTTTCTTGTCATCATGTGCATTTTCTGTCCTTTGTTAAAACTTTTCTCCACTATTGGTTCATGCTAATAGCTCCAATAGTAAAATGCACAACAGACAGGTGGGCAAAATGAATGTGCATTCTGACTAATTAGTTTCAACTAGCAACTAACTATTGATGTTTTATCCAACCTTGCAATTTTCCAATCTTGAGACACTGAGTAAGTGCAAAGTTGTATTAACTCCTCTTTTGTAATAGCAGGGCCAGTAGCTGGTTAAAGTTACAGGAAAGATTCCCATTAACTTTAGTGGTCTGTGAATCAAGCTCTTGATATATATAGAAGGCCCCTGAAAACAAAGTTTTGTTTTTTAATGTATTGTCTCATTTGTTGAATAGCATGGCTTGCTGCCCAGTGTTATGGCAGTTCACAATGACTATTCTTCCCACCCATTCTCCTTCTCCTCCTTCCATTAATCAGTGATGGGTCAAATTCAAATGTTTTGGAAGTTCTGTCTGGTTTTGATGTGACGGTACATAAAAATATCTACCAAGTGGTTATTAGGGTGCTTGGTGTGGCTGCATTTGTCCTGGGGAAACCTCCCCCTCCCCTCTGAGGGCAGCAGCACATTTTGTGGGAAGGTTGGCAGCTCTACAAGGTCTTCTTTGAGGCGGGCTCCACTCCCTGTGCCCCAGTGGTACATCCATCATTTTTGGTTTTCCTTTCCAAAATGCTTTTCACAAAAGTCACTTCCTTGTTTCACATTACTCCATGCTTTGTGAATTCAGACTGAGCCATGCTGTGAACCAGATCCGTATCTGGTGTAAATCAGCATCATCCTGCTGCTCTCAGTGGAGCTGCAAAATTCTGTACCCATGGAGGATCTTGCCCATGAACTTTCTGCCCGAAGGGGCAGCTTTGGTGGAGTGAAAAAGGGCTCATGTGTTTTGGGGAGAGATGTTGGCAGGAACAGCAAACTGCAAATCTCACCTAAACAATAAGGTGTTGAGCTTCACAGATTTTGACATCTCTGGTCTGCCTAATGAGATGATTTTTTTCTCAGACAACCCTCATATTGTCCATTTCTGGGTACTAGAAATTGGTGCAGAGAGAAAAATAAAAGGACCAGGCTGATGAGAGCTCAATTAGTATCATAAAATAACCCTGTCTAAACAATTCTTTGCAATCCCATTTCCTTATATAACTCACCACCCCCAAGCACCTTTTTCAAAAGTTCCTCAAAGTTTATTCAAGGATGCATTTGGTTGGGTTTACAGTATTTGTCACTTGTTAGCCAAAAGTGACAGAAGGGATTTCAGTGTGCTGGTCTTACCATGGTGACACTGCCTTTAATTTAGACTAAGTGATTATACATGTTTGACTGTCAAATCACTGCATGCAGCTTTTGTGGTTGGGGGCTTGTTTTATCAAAGAATTCTGCTGAACCTCTTCCAAACCAGAACTCCCATGTGTAGAATTATATTGTATTTTCATTATATAAACTTTATTTTTAAGACTGAAAACATATGAAATGATTATGGGAATGTGCGTTCTACACGACACCGCCACGTACTTGTGGGAAGAGAGGTTTGTAACATAAACCAAATGTTGCCATTAATATACAGGTACAAGATGCATCCTTGGGACTCATGAAACTAAGGATGGGATAGAGGGATCTAAAAACACAGGCAATTGAACTTCAGATTGAAAGAAAACCTTTATTTCACATTAAATAGCACCTGATACTCTCTGGAAGTAGATCTCAAGGATTCGTAGCCTGCAGCTGAACAGTACTTGCATAGCAAATTTAGGTGCTTCCAAAATATCTTTCAAACTGATCCTTTAAAATGCTGTATTCCTTCATTAATATATTTGATTTGTGTAAGCACATCTCTGTTAGAGACTTATTTTGTCCTGGGACAACTACTTTGGTGTTTTGCCCAAAAACTCTACATTTGGGATGACGTCCTTAGTTTAATTTCATTGTCTTCTGTCACAACCCAATGAGGACCTAATTTCAGTTTGAACAGGTGCCACAAATACCAACATTTTAAGGGATCTTCAACAGAATATTGTTTAAGGCAGGATCCAAAATTATATCCAGCAGCAAGGTCTGGCTGAGAGGGATAAACGGCTAAGTTCTGAGTAAGTTGCCATCACCATCATGTCCACAGTCCATATTCATTCATATGGATTCATAGATTTTATTTTATTTTATTAACAAGGCTGTTAAGCTTTGTCCTCCTGTCATAAACAAGGAACTGAGTCACCACATAGATTAAACAATTTACCAACTGTATACTAAGCATGTCCACGTGATTCAGCACTTGAATTCCACTCTCCTGCACCTTCATCCCACTGCCCTAAATGATAAACTGTCCTTTATTTCAAATACTTTTGGTAGCTCTGTCTGCCTCAGTAACTTTTGCTTGACTAATAGTGATTCTTTAAAAAACAACCATCAAAAGAAATCAAGACTCTGAAGGACATGTCATGAAAGCAAACCATTTCTTTTGTATATGTGTGTGCATATATATATATATAAAATATATATATTTATGGACATAGAAACATATGCACACAGAGAGCAAACCAAAGCACACATCCATCATCAGAGCAATCCGTGAGTCACCTAAGACAAATGCTAACTCTTTCAAGGCAATCCTATACAATAGATCAATAAACAATATCTTCAGTCTCTGGCTGGGAATTTAGACCCAGTCATTTACAAGCCAAAAAACAGGCCAAAGAATGATGGTGATAACTTGCCTTATCATCAGGCAGGGTGTGTGACAAGCATGCTCATGTAGGCTCTGATTTTTCTGTTGGGGAGACAGCTCAGAAGTCATTGATGTCACAGTGCTGCAAACCTGAGAGGAAAATCAGAGACAGGCTTTAAAAAAACACCTCTTATAATTATGTATAATTTATAAGTTAAGATATAAGAAACTTTTAAAAGGATAGCACATGCAGAATAATACCTGAGTTGAATGAACACAGGGCTTCTTAACCACCAGAGAAGTCACCTGAAGAGAGCTTTGCAGCTCAGTGTGGCAAATTCCTGCACAGCACTCTCAAAGTCCCCGGCCTGAGCCACTTTGAGCTTAACTGCTCTTGGGCAGAGAGAGTTTGAAAGCCGGTGAATCACTGCCGAGCAGTAATGTATGTTTTCACAATCTTCACTCTAAGGAATGTCCATTCAACATCCCAGCTATTGACCATTTGATAAGGGTGCAGAAAGAATGTGGTTTCCACATTTGGAAGCACACTGGGGTGAATCTGTTCCTGAAGTGTGTTTATGTTTGGGGGACTTTGCATGCAGGCTATCTCCTCAGTGGCATGTTAAACTCTGCTCTCCACAGACAAGCATGCAAGAGGCAGTGTGGAGGGGGAGGAGAAGAATCCAAAAGGATGGAAAAGCTGCAAAATACATTTCTTTCGGAACATTGAAACTGAGTTTTCAAGATTTGAAGAGTCTTTCTTATTTAAAGGAAAAATAACAAACTCCAGCAAACTCACCACAAATGATTAAGTGTTGGGGGTGTCTGGATGTGTCAAACAAGGCACCGTGTGTTCAGGTATTTCCACAATGAACATAATTTGACGGTACATTGTGTGTTCAAACCATGAAATCTCTCACAAGGTTTGCAGGTGATTTTTGCAATTTTCAAAGCTCTCCTAATTTTACACCACCTCCTTTCCTCTTTCCATACCTCTGTGAGGGTGCTGACATGTTCTGTCACTGTTGTCACTTAAAATTTGTCTTTCACAGCCTGAGCAATCGTTTGTGGGATAAGGGAGGGGCTTGCCAGCATTCTGTGGTGTGGCATTTAGGCTTGGCTCCCATTGTGTGCATATTTCCACTGAAGACAATCAGTTCACATCAGGTATTCTGCAGACCCAGTACTGTGGTTTCTTATCATTTATAGAGAGATTAGAGCTAGAAACTTAACCACTGGCTTGAAGAAGACACAGAATTATCCCTGGATTTGCTCCCAAACCCATGTAAACAGCTTCCCCACTCCCAAAATAACTCCCAAACTACCTTTCCCCGTCCTCACACTCCTGTATCCCTCCGCACTTCCTGAACTTGGCAGGGATAGTTCAGAAATAGCCATTACAATGGTGTTTCCACCCTGAAAGAGGAAACACTGGGTGGGAGGAGTTATGAAAGGAACAGAGGAAGCCGAGCTGTTTTGATACCATCCCAAGCTGCACTTTTGCAGCAAACAGATGGAAATGCATCTGGGGGTACGGATCCACCGCAGCCCCGTGGCTGAGCAGCCCAAGGCCGGCAGGGAATGTGCCCAGCCCGGAGTGTGTGTGGCTCCCTGCATCACTCAGCACAGCTGACGCTGACAGGCAGCTCTAAACTGTTGAACAAACTGAATGAATCAAGGTCAGGCCAGAGTCAGCCCCCAGCGTCCCTCCCTCTTTCCCTCCCTCCCTCTCTCCCTCCCTCCACATCTCACTGAGACATGAAAGTTGCTGGACGGCTCCTCAGCGCAGCTTTGTGCGGGGCTGCTCCGTCACATGTCCTGTCAGCAATCCAAGGTTTGAGTTCTGAACTTTTCCATGAAGCCAATCGCGATATTTTCTGGCTGCGGCCCCGCCGGAGCGCTTGGCCGGGGCTATGGGAATGCGATGTCAAAGCAGCCTGTCCATGGGTTGGGATTGCTTTCATGCGTCTCCACCTGCTGGCTGGCATTTCACTAATTGCAGCCGCCCGCGGAGATGACAGCGGATCTTGGGAAGGAGCGAGCTGACGTGGGAAATGTCACTCCGTTTCACAAGGAGATGGGCAGACAGGCGCGACAGGAGAGGTTTGCTTTCTAGTTTGATAAGGAGCAACATCATGCATGGCAGGTGACAGGTAGAAGGCCGCTGAGGTTTTTCACACCAAGCTTTTGAACTTCTGGAGCCTCACTTGAGAAGATAAGCAGCAGGAAAGATTTTTTTGGGGGGGAAGGTATTCATAAAGTGTGGAACCGTCAGCGTTTTATTTCCCTACCAAAACCAGATGCTAAGAATGTTAACGTGCTTTCATTGACACAGTGAAGGAGGGAAATTGTTTATTAATATCTGGAAGCATGAGCATTCTGGGGCCCACAGCTTAGTTGCTGTGTGGTTAGGAAAGCAGTTACTTAGCAAATGCAGGCAGGCAGCTGTTTCAAATGGAAAGGAATAGAAATGATTAATGACTTCTATGCTTTAAAGAAATGAACCCACAGGATTTCTTTCTTCTACTGTGCTGTCCCACTTGGCCATTTCTGTCATGTGCCCTGGGACTTTCTTTGGAAGTTTTCAATGGTCTGTCGTGAACTACTCTTTAGAAACTTACTGGACCAGATCTGGAGCCAGACAGATGCCAGCTGTGGAAGTGACCCATTTGTACATACATTTACAGACTCTGAGCACAGACTATCAACACTTGATATTCCATGAACTTTGTCCTGCAGCAGCAATAGTATATCTTGCTTTCAGACACTGCAGTGATGAGCACAGTATTGACTCCTATTTAGAGCAGGATCAGTGTCACCTTTCCCATCTTGCAGCTGCATTTCATCCAGGCTATATTGTACAACGTAGCAGGCAAGGGGTGCTCTCAGGAATCCAAACAATACAAGGAACGAGCCTTCCCTTTGTTAGCCATGTCAGATATCAATATGGATTATTGGTATTTTACATCTCCTGCACTTTCAGCAGTAGCTTGTTTCTATCCTTTCCAAACCACTCAATTATGTGTTTCACTCTGGTTCTTAGGTCTTCTTGCGTGGCATCAGAAGGCGGAAAAGGCTAAAAAGGGGATGAGGAAGAGAAAGAGGAATATGGAGAAAAGAAAAAGGAAGGTTATACAAAACAGATAATATTTTCACTGAATTGCTCACAGTGAGTCATCCAGCCAATTTCATTATATTACTTACCAGAGAGAGTAAATTCTCCCCTGACTTCACTTCATGGAATTATTTTGAATTCACTTCTGTTCCAAATGGTACATACTCTGGTCCACTAAAATTCTGTTGCCGTATTTTTGATTATGCGTTCAGACATGTGAATGTTTGCTCTTCTAAAATATTATCCCATTTCAAAAGGGATAACGACTAAGCATTGAGCACAGGAGAGATGCTGCAGAAAGTGGTGAAGCTGCCCATTGCACATCTGTACAATTAAACACATCCAAGCATGTTTATTACATACCTATACAGGCAACATTCCTGGCAGGTCAGTATATTCAATTTTTGCTAGCACCAGAGATATGACTAAATGAGCTGGCTAGGTGAACTCAAACCCATCCAGTAATTTAGAAGGTGTATGAGTTTAATGCATCCTGAATGTGTCTAATAACTTGGCTAAGCACAGGCAGGCAGCTGAAGGGAGTTCTTATGGATTACTTTAAGACCCAGCAGGACTGGAAGATGATATTTCCTTGTCTACGAGGCTATCGCTCTCAAGTCATCGCTTCAACACAGGAAGTTATCTGCAACCTGGGGCAACAATGTGCACTTGGACACAATTAGCCTGCTGTCTGATGATATTTAAGAATTAGCCACATGAGGCTTTCTTACAAAGCTGTCAGAAAGGCTCAACTGATTATTTTAACTAAGCTTATTTAAAATACCTGAATAAACTGATGCAAAACAAAAGCAACTTTTGCACGTTTGAACTTTACATCATTTACATCATTTATTTTCGGTGTAGGAATAAAGACCAGCTCAAACGAATAGTGTTTCTCTTTCCGTATCTCTCTGGAGATCTCTGTCAGGTACCCAGGTGAATTAGCACTGATGCCTTTCAGAGTTCACAGCAGAAGGATGAGCTTTATACATGTGGGCACCTCAAATCACACATGGAGGTATAAATTCAGCTCCACTTTGCTGAAAGCAGAAGTTGCCCCAATAGCCTGAATCTTCTTTCACAGGCTATTTTTGAAACTGATATAACTCAGGCAGGAAGTGTGAGTGTGTGTATCTGTGCTGCTGAACACCACATGAGGGCCAGATCTGTTTTCTGAAGTCGATTCTTGCTCCTGGTTTTGTTTCGTTGTTGGTTTTTTGTCGGTTTTGGTTTGTTGTTTTATTTTTTAACTGCAAAATACTTCCTGAAAGCTTACCCCTGATAATCCTAGAGGGTTTAATAACAAGTATTGAGGTCTTATTCCTACCTGGATCATCTAGCTGATGTGCATATGGATAAATTCCTCTCTTGTTTTCCAGGCCCCTTTTTATCTTTCAATATTTAGTCTGTGCTTGCAGTTGACATTGTCTCAGCACAGTATTTTACTGCCACATTAAAAATTCTTTTAAAATAGTGCTCAGTTGAAGATCCTTCCATAGTACAGCATTTCTACCATCCATGAAAAAGCATATTCAAAAAAAAAGCTGTTAATTTCATTATTACTATTTTATGTTTTTCCCCAAAGCGTGTTGATGCTGAGCAGAATTTGAGGCAGGTGAAAGAGTCATGTGCGACATTTGCAAACAGATCCTACATCAGTGGATGTCCTCAGGCCTCAGAATTGCACTAACCAGTGAGGAAATACTGATTTTGAACACTGAACACAGGAATGCCCTAATTAGTGCTTCTGTTTTGGTGAGAAAATGATTGTCTGTGAATTCTCTGCCAGTCTCCAAGTACAAAAAGGTGGGTGGTTTGCTCTTGGTGTTAAAGGTGAGTGACTGGGAGGTGACTGCCCACAGTGAAACCCCACAGGGGGCTTGAGTGGTCCCAGGCCTTTCCCAGGTTGGTGGCACCTCGTTCTGGCACAGGCCCTTACCCCTCTTCTTTCTGTCCTGCAAGCTGAGGCTTGTGAGCACCAGGGGAGAAGCAAGCTTTGGTCTAGCTACTCAAATACCGAAGTAACTTACTTCCCTGGCTGGAACAAGGAGGAACTGTGGAAGGAATTGCAGCTCTCTGAGTCATACTTCCTCCTTGGAGTTTCTCTTGGAGTGGTGCAGCTCTGCACCATGCCTTAGGCTGACACTAGAATCAAGCTTGTCCATCACAAAGTGATAGCAAAGGACAGACAGTGAGGCACTGGACTGTCATACCCTCAAATCTCCCAGTTGCAGCTCTAAATATAGCAAAACATGTAAAAATCTGTGTCTGGAAAGAGTACAACTATTTAGCTCGCAACCCTTCAAACAACATACATGAAAAAAATAAAAAAAAATTTTAAAAGCCACCCCTAAACCAAAACCCAAACCCCAAAAAGCCCCAACCAGTTCTCTCCCAACCAAGATCTTGTGCATGGAGCCATGTTAAGCACATTCTGATCTCCAGCCAGCAAGTGAAAAATTCCCAAATGCCACACCTATCCAGGGTGTGACTAGAGACTATCAACTAGTTTATATTTGCACTTTGATATACAGCACATGCTTAACATCCTATGGTGTATCCTTGGAAAAAAAAATAGCAACAAGTTTCAACACAGAAATTGTGTTAGATTAGGAGGCCAGAATAAATAAGAGCCAATGAGTTGTAGAATGACTTGAGGTAGCACATAAGATCTCATCTTAAAAAATAACACGAAGGCAGTACATTGCAGATGAAACACATCATGAAAAAAACATTCCAAACTCCTCAGTTGAGAAAAGATTACAAATAAAATAGGCTTGGGCATGCCAAGTGCAAAATCTTTGATATGGAAATGCAGTAATGGTTAAATGAAATGGGCTGAAAATCTATTTATCAACAATGTGTAATGCCTACTTGGATCGTCCCATGAGAAAAGCAAATAAGGAGTAGTAGGAGAATATACAGACACTGTTAAAAAGTTTACATACTTCCTGCTTTCAAACCTCGTGACACAGCCCTTCACCTGGACTGGAGATTTTGAGAAGTTACAAAATTGGTATAAAAATACATCTCAAAGGATTCAGGAAATACGCCCCGAGACCCAGATTTTTGGGAGTCACCCGCTATGTTCAGTGTATTTGAAAGGACCTGGTCTCTAGACAGTGAAAAGGAGCCCTCTGGCATCAGAGGCCCCCCATGAGCATCAATCCCAAAAGCCTCAGCCCAGGCCAGGGGGCTCCACAAGGTTCTCATTGATGGCAACATTGCTGTGAGAAAGACCAGCAGACCGTGCTCCGAGTGACACCACCCAACTTCAAGGGGCTCCGCGCATCCCACCCAACACAGAATCTGTCCCGTTGCTGCCACCTCGGGATCCTTTCCCTTTGTGTCCACACTGGCCCTCTATTCCATTATTGCCAATGGGCATGTAAGTCATTACTGCGCCCGACATGTGAATCACAAATGCGAGTGCCATGGAAATTAAACTCCCTGACCTGCTTGCATTTTTCTCTTTGATGTCAGCCTGAATAGGCATTTTTGACTGGAGCATAGTTTTAATTTTGAGAGCTGGCAAGGCAACCACAACCTTTTCTGCAAGGAAGAATTCTTTGTTGTTCTTCCCGAGTTGCTTTGCTAAAGAAAGAGTGTCTCAGCGAGCAGCAGTACAGAAGGCCCGGATCATGTTTGCACCGTGTTCAAACACAGGAAACAGAAAACAGCTCCCGTGTTCCTGTTCACACCAGCAAATGCACAGCCCTAAACTGCACCAGTCTGAGCAAGTTACATAATTTCCATTCATATGACACCGAGCTGAAAATGGAAAATATCTCTCATTCACGGCTGAGGACTTCTCCTCACAGTGGCACCATGGGTTTGGGGTTATCGTGGCCACGTGCAACCTGTGGGGCAGCTGCATGCTCCAGGTCTGAGCACCAAATCACTGGGACAGGCAGAGGTCCCTGAAGGAATTTGCAAGGGATCCAGGACCAATATTAGATTTCCCTTTGAAATCACATGCTGTTTTGCTGAAACACTGCAGCAGTGCCTGTTTTGAAACTGCGGTTTCCCGCCTCGCTTTCGCTGACCTGTTTGAAATAATAAAACCAGAAGGTTTTTCAAGGTGGATGACACTGGGGGCAGGGATCAAAACCTCACTTGTCTTTCTAAAGGCTTTTCCATGGTTGGAAACCTCATTCTTGCATTCATCAAACACAGAGGACTATTTTTTTCTTCACTCTGTCAGCCAGGAGGCATCAAAAAGGTAGATGTTCAGGCCATCTTTTTCTTCAATTCACAGTATGGTTCTTACAGCTGCAGGATTTCAGGTAAATAAATATTCCAGAACTGGGAAATAAGCATGCATTCAAAATACATATCCATGCTACCCAAAGGAAAATTTTGTTTCAGACATGTGGCTATCTGGGAAAAAAATTATTGTTTGATGCACTGTTCTGTTATTTGTCAGTTGGACCTTTCCTAGAACTTTTAGTCTGGCAAAGAAGCAGAAAATAATTTTATGGCTGGGAAGATGGCACAGACATTGACTTGCTGGAGTTCCAGATGGACTCAATGATTCACATAAAGTCATATTTTAAAGCTAAACTGCTGGAAACAGAAATCTTCATTACAGAATCACCACAAATACGTCCATAGTTAATATTACAAGAAGAACAGACTATTTATTTCGAGCCAATTTTTCAAACCCAAACAATGATTGATTGACTGCAAAATGAATCTATCAAAGTCTGGAACATAAATCTGAGGTTAAAGACATAGGAATAGTACTTTTGAAACCTCAGATTTTCAGTTTTCTTTTCAGGTTTGCTCTCTGCAGAAATAGGGGGAAAGAAACTTTGAGAAACATGCACTGCTTCTCTGGAGAAGAAGATGAAATTCTAGATTAAAGCCACCACCATTTTATCATTGATTTTGAAAGAACCAAGGCTGAGAGACAGTAGAGGGAGAAAGGTCAAAGCAAATGTCTTGGATTTAGGCCTGTAACCCTTGAAGATGCCACTACAAGATTTACAAGACACATGTGCTCCCCTTGCAGTGAGATTTGCGAAGTTTTCTCTACACGACTGATTTCCAAATGCACACAGAGGCAAAGCTTGACTCCCAGGTTTAAGGAAGAATGTGTAGGAGCTCTTGAACCAAGTGAAAGCAGTCAGCAGAAATGTGGGTTCTCGTGAATTTGTGCTTTTGAAGCCTTGGATTTTTGCTGAAGAGACATAACTGGTTAACACAGAGTTGAGGTGTGTTTCGCTCTGGTGATGTAAACAGGACACAGGCTCATCAAAGATCTCAGAAACCAAAAGCTCCTCCTCATATGTGCCATGCTGTGCCTGAAAAGAGTAGTAACGTAATGTAAAGAAACGAGAGTCCTGAGCTGTCTTGTCCCTGAGAAGCCTCCTGGTTAAAAAAAAAAAAATAAATAAAAGGAGTTTTTGCTAGAGAAAGGGTGGGCAGACCCATGAAGTGGATACTGATGTTCCCCATTTGCTTCTCAGTCCTGCCAAATAATTCTTATACAGTGTTGGGCAAGACAATTCAATTTCTCTGGGCCAGTTTCTCTGACATGGAGGCAATAAAGAATGATTTCTGTCCCCAGTCCTTTGTTTCTTTTGTCTATATGAGCAGCATGTTCAGGATCAGGGCTGCATCTTACTGGATATATTTTCAGTGCTTCGTATAGATGTCTCTCAGTCTCAGATGTGGCCTCTAGGCACCACAGTGCCACAATATTAATTACCTGAGCTTGTGTATTTATTTAGTTAATTGTAATAACTTCAATCAGGATATTGGATCTAATTTTAGCTCAGGGTAAGTCAGTTCATATTCATTGATCGGCCTGTTCTCTTCCAAGCCTATTGCTTGTGACAATATTGGTTCACAAGCAGGATGTCAACATGCACATTTCTATTGTTTGGGGCCTTTTTTCTACCCTGTGAAATGAGCAGGTGAGGATGCCTTACTGCCTGAAAGTTAACTGATTTAAGACATATTTCAGGGATACCTGATGCTAATCAATTTGTGAAGATGTAGAAGGCTACAACACAACTAAACATCTTCAGGAAGAATGCTTGAGTTGCTGAGAGGGATGTTGAATGCGTGCTGAATCACCTCCACAGAGGCATCCTCCTGTGCCTTACCTCACTGTCGCAATGTCTGCCTCACTGGCACAAAACCACACTTTGTTATCCTGGAGAAAATCGGGTCAAAGTGCAAAGCAACCATTCAGCACCCAGTGAAGCCAAGCAGAATTATTTCCTTGATGACAAGGAGTATAAGGATTTTGAAAACCCTTCCTGTGGTTGCTGAGCACTTTCTCTCAATTCCTGAGCATCGTCAGACTCAGTTGTGGTTTTGTGTCCTAAGATATGCTTAGCACCTCGCAGTTTTCACTCCTGATGTGTATCGATCTTTTCTGTCTAGTTCAGAAGGATCACTGAAATGTTTAATTAGAGAGTGCTAATATTAAGCATTGTTTTCCAGAATGCTGTCTATTAAGCTGAAAGAATATAGAAGCTCATCATCTTTGAGAACAAATTATCACAATGATTAACAGTAGATTTATCACATGGTTGGAACAGCATTCCAATTTGGTGTTGCAGCAAACTTACCTTTCTTTTAAAAAAGAAAAAAAAAAAAAAATCCAACGGATTTTCCTCTCCAACAGTGTTCAGCAACCTACAAGTTCCACAGAGACATCAGAAGCCTTTAATGCAGGTTTTCAGAGTAAATGAAACCTTTTTTCGGTGTGGTTGCCTTTGTAATAACAGTCTTCTTATTTGTTGGATACTTATGTAACGTAAGATGAAAAGACATTTTATAGCCTTCTGGCAAGAGGACTTAAAATTAACAGCATACCTGTGGCTGCCCTAAGCCAGGGAGGGAGTCATTTTCAGGCCATGGGAAAACTGCAGGTTTGCATCCTTCACTTCTTCTGACTTACTGGTATTCAGTATTTCCATGGACTTGTTTTCCATGAAAGCATCACCGTCACGCACAGAGAGAGAAATCGAGTAATTGGTTCTGATGGAAGAGCGAGAGACCAGGGTGGGTAAGAGACAACTGCCACCCACTAGCGTTCCCCCATGAACACGGTGGTTTGACTCATCCCTTCATTCATTTTGTGTTTTGATGCCTGGCTGGGCTCTCAGTCGCACACAGTCAGTTGTGCCAAAGCTGTTAACTCTCTGATCACCTCTGGCAGCAAAGCCCAGCAGACGCGGCACGTCCAGAGGGAGGAATCCCCACCATCCCGGTTCCTTTATGGGCCATATCCTGTAGGCAGGCAGACTCCCCCTGAATCCAAAGGATGTTTTACAAAACAATCAATGGCCTTTCGCACTGACTCCCGACCAATATGCGAAAAGGAAAACCACAAAAAGATAATGATCTGGGATTTGATCTCGCCCATATCGGGCTGACAGCAGGGTAATCCCACGGACTCCAGCTGATTTATTCCAAATGACTTTCACAGGCTTTGGGCTGGGCCTTTAAACAAATGTAAACTTGATCAGAACCAAGCCCAATCACATTCATGCCCATTCTTGCTTTGAATATTTGTCTTCCATAGCACGTTTTCACCTGGAACCCGAATGACCTCAGCGCAAAGCTTTCTTATTTAACATTAAGTTGACAACTATTTTCAAACAAGGTAATTACTCTCATTATGAACGCGGAGTGCTTTTAATCCTCAAGGCAGCAGTGCTGGGAGATACAGTTTTCTGCACATCCCAATTGATTGCCAACAAATAGATCCGTCAGTGCTGCAGATCCCAGAGAAATGCAGGTCGTGGAGACGTGCCTGAGCTCATAGGGTGGAGCAGACTGTGGCCAGCAAAACCACCCAGGCTCGTGGAGGAATCCTTGGGATACTGCCTTGTCCCCAGCTCTGGTGATGCTGCCATCGATACCTGCGCTGGCTGCTTGGGAGGCCCTCACCTCGGGGCAGATAAAGACAGGGATCAGCAGGGTGGCTGAAGCTGACCTTCGGCAACATCCCAGGGCTCCTGGGGTCGTCAGAGCAAGGATTTTGCTCTTCTTGCCCAAGACTCTGGAGGTGAGGGATGCTGCAGTCAGCAGAGCATGGGCAGCACAACGAAGAGGCTGCATCAGGCCCTCAGCTGTGATCCTGCCTGGAAAAAGAGATCTGCTCCCACAAAACCCCCGTGAGATCTGTAAGGACCCCAGGAGGCCGAGCGCCCGGTATTCCCGGCTCGGGGAATGCAGCTGGTGGATGCCCTGCATCTCCCGGGGATCAGTGCTCACACTGCTCAGCCTCTGCAGCGTTCGGGCTGTTTGAGCTGCTCCTCTCAGCAGCAGCCAGGGCCCACAATACCCGAGATGGCAGCGCCATTAGATCAGAAAGTGACTCACTATTGAGCGAGCCCTGTCAAGCAAGATAAATACAATTTGGTTGTTAGCTAATCTATTTTTGTTTGTGTTCCCAATGCATCCAAGGCACTGATTACATTGCAGTCTACCATGCTGGCAGTAAGTATATGCTGCCACAATGCTCTTTGCTCTGTAAGGAGAACATTCGTGAATACAATGGCTGTATTTGTCTGTCAATATTACATCACTGCTGACGTACCCCGTGCCAGCTCTCTGGGTGGAATAATATTTTTGGGTTTCCAGGAGTTGAATTATGGAAAGGCAATATTTAAGTTGAACAGCATTTAAGTAACTAGAATTCTCATCTAAGAAACACTTCTGCTATCTGTCACCTTCATCTGCCAGCCCTTCCTTCCTGCATCTCTGTGACTAAAGTTGTGTGGCTTTATAGAGCATAGCTTTGGACTTTGATCTAAGAAGGCAGGCTTGACAGGGGCTGTTTTAAAGAGGCCTTGTAGGATGCTTTTACACCTCCATTGCTGAGCTTTATCAGTGCAAGCAGCTCTCAGGGGTGCTCAGCACCTCCTGAAAGAATTCAGGCTTTGCATTTGGGTTATTTCTGCACATTGTACTTCCTCTCACTGTGTTTTTAGTTTTATTTAGCATCCACTTAGGCTTCAGGATGGCTATTTATGGAAATTTAAAATTTTCATGATGGAGAAGGTGGTTTGCAATTAGAAGGAGACGAAACCATTGATCTTAACAACAGAGAGGGAAACTTTCTAACTTGCATGGTTGGCAGATCCATTACCAATTGCCAAGCTTTGCAAAGGAGTAAATAGGCAAAGGTGCATGGTGAAAAGGAGGTGAAAAGCATCATAAAACAAACATGCTGTTTGTCTCCAGGTGAACTTTATATAAAGTAAGTTGGATACCAGATAAGGCATTTATCCACTGCCACATTTCATGGAAGTCTTTACAGACTCAAGTAAAAGACCTCACTACAATCACTTCGTGATCAAGTCCTTTTCTGAGAATCACAGAGAGATAACTGATTATTTGTGCAGCCTGAGAAAAAAACTGTGGCTTTGCAAAGCTCCGCCATACATACAATAACGGGACTTCAATAATCAAGATTTCTGCTGCTTTTCGTACACCACACTGCAACATACGTGGAAAGGATCAAAACTAGAATATTAGCAATGAATTTACAGCACTTTGGGACCCAGACAGCTGCGGGTACTTTTCAGGAGAGGCATGAACACACACTCACTGTCCATCACTGTGTTTGCCCTCCATTGTGGTCCTTCAGGCCTTCTGCTACATTTTTACTGATTGTGGGAAATTCTTGTGGAGCCTGCTGGTTAATCATGATAGGTTAAACAAGCTGTTAAGTGATGTGGGAAACCATTGCAAAGATACTCAGCTGAGGCTGCAAGGCTCCACTTTGTGTATAACCCCTTTCCATCTGATAGTGCTATCGCTGGTGTGGGCTGTGTGGGAGCCTGCAGCTCCTATCAGCCCGGGCTGATGCTTCATGCCACATTTCTCATGCAGATGATTCTGTCTCCCAGATTTGAGCCCTAGGCTGGGATGAAAATGAGTGAAGTAACTTGTATTTTCCCTCTTGAGTATGTAACACTGCATTGTGCTGCTTGTCAGGTACGTTCTGAGACAATAGCTAATTTTTCTCACATATAGCATAAGATACTATCATCATTATCGTTACTATTATTACGTGATATCACTTAAACTAGTCCAAAATTGCATACCTGGGTGTAATTCCATCTCTCTCCTGATCAGCTGAGCCAGACATATGAGATAACTATGCCATGAATGGAGCCAGGGCCCCAAGCTGCTTAGGTTCCCTCAGCTTGGCAGCAAAGGCAGCAGAGAGGGTTTCTAAACACTCTTCTGTCAGAAGGGCAGGAAAGAAGGTCCAGCCTGAGTTGAGAATCTGGTTTTCCTACTAAGAAGATGCGCTGGAGCAGAAAAGACCTGTGTCTGACTGGTGTTTCCAGCCAGCTCCCCTGGAGTGAGGACTGGAATTGTGACAGCGCCATCTGAAACAGCCCCACAATGGTCACTGCCAGCGACAAAGTGCTGAACTCAAAGAGGGGGAACCGACCGGTGGCCTGATCCCTGCCCTCTTCCAACTCCTGCCCGCGTTTTCTAGTGGGGAAAGCTTAGACTTTTCCTGAGGATGGCTTGGTGACTTGTAAAAGGGTGGATGCCTCAGGGGCTGCCTGCCAGGCACACAGTGAAACCAACATCTGGCGTGGCAGGTCTCCTCCTTATCTTCAGGCTGATACCATCAGAGGTCTCAGTCTATCCTGCTTTGGGACTGACTGTCTCTCCAGGCAGTGAACGACTTGTGAAAGTGGGTAAAGTTTGGATTTTTAGATGGGCTGAGGCACTGTGATGGCACCCAGTCCTGAGGGGGGTTTGGTCCCTTTCCATCAGCCTGTCCTGTTCCTAACCCAGCCCAGCCACCAGATCCTCCTCAGGACAACGGGAGCTGAGGCTTCCTGCAGTTCTGTGAGGGAGCCCTCCCGAAGCACAGTGCCCTGGCCTTTCCTTTGGTTGTTGATATTTCAAATAACACTTTCTTGCTGCTACGTTTCTGCTGGAAGGATAATAACCACCAGTCAAAAAATGTTTGCATAGCACAGAGGGTAGGCTGAGACCAAGCGAAGCTGCAAGTTCCACACATGGCACTTGACTTTTCACTTCTCAGTGCAGGAGCTCCAGAGTCCTACTGGGGTTTCTGTCAAGACTGTTTCTCCTTGTGCTGAAGGTACTGTGGGAATGGGGGAGATCTCAGAGGAGCACAGTGCTACACCACAGTTATCACAAGTGCATGGTTCAGTGGAAAGCATCAGCAGTGCTAGAAAAAAAAGCAAAGGGGTTAAAATGGCTCATTGTCAGAAAGAATCCAAGACCTCATGGAGCAGAATCCTTTAGCCCAGGCATCATCAACACCTTTTATTTCTGCAGGGAAGTCATGCTGAGGTTTGAAATGTTTTCTTCTCCCAGATACTATGTTCAGAACTAAAATTCTCCCTTTGTCCTCCTGTCTCTGATCTTCCCAGGACATTTCTCACCAGAGATGGAACTGGTTTCCTTGGCTTGGGATGAAACTATCCAGGGAGTGGCCATGCTGGTTATCCTGGTTCTCCTGCGGCCACACTCAGCCCTGATTGTCCTGCAGTCAGTGGTGCTGTATTTGGTGAGTTTGTGAAGTGCAGTGGGATCTGTGTGAGGAAGTTTACCATAAACTGCTGGGATCCGCTGCCTGTGCTGTAGATCCGTGGTTAGAATCAGCAGTTTTCCTTGGAGGAAAACCCCAAGGTTTGAAACCAACTCTTTTTTCACCTACATATTTGCTTTCCACTGAGGTGGTTCCAACTGTGGAAGCATCAGCAGAGAGTAATATGACTTAAATTCCTGTGAAGTCTTACAGTAAGGGGAAATCATTGCAAAGCCTTTTGTAACAGTTGGACTTGATGATCTTTTCCAGCCTAAATGATCCTATGGTTCTATAAAATCACACCAGCAGAGCCACAATCAGGAGATAGCAAAGCAAAAGCACACCAAAGTCCCCACTCTTCGGCACTTACAAGCTTAATTAAAGGGTAATGTAATCAAGCCGGTGATTAATCATAAACTTTTTATCAATGGAAAATGAAAGATTTTCCCCGCCAGAGACTCCAGGTCACATTTTGCTATCGCTGTAACTTCATCAAGTCCATGCACTCAATCATTCCCTGCCTGCCCAACGTGAGTCAGAAGCAGCTTCATGAAACTACACCAGGGTAAAAGCAGCCCAAGGAGATAACGGCAAGGTAATAGGATCCCTTCCTTAAACTCTGATACCTACAGAGAGCCAAACAAATGGATCTGAATCCATATTCCTACCGGGTGATAAGGAATTTTTATGGCACAAGCAGTGCATTGCTTTGCAGATAAACTGCGTGTTCCTTAAGGACACAGAATTCATGATCCCTGAGGCAAGGGAGTGCATTATCCTTGTTCCCAACAGCACAGAGAGCAGCATGAAAGACAACGGGAACCTCATCCTGCTGAATAATGCCGTGACTATAATAGGAGGGAAACAGAGGGGGGATACTTTGCTACAGCCAGCAAGGATAAAATGGCCAGGAGTTTACATATTCAGCTTCCCATGAAAGGAAAATAACAGCCTGCCCAATCCCTTCCTATAGTTCTCCTCGTGCCACTGCAGCAACCCCACTGCCAAGCTAAGCCAGCCCATTTAGGAACATAAACACAGCCAGAAATCAGACTTCGCAGCAAATAAAGCCCGGGGTGGGAAATACCTCTCACTTAAAGTATCTGCTGCTGTAAGAGGGTCTCTTTGTAACAAACTCCCACGCTGCAGCCCTAAACCTTAATGGTCTGTGAAAGTTATTATGCAATGTTTTTAGCATTGGATTCCGCTCTGACGGGACTTTATGATCTGTATTACAGGAGAACACTGTTAAGCTAATCATATTCATAGAGAATCTCTGTAATAGAATAGCTTCTAACATTTTGACTTTGCAGAAATACAGAAAGACAAAACTTTCACTGATGTTATTTTCCTCCTGCTTCCCCAAGTCCATCTGTTAGAGCTGCTAAAGATCAAGGGCCATCATTTCTTTTCTTCTACAGACTGAACAGTGGAAAAGACACTTGGCTTCCCAGGGCCTAATTCTGCGCTTTTTTATTCCCAGGCACAGACTCTTCAGGCACTATCAATTTGCCTTTTTCTTTTTAAGGCATGCCTGGTATAAGTCATGTCTGAAATATAATTCCTTATTTCTGCTACTGATGACAGCTTAAATGATTAAAAGGAGTTTTAAGTTCTTTGTAGGTTTCTCATTTTCATATTATTGTTATTTTCCTTTCTGCATTTCATTCAGTTCTGGTAGCAAAAGGAGCCTTACTGGAGTCACTTTTTCCTTCTGTTCATTAAAACTAATTCTGTTCTGTTAGTTTTGATGAGCGGTTAAAAGAAAAGGAAATTAAAATACAGGTACTAAATAGTCTGAAACACTCACCAACCGTGCATACTTAGAGAAAAACTGAATTTGCATCCTAAAATTGTCAAGAAGGGCCCTTTAAGCTTGAAACAGGAGCAGATTCTTTTAAACTTTCCCAGAGAATAGCAGTGACCTTGCAGATCAGATAACCCATGGTCTCCAAGAGTTCAAATATGTCATCAAGACTTTATTTTACTGCTCAAATGTTCCTTGGCCTAGTTGCTTCAACCAGGCTAATTGCACCACTCCCCCTCCCAAACCACCCCCC
>VZTJ01000539.1:94536-126554 GCA_013397795.1 Orthonyx spaldingii
CGCCTGCCGCGGCGGGGACGAGCCTCCTGTGCTGTGTGTCCGCGCTGAAATCCGCTCCGCCGTAGTTGGCGCGCCCGCCCGGCCCGGGCACAGCTCTGCCGGTGTGGGCGCCCGGGCCGGCAGCGCCCGCTGGGCCGTGTCGCCGGCGGTGCTCGGGGTGGAGGGAACAGTCAGCCCTTGTGCCCGGCTGTGCTGGCTTCGGGCTGAAGTTTGTCAGCCTCGGTAGGAGAGGCGTGTGAAGCGTGGGGCGGGTGCCGAGCGGGGCCGGGGCTGGCTCCGGGGGTCGGGGCCTGCCGGCACTGCGGGTTGTTGGGGCCTGGGGGCAGAGGAGACCCGCGTGGTGTCTGATGCCCGTGTCAGCCTCCACAGGAAACTGATCGTTCTGGAAATGATGCTTTGTGTCAGTTTCACAGTCGGACCACCAAACGGTTGTGCTGGGTCAAAATAGATATTTAGCGGTGTTACTATTTTTTTTTTCTATAGAATTGGTATGTTTTCTGAGGACAAAGTGTTTAATTTTGAATAACAATGCTGTCGAGTGTGTAGCATTTGATTATTAACAAGGCAACATGGAACAGTGTTGTTACTGGTTTGCACGTGTGCTCTTCGGGTTTCAGGGTTAAGTGGAGGGGTCTGCCCGTGGGGGAGAGGGCTTGTGCGAGTTTAAGGCTTGAGCACGAGGAATTTGAAACTACTGAACTGTTAATCCACTCAGTCTCTTAAATCTGTAGTACTGATGCATTAGATCGCCTCGGACCATTCACTTAGGCATTGCTGAGTGCTATTGAAAAAACCCCAACACTTCAAAAAGGTTGGTTTTTCCAGGTCTCTAAGTTAATGGAAGAAGAGGCAAATGAGAGGTAGTTTTAATGTTAAAGTATTTGTTGGTTTGTAAGAAGTCGAAGCAGTCTCATAGTTTTGTATTTGAGGCTTCAGTTTGCAAAATTAATTTTATAAAAATTTTATATGTGCAACAAGCATTCTGTGTTGTAAGATGACTTGATGGAAGATTCCACTTGGCTAAGGTCTGCTCTGTCTCCACAGAGCTCCCTCGTGCAGCTGGACACGGTGTGTGTGCCACCTCCACAGAGCAGCTGATCATGCTGTGCTTTGGAGTGGCAAGAGCTCGGAAGACATTTCCTGGCATTTAAAAGCCCCTCCTGTTTGGTAGGGGGTGCTTCTTGCTGGATATCAGAGGTAAGGAAATGCCTGTGTCTTGTTCTTCCTTTTGCTTTCTGTGATGTAGAAGAAAGGTGGAACTAACCTGCAGGATTAGAGTAAAGTGATTTTTATACCAAGTGAAAGGAATTTCTTTGGAAAGTTTTTTAAGTTTTTGTTGTGTAAGTACTGCTTAGTTGTGAAGGAAATGTTCTGTACATTTATAAAGCACAAGAATTTTAAATTGTTTCCTGTTCTCTGTAATATTATTTTTGCTGGCTAGTTGGGGGTTTGTTTTGGTAGGATACTATTAAAAACACGGGTTGGCCTAGGAATTGTAATCTTTTGGGTTCTGTAGTATCACTTTTCTTTGCACAGAGCTTGCTTTTGCAGCCCACTTAGCTGGTTGAGCTCTATGAACCATATTACATGATGTGTGTTTGTTTGATAATTGCATACCTTTTACAAGTTTTTTATTTCTTACTTACTTTAAAGCACCTAAAATGAGGAAGGCTATTAGATTTTCACTAGACTAGAAAGATCAGATTGTAAAGGGTTGTGGAGAGTGAGATGAAACACAATTCCACATCAGATATTGTTGTGGTATCCATTTGGATGGAGAGTTTGTTTATGTCTTCCCCTATTTCCATTGTAAGATGAGGGTGTGGAAAGAAAAGGGGAGAAGGAAACTTTAGTTATGTTATGCCTAAGTTGTGTAGGGATAAAGAGCAGGCAACATTTTATTACAGGAGGGATATACTATTACTTGAAACTGGAGTAAAAATACTTGATACCTGATATTTAGCATATAAAATGTTCAAGAACTTAGACAAATAGTAATGAAATACTGTGAAATCCTAAGATAAGTGGTGGACTGCTTGATCAGTTGTTTAAAAATCACTTGTGTGCACCTTGAATTATGGCAACAGGATAAAAATTTGGTTTGTTAGCTGGTTGGTAGATTAGGAGTTGAGCTGCTCTTAGTGTTCACTTGAGTATAATGCAACCTGTTTGGCTTAAAGAGGTGTAAGAGTCAGGGAGCAGTATGTATTCTGTTAATTTTGATGCAATATGTAACTCTGCTTGGTGGTTCTTAAGACAAATGTTTAGCTTTCAGGACTTTCTGTAGTAGCTGCTGTCAGTCTTGCATGGAGGTGTCTCAGCAGAAAGACTCTGCTAAAAATAGAGAACTAATATTTGATCCACAAGCTACACCTCAATAAATAATTCTCAAAAAGCTCATCTTCCTTGATGGCTTAAAACCCAAGACTAAACTAGTGTTCCTTTGAGATTTCTTGTCTTACCTTCATGCATAGAACTAAGACCTTTGAGTACAGTTAAGCTACTCCTGATCATCTCATTTATGATACCAAAGTCACTAATTAAAACTCAATGCAAGTTTTACAGCAATATTTATGCATTTGAAATTATTGTCTTCTTACTGCAGGAAAATACCAGTTTTTGTCTTGTGGTGGGCACTGTGCTGTGTTTGATCAATTTTATATATAGTATGGTAGCCATTGTATTTAAAAACTCTTGAAAAATCATGTATTATTTTTGCCTGTGAACTTTTTGTCCTTCTGTTTACAAGATACCATATTATATGTATCTGGTGGCATTTAGAAGGTAAGGATTAAGTCACTGTATGCCGTATGGCAGTGAAATCTTTGGTGCTGTTTGCTTTAAATAGGCACTGAAGAATGTAGAGTTTCCAGGAAGAACAGGTGACAAGGTTCTCATGTAAGTCACAGTCAGCAGAGTAGCCCAGCCTTGTGCAGCATAACAAGGCAGTGCTGTGTGTTCTTTTTCCAGCACAGCATTGCTGAGTTGGTGTGTGACAGTAGCCTTATTATTGCAGACTGGCTCAGCACAAATTTTTGTGTAGCTTTTTTGTGCTGCGAACCAAGGCCACCAACGTGGGCCTTGCCCACATGGGCGAAGTAGCAGCCTTTGCAGGGAACAGCTTCTCCCCTGAGGTGTGGGATGTGTTCCTAAGCCAGCAGACCCAGCGGAGCGGGGGGCTGAGTTGGAATGGCCTGTATTCAAACTGCAGCTTGAAACCTTCACACAGAAATGTAGGTTAAATCACTTGAGATCTGATAGTTCTTCGGCATCCTTCCTAAAATTCCTCTCAAGGGTGGTGGGAATTGAACTTAGGGTAAAAAAAATCAAGGGGCATGTCAGCAAGGCTCTCCCAGGTATGTGAGGGCAGGCAATAATGGTGCTAGCAGAGTTTTTGCATGTGTGTCTGGAATAAACAAAACCAGTCAGCACTCTGCTAGCTGCTGCAGACCTAACTAGGTTGCTTAACCCTTCAGCTATGACTCTTCTCTAATCAAGTTTGCAGCCTAATGTTACTGTCATATTAATGCTGCTTTTCCTTGGCTAGAGTAGTGATAAGCAGTTTCAACTTCCCACATTTTTACCTCAGTATGCTGTCTCAAAGTCTGTAAGCTAGGAAAGTTAGGGAATTGATGGTTAACTGGCAGCAATTCAATAGAGGGGAACATGATAGAATCATGGACAATCATGTTGAGGGAGGTTAATTTTCTCTATTTAAATATCTATCTAGGAAATTTTCCTAGCAGCTGGGGTATACTCAGCCTCTCAGGGGCATCTTATTTCTCAAAATGTCCCAACCAGATTGTAGGAATGTTCATGACTCATGAAGTAACATCTTTCTTTTAAAAAAGTAAATACTTATGCAGTTGATATGCATTTGTGTTCATGCTGTTAATTGAAAGGCTGGTGAAAGAAAATGGGACACACAACACATACTGTTGACAAGGCTTGCTAAGTGTTAAGTCACAGTACTAGGAAAATAATCAATAAAGTAGCTACAGACATTGCTGATGTCAGGTGAAAAGTATATTTTGCCCTCTGACGCTTAAGTCCGTGCTTGCTTTGTGTTATTCATCATTAAATAATGTTACCCATTACTTGGTTTCAGTGATAAAGCCAGTAACGAGGAACGCAAAGTAGTTATCAGGGCTGTTTCCTTTCAGAAGACAGGTGCAGTTATCTAGGGGACTTGGCCTCCTCTGCTGTGTTATTCTTGCGTAGCAGTCTAGTGGTATAACAGTTATGTAGCATTCTTGAGCTCCAAAAATGAACAGGAGCAGTTGCACACAGGGATCTGTATTGTATTCCAGGTGTTAGGATTATTAGGGAAAGTGCTTTTTACCCTTTAAACCACAAAAGTGTCACCAATTGAGTAGCCTGAAAGGGAAGGCCATTTCAGGGTTTAAAGAAGTTGCTTTGTCATTAAAAAATGAATTTAACTGTTGTTGTTGAGATAAAATTAGCTCCCTGCTCTGTGTAATGTTTTAAATTTGTCTTTTGTGGTCATTTCTTTGTCTTTTCCAGCTGGTTAAGTGTCTAGTTGTTGACAGCAGTTAAAAACAGGAGCAGGTCCTATCAGTTCTATCTTGAGTTTCATGTAGACTTTCTCCCAGGTCCAGCCCATAGTGACCTTTGATGGGTGTGCTCATTCAGTGTTGTAAGGTGACTTGTGTTGCACATTTGGTAAGGGTTGATTTTTATTCCGGCAATGGCAGATGAAGGAATACTGTTAGGCTACTTGACTTATGACAAATGAATAGAATTCTCTTAGGTTAGGGACAGTTTCCTGCCTTTCTCCTTGGAAGTTGCTTTGGTTAGAAGACAATATCAGTAAGTTGAATGTATTTATGGTGGTGAGTTTAAATTCACTGCTTTTAGAAAACTCATGATGATTACTATAAAACCCACTGTGATTAACAACCTTTTTTTTTTCCAGTATTTCATCTGTATTTCAAGTAAAGAAAGCTAGAAGTTCAGATAAGAAACTCAAGTTTGTTTATTTCTACTGGATGTTTTGGATTTAGTATAAGAACAACGTTGATAACACACTCATGTTTTAGTTGTTGCTCACTGGTGCTGACCCTAAGTCGAGTTTTTGGTTTCCCCTGCTCTGCCAGTGAGGAGGTGCAGAAGAAGCTGGTAGAGAGCACAGCCAGGACAGCTGACCTGAACCTGGCCAAAGGGCTATTCCATACCATGGAATGTCCTGCTTGGTATATAAATGGAGGGGGAAGGTTGGCCAGGAGGGCTGACCACTGCTGGGGGACTGGCTGGGCAAAGGTTAGCAGGTGCTGAGCAGTTGTAATGTGCATCACTTGTCTCTCTTGGGTGTTGTTCTTCTCTCTTTTTGTTATTTCCATTGTTATTATTACTGTATTTTACTTTACTACCATTATTAAACTGTTCATGTCTCAACCCATTGGGTTTACCTTTTTACAGTTCTCCCCTACATCCCACTGCAGAGGGAGTGGGCTGGGGGTAGTGTAGGTGGAAGTGAGTGGGTAAATGATTCTTATTGCCACATGGGATTAAGCAGCAATTCTGGAGTAAAGTAAAAATATGTAGTACAAAAAAGGTCAGTTAACTGATGATTAGTTGAAAATTAAATGTCATAATTTGTTTTATTAGCTGTGTGGCCAAAATAATGGTTACAGTTGTTTTTGAGCCCCACTTTCAAAAAAAGTAAGATAACATAAAAATGAGAAAATATCCTTTTATATGCACAAGGAAGCGTATAGTATATGCAGATATACTAGTAGGGTTTTTTTTTTTATTTTTGGCAACTGTTTAAATGAAGGTATTAAAGCTTATATACTTATTGACTGTATATGAACGATTGAGAAATTTTACCAATTAATTAAGTACATGTTGTTAATATACAATCAACTCCTGAGAGAATATCTTCAGAAGTATCATGCCCTTAATTATTTTAGAAGGGTAAGTGTGATTTGTGTGCTCTTTTTTCTTGTAAAATATTCCTTTTGCACTGCTGGGAAATCTCATTTGGCAAATTGAATCTTCTCTGATATAGTATAAAATAGCTTGTGGTTCTATTAGATGAAAGCCAGAAGAAAAAGTTGCATCCAATAATTATATTAAGAGCACAATAGGTACTGTACCTCCTTAAAAAAAGAAGTGAGAAGGAAAGGAGTTCTGGTTTTGGAAGAGCTGTGCCCCTGAAAAAGATGCAGAACTGTGCTGAATATTCATGATGGGTCTGAGTACCAGTTTACTATAGACAGAAGCTAAATAATAGATTAAATACATGGTTCCCTTGCTTTCATTCTGAAAGCTTTGAATGATGTATGTGGCAGTAGTGTATTGTACTGCCTTGTATTTTCTGAGATTTGGTTGGCATGATTGAAGCTTCTAGTTAATTAGATTGTTTTTTCAAGTACATAAGAGCTGTGAAATTGTAGCTGTTTCTTAGATGGTAGCTGTACATGAGCCACCAAATATAAATTATGCACAAATCCATTCTCTGCTGCTGTGGCTCTTCAATATTGCATAAACATTTTAGTACTTTTACTTCACTGGTAGCCTTTCAAAGTTCTGTCATGTTCCACAGAATGTCCTGTAGTTAACTTTTTCGTGGTTGTCATTCTGGTGCCTTGTCACCGCCACATGACTAAAATGTTGCTGAGCTGTCTCTCCTTCCTTCAAGCAATATCCTAGAGTCAGGAACACAATTATTGAGAAATCTGTATGAAGAGAATACATCTCTTCTGGTTTTGGTGTGTTACTATGTTATCTACTACCACATCACTTTTAAAAATGGCTTTGAAGCTTAAGCCAATGCTTCATTTCTAGTTATGCTATTTTTCAAAGCTGAATATTTTAAAAGGATTCACTATTCAGTAAGCATCTATCTTAATTCATGAGATCAAAGAAAGATATAAATATGGTGGTTGTACTATCAACATATAACTAAGATACTTCAGGTCAGTATGTTGCAGATATCTAGACTTAGGTTTACTTGGAAGGAGTGGTGGAATGTCATGTCATCAAAACTTCAGTGCATATTTTAAAACAGTGAGATATATTGGACTATGTTGAAATGTATTATTTCAGCTTTAATTCAGTTTTGTGTTTGCTGGCTATACTTTCTTGCGTAGTTGATATGAACTGCAAACAGTGGAAAAGGCTAATGATTAAGCTGGTATATAAACAGAGTATTGTTTGATTTTCATTGCCTAATGTAATTAACAAGCCTGGATTTCTTTCTTTCTTTTTTTCTTTATAACAAAATTAGAAAAGTATAGTGGATACATCTAAGAAATATTCTGCTTCTTGGAAACTTTAAATTTCTGTTTAGGAGCAAATGAGATAATCTTAATTTACTTTTTCCTGAATTAAAAAAAAAAAAAAAAAGGCATTTTTATGTTGCTTACCTAAGAAATTAGGTCTGTTTTTTAGTTATCTCTTACGTAAAATGTCTTGGGCTAATTAAGCACCTAAAATTGCACAAAAGACCGGCATTTCAGTAATCTGTGTTAAACATTGTGGTGTTGTCTCTCTTGGCTGTGCAACAGGTCAGTGTGATTGGCGCTGAAGGGGAGGATGGCAGGCAATAACCAGCTTTGCATTCGCCGTTGGACTACCAAGAATGTGGCCAAGTGGCTGAAGGAAGAAGGTTTCTGTGAATATGTGGATGCTTTGTGCAACAGACACAAGCTAGATGGAATTACATTGCTGACACTGACTGAGTATGATTTACGATCCCCTCCTCTGGAAATCAGAATCCTGGGGGATATCAAGAGGCTGATGTTGTCCATCCGCAAACTGCAGAAGCAGCACATTGATGTGCTGGAAGAGCTGGGTTACACCAGTGATGGCCATGCTGGCACAGTGTGCCCAGCTGGTTCCCTGCAGGGTGTAGATTGGTTCTGTAATGGTGAAGTACCTCGGGACTATGATGGACTAATTACTGACTTGAATGGTGATCAGTATCAATATGCAAATGGGAAAAACAAACATGCCACACGAAGACTGGACCCAGAGTACTGGAAGACAGTTTTAAGTTGTGTGTATGTCTTCATAGTGTTTGGCTTTACATCATTTGTTATGGTGATAGTACACGAGCGAGTACCTGACATGCAAACATATCCACCTCTGCCAGACATATTTCTAGATAGGTAAGAAATTTTCATTCTAAACAAAATAGTAATGTGATGGTTAAAATACAGGCTGTCTTTTCTTTCTTTTCAAAGTTTCATGTGCTCTAGAAGAAAGTTTCATGTGCTTTAGAAGATGCCTCTGCAAAATAGTAATAAGAATCTAGTAAATCCTTCTGCTAAGTTTGAAATGCAGATCAGTTAGATGCAGAGATTTAGTTTTAGGGGAAAATAAGTTGAGCTGTTGTCCTACCTAGTTTCTGTTTAGTTTTACATCTTAAACTCACTACAACACAGTAATTAGTTCATCCATGCTCGCATTCTAGTGAAAAGCATGGTGGTCATCTGGCATAGATGTGCAGCCATATGCATTTTCTGAAATCCAGTTCGTGCTGTGAAGCTTAACAGGTCTTGATATAAAAAAACTTTGGATGAAGGAATATTTTGGTCTGTAAGTGAGCAATGAAATTGAAAGGGAACAGCATTGGTACTGTATTTTTGTTGTCTTCCCACTGTAAGCTTGCTGAAAATTGCTTAGGGAAACTCTGAAGTAGAATGAAAAGACCAGCATCTCTTCTAACAGGGTATTAAACCACTGTTGTGACTTACGCAGTACCTGCTCATTTTTTTAAAGAAAATATTTCACTTCAGGCAAAGAAGAGACACAATGGCAAAGGTCAACTTCTAGTCATTGACTGCAGGTTTAATAGAGGATAAATGTTCCCTTTGAGAGAGTGCACTTGCAGCATGGAGAACTTAACTGCCTGGAGAGTTTTAAAAGATGAGCTAAACTGTTAAAAAGTTCAGCCTCTGTGATCTTCCTGTTCCTGCCAGTAATTTCCATTTTCATTAATGGTTTTCAAGAATTCAGGAAGAGTAAGCGTGCAGAATCCCCCATAAATTTTATATATAACTCAGCAAAGACAGACCACATCCAGCAGAGTGGAAGAGCGGAGAGAGAACAGGAGCTATGGCATTACTGGATGTTGTTCCCAGGGTGCTACCATGGTATTCAGTGGGCAGGAGGATCGGAGAGGCCAGAAAGCAGCAGCTCACAAAACAATGAGAGGGGATTACTACAAAGCTCGTGTTTGAGCTTCGCTTTGCTACCCCTTTGTGTCGGGGGAGCACAGAACTACGAGGGGCAGCCTCTCTTGAAATCTGTTGATCTGTATTTTGGTGACTGAAGAGTGGAAATTGTTCCTGGTGCCCTATGTGTGCAAGAAGGTCTTCAGTCTTGTGACAGAGAAGGCTGAAAGGTTTGCATGTAGTGATTATCACTGAAATTTTGAGAGCAATTTTTATTTTCCCTGATACCTTTCTGTGCAGTTCTGCTTCATTACAAGTGTTTAAGATTTTTGGCTTCGCAGCATTTAATTAATTGTGTTGACATGGCATTCTTACAGGAATAAGCAGCATAATTGGCATGATGCAAGTTTTTGTCAGAATGAAAGAGGTTGTTGTGAAACAATGGTAGAGGAACACATCCTGTTAGTAAGCCATGTGTAAATTAAGAGAACATAGTAGAGATTTTCCCTGACTTAGTGAATTCTGTGTAAACATCTGCTGAAAACACATTATTAGAAAGGCGATAACGTAATTAAATATATTTCAAATTCTCTTTCGTTCAGCCTAACAAAAATATTTTTGGCTGTAGTTTATACTATTGTCAGATGAATGCAAATTAGTTTTGAAATTAGAACTTCATATGCCCTTATTTTCAATACTGACACTAGGAAAAAAATTAAACTTTTGTATTAACTTTCTTGCTTTGTCCTTTTTTTAGCGTCCCTAGGATACCATGGGCTTTTGCTATGACTGAAGTATGTGGTGTAATTCTTTGCTACATTTGGCTCTTGGTTCTTCTGCTTCACAAACACAGGTAGATTTTATACAATCCAAATTAACTGGTACTTCGATGCAGAGAAAAGACCATAACAAGAATTTATGATGATTGTTTAAGAATTTCCATTCATTAAGAATCTTGTCAACTCTAGTATGTCTCTGTTAAGATGGATTAGGAAGGATTTAATCAAGAATGATGACTTGTGAATCTTTCAAAGGAGCAATCTGAATTTACTTTTCTACCATATTTATAAGTAATTTCCTTCAGAACACAGATATTTCAGAGAGTTGTCAGTATATACAGTCATACTATAACAGTTTTGTATATAAGAAAGTGCTATGAAAATGAATTTCCACAGGATGTCTGAGACAGCCTGGCAGTTTGCTTTCACTGAAGGATAGAAAATGTTTTTGTGTGCATGCATATTTTAAGTTAAATTTTTACTGGTTCATTGGTGTTTATCAATTTGCCAACAGAAGGTGTGAGTGCCAAAGCTGGCACAAGAGTAGCTGCAGAGGTGGAGCTGTACCTTTGGGTGACAGTAAGCTTGCTACAGTGTCTCACCCTGTCATGTGGAACCATATTTTTACTGTACTACTTAATTCAGAAAAAAAAATAAATTGTTGTGAAGATTGCAGTAATGATGACAGGACTTAATGGGATTAAGGTGGGGTGAGGTGAAATGTTTTTATCACAACTTCCCTGATCTCAGTTCCTGTGTACTTTTCCCAGGTCTATACTTCTGCGCAGGCTGTGCAGCCTCATGGGGACGGTATTTCTATTACGTTGCATTACAATGTTTGTTACCTCACTCTCAGTGCCAGGCCAGCACTTGCAGTGCACTGGAAAGGTAAAAACTTCAAACTCTTTAAGTTATTTTTCCTGTTCCCTTTTTTAAAAAATTACTTAAGATGTGATTAAGGCTGTTGTGACTAAAGTGTTAGATGTGCTTTTTTTAAGAACATCATGTTTCTCTCCTGTTTCCTTGTCCTAGCATTAACTACCATATGCAGGCAGACATCCCTAGGGGTCTTAGAAGCACTTGCCACTTTGGAGAGTATATGGTTATTTGAGGAAGGGTGTTCAGAATGTTTCACATTGCAAACCAGGGGATACATCCATGAGGTGTGTGTGCTTAAGCTACTAACTTAGTGAAGAAAAAGAAGTGATAACTTCCCTTTCAGTCTTTCTTGTTGGTTGCATGGTTTTGAAACAAAAACCGAGAAGCTATTATTATTTCATCCCTTCTCATAAGGGATATTTTAGAACATGGGATTTTATGGTTTCATCCTAAATTTTAGTTAGGAGTGGTTTGAGCTGAACAAATGGAAGACTTGACAATGACACACTTGGAAGGCTGAATACATTCAAAAAAAGGTCGCAGGCTCTGTGGGTAAATCACTTGGAACAAAATACTTGCTCTAAATTCCAGTATTCATCAGAGGTATGATGGATACAATTAGTAATTGTAGTTACTAATGTGACTCATTGGCACAGTGAAAACCAAAGATGTGCTAACCTGCATTTTAATAAAAGACACAACATGGTAAATGGTATTAAACCAACATGGTGCGATACAGCTAACTCTAAGGACATACTGTTAGGCAGTGGGGTTGGAACTTACTAAAGGTTAATATCACTGTTTTCCAGTTGTATGGCAATGTTTGGGCAAAACTCCAGCGGGCATTTGCAATATGGAGTGGCTTTGGAATGACTCTGACTGGAGTACATACATGTGGAGATTATATGTTCAGTGGTCACACTGTTGTCCTGACCATGCTCAACTTCTTTGTCACAGAATGTAAGTACAGAGTGTCAATACTCAAATGTCCTTAAGAGTATGTACAGAAGTGTGAGAGTGTAAACATGTGAATGTGCTTAAGTATTAAGAATATCTGCTCCTTGACCTCCTCAAAGAGTTCAAGGTGTAACATTTAAGCAAACAAATACAAATTGAGATTGCTTTGCTCTTTCTCAGGTTTGTGACAGTCAAGTCACAGCCAGGAAAGGAACACTACGTCCTTGAATGGGGGGATGAATAAGGCACTTTTCAATGAACATGTGAGCCAAGACGTTAGGAAGGCTTTCTGGCTTGCTACTGGGAGAATACTTGGGAAGATAATTAGGATTGTCTGTTACTGTTCCCTTCCCTGGGTATCTGCTACTACTCCTGTCAGCCAAAAAACCTGGCGAGGTTTCCGTACGTTTAGTATAATCCACAAAGCCAAACACCAAACCCCGTAATGAATGAGAAGATATGAAACAGTAGTACCCTTCTCTAAACAACAACAGTGATTTGACACATATTATAGCAAGCAAAGATAATTAGTTTGAGTTCCACTGTGATGGAATGACTGCAATAACAGTAATGTAGCTTTCATTACATCTTCCTCCTCATAACATAGAAAAGGCATGATTTTCATTAAAAGAATTCGGTTGAACAAAGAATTTTGCTTTGCAGGGTGCTAGACCATTTGAGAATGCTCTTCTTAATCTAGAAATGCATTTGTAAATTAATTAAGTGATAGACATATATAACTTGTGTGGTTGTTTTTGTTGGATTTATTGGACCAGTATACAATATTTCTGAATGAAGAGAGTAATTTCATCTCATTTTTGGATGAAAAGTCTGTATAAAAACTTGGAATGTCTAGGTCTGTTTTTTGAGACTTTCAAGGTTAATCACTTTCTGTTTTCTCCTAGATACACCAAGAAGCTGGAACTTCTTGCACACCCTGTCCTGGGTCCTGAATCTCTTTGGAATCTTCTTCATTTTGGCTGCACATGAACATTATTCTATAGATGTCTTCATTGCCTTTTACATCACTACAAGACTCTTTTTGTATTACCATACATTGGCTAATACTAGAGCATATCAACAGAGTAGGAGAGCGAGGATATGGTTCCCAATGTTTTCTTTTTTTGAATGCAATGTTAATGGTACTGTTCCCAATGAGTACTGCTGGCCCTTTTCAAAACCTGCTATACTAAAGAGATTAATTGGTTGAAGACTGTGTGGGTCAGTTCAGATTTTCGTGAAGCATTATGACTAAGATCCTACAAGGCTGGCTACAAGGGGGAAGTCACATTTTTCACTCTGTGATCTCCTCCTTGCCTTGTTTCTCAGATCCTTAGCCATAAAATGGTGTTTCCATACTTTACAGGGATGTGTTTTGTTTTCTCCATGTGAAAATAGAAAACAATGCAGGGATGGGTAAAGGCTATCAGTGAAGCATGAACATAAACCAGAATACTGTTACCCTTGGTAAGGTTCTGTGTGAATGTTCTTGGAACATTAACTTCAAATATGTGCTTGTGTTGAATATAGTACACCCTTTACAGGCCCAGATAATCTCTGTTGCCCGAGTGCCAGCCTTTACATATACTGATGAAAAAATTAGAACTTTATGAAGCCTTTCTTTTAAAACAGTCATAAATGTGATTTTCAAAACAAACTGTGTATATTTAAGGATTGAGGAGTCTGTGTCATAGTGAAGAAGGCAGTATAGTTCCTTGCTGAGAAGGTCTCTTGACTGTTGAATTGCAAGTCTTAACAGTATAAATGGTATGAATATAGGTTGCCAGAAATGAAAGTCTGCCTTGTGGCTGTGCAGTGATGATATTTTTTTTTATGAGAACCTACTTAGTCTAGTCTATCAGTTGTCTGTACGGTTGTTCTAGCGCTTGAAAGTTTTCCCTTTTGTGTTTAAATGAGTTAAAGTAAGTGGAACATCCACTGAAGGTAAACTTAGCTTTAGTGAGTTTAAAGCCACAAAATAACTTCTGTGTGGTCTTAATTGCTTTGTACCCAAGCCCATGCATGCTTTTCAGGAGCAGTTCTTTAACATTGGAAAAACAGAACAATTGTCTTCGTGTATCTTACTGTCCTGTAAATGGATGGGGAAAATGCATGTAGTAACTCTTTCAGGAATAGTAATAATAGTGAGTATTGGAAATAGTGCTCATGTTGATGTATGTTTTAGCACTCTGGTGTCAACAATATGGTGAATATCTCTGGATATATATATGCACAGTATATTTGTTTATATATATAAACACACACAGTATATATGTTTTTCTAACAACTATGAAAAGAGACTAGTTCTTAAATTAAGTTGCTCATTTACTACACTGAAAGATAAAAGTACCATAAACAGTTGAGTTTTTCCTTGTTGAAAAAAGCAAACCACAACCCACAACAAAATATCCCCAAAAACCTCAAACCAACACTCCGAGTTCATAATGCATAAGCAAGGGTCACCCAGGGGTTGGTGATCTCTTAGGCAGTGGATTGTAAGGGGACAATACTTATGTTGTTTGTAGAGACTTGAAATTAGATTTGTGCAAAATGAAAACTCATAGGTACCAAATCCTAAAAATGGTATAGACCTTTTAATTTGATTATTGCCATTTCAGAATAGGTAAGATGTGCAAAAAGTAGTGTAAGTCAGCTTAGAAAGTTACACAAAGCATTTCCAGCTTGGTACAAGCTGACTTAATGGGCACAATGTATTTGCATGTGCATGGAAATGAATCCATTTGGAGTTTGCAAGGCTTTGTATTTGGAGGCTTGTAACCTACTGTGGGCTACTCCTTGCTGTATCGTGTTCCTTTTATAAACCTTGATTGTAGTAACTTGACTACCTTACACTCTTCGTAGTATATTACTTTTGTAACTTAATTTAGTTCCTATTCCACGCAGGAATTGTGCATCTTGGAGTATCTCTGCCAGCTGTATTGAGCACATGTACACTGTACTATTCCAGAGATTTTTATATTTGTAACATTCCAATTTTTTAGCAAAATTGCAGGTTTAATACTATATTGTTCAATCTACCATGGCATGATGGCTTTTGCCATCCAAATTGGGGGAGTATTCTTACACTTTCAAAAAAAGGAGAAAATATTCTGCAAGATTCAAAGACTTGCCATTTGCTGCTTTTAACTTTCTGATTTCAGAAAGGCAATTTGAACATTCCTCTTGAGACTTTATAATGAAAGAGGTCTATTTGTTAATTTATATTTGCCTTTGCAATGCACACAGTTATGAATGCTATTTTTCTAAACTCTAGAAAACATCTGTTCTCAGAATGCACAGGATTGTAATCTGAGTTACATGGAGAGTTATGCAATTAAACTTGCAAAGCTGTTGATTTTGAAAATAACGATATGAGTGGTAACTGGCATAACTGTGTCTAAACTGAAATACTATTTTACAACTTAGACATGCAGGAGAATTTTCAATTACAGCCCAGTGTAACAATGTTTACATAAAGTTAAGCTATCATTTCAATATTTTTATTTTTTGTAATTAAGTTCATATACTTTGAAACTTAAGGATTCTTTGTTCTAATTTAATTATTCAAATTCTGTTAAGTAAATTGTGTTTTAAATCAGCCTTGTCTATCATCGTTTTTTAAAAGAAGCTTATTCTTTTGTGCTGTTTCCTTGATGCTAGATATCTAAGTCCAGGATAAGTAATATATAAAGGTTGGTTTTTTAGCATTGGAGTGGGTTAAAACATTGTCAGGATAATTGTCCTCTGCTGTTTTGGAAGTTCATTTTGTCTGTCTGTAAACATGCAAGAGGAAAGAAATTGATAGCAGACAGAAAAATCTGTTCTTGCTTGCAAAAGAGCACAGATCAGTCTATAAAGTTGGGAATGTAAGCTTTATTGTTTATTAGATGGAAAGAAGTTGCAGGTAACTGATAGGAGTAACATTTTGTGCCTCCTTTTGAGTGTTTTAAAAGCATTTTGCTGCTTCTGTTGCTGACAAGCACTCTTAAGTAAAGGCAGCAGAGCAACACTGGGCCTTGGATTTAATGCTTCATATGTTCAGGGATATCTTCCTTTATGTTCATATGCCAGTCTTTTTGCTCTCCTTTAACATGTTGCTAAGTTGTCTTCTGTGGTTTGTGTGAGTGCCCACATAATCTGAATTCAGAGTAGTGAATGAGTTACTGTGTAATGCCAGCAAGTGCAAATGTCTTAACATTAGTACTACAAAGTGCACAAATAATCAAGTAGCAAAGTCTGAAATTAATAACTGTATATGCAAAAGAAGGGGAGGGTCACATTTTTTTGCTAGCTTAGCAAATTTAGTAGTATTTGAGCCTTGGCAATAGGGTTGAGCTCTTCCCTAGTAGTTTGGGGATATGTATGCACATACCTGCAAGTGATAGACACACAGGCTCTTCCCCCATCCTTTTTCTTTGTTTTATTTGTACCTTATGACACAGTTTCTTATAACAGCTTTCCTGAACTTTTTGCCTTTAGTTTTTAATTTCTGAAAGATCCCTTAAGGGGGTTATGACATTACACCTGCACAGAATTAGACCTTCATAGATGTGTTTTTTAACAAATTGTGATTGCACTGACAAAAACTTACAAAAGGGTCTTTAAGCAAGGGTCCTCCAACTGATCTTGAACAATGCCATAGAAAGCTTCCATATATGCAAATTATCTTCAATGTGGCAAACACTATAACACTTACACAAAGGGTCAGTACAGAAATGTAGGTAGGCCTGAAGTATTTAAATGTCCAAGACTACCAAGAATTGGATCCCATAAGTGCACTTCTTGACTTGTATGCTTAACTTCAAGCAAATTACTAAATACTCTTGGCTTCAGTGAGGGTTATCATTTTAGTTTAAACATTTTTTTGGATAAGGCCAAATGCATACTGTGTGTGGTATACTGCTAGAGTAATGAGAATAGGTAATGCCACTTCCTTTTTGGTTTTCTCTGATGTCTCACCCCAGTCTACTGTAGAAGAAAACATACCAATAGAATTTCAAAGAAATTACTGTTTAACTGGGTTCTGAGAGAAGAAATCTGTGAAAAACCAAAATACTCTAAATAAAACCTTGATAATTACCTGCTTTAAGAAGCAAGGGTCAGTTAAATGATTTGGAAAAAAAAAGTTATTTTTTGATGCAAGCGTGTTAAATGAGGTCATTTAGAATTACTGAAACCCTCCAAGGAGGATAAAAGCACAGGTTCCTATAATCTTCTTTTCTGTACAGCTGTGTCTTGTGTAGTGCCAAAAAGAGAGTTAAAGAGTTGAACTCAGACACCAGTACGCGTCTTTTGCAGCAATTAATACCTCCTTGTTTTTTAACCACTGCTTGCACGCTTAGTGCTATACTTGTCCATTACTATTTAGCTAGTTTTCTGCTGTATGAAAACCCGCTTGGTTTTCAAACATCAGTCATGGGGAAAAAAACCCCCCCAAACAGTAGGTTTTATGGACCTGGAGTGTAACAAAAATAACTTACAACAACCATGGCAGTTTTTCATCCTGTCCATGTAGTTCCTACTGAAGAGTTAGGAAGAATTTGCAGTAATCTACAGACAATACTGATTTTTTTTAAAATAACTTAGGGTACCTTTTTAGAAATCTGACCTGTAACTACAAAAACCACCATAGTCTTGTCAAGATGGAAGTACATTTGACAGAAGTCCTAGCAGTGAGACAGCTTACCCTCTGAATTACTTTGTGCTTGTGGAGTTCAGCAATAAGGGTTAATTGATAGATCGCTGATTTATAAAATTGCTATTTCTGATCTATCTTTGACCTTGTCACTCTTCTAATTGAAACAGTATTCCTGGGAGGGAAAAAAGTCCTTTGGAGTGAACCTACTGGTATCTTGTTCATTAAATGAAGAAAACCACAAAAAACCCATCACAATTCCTCAAACACTACAGTATTGTGAACACTGAACCTTCCATATAGCAGTATCCTGCAGACTTACCAGTTGTATCCTAACAAATTTGCAGTGAGTATTATGTACATAATTCAGTGATAGGCACATTTTAAAAGCCAGTTTGTAACAGGTGTGTAAGAACTTAGGGTGATAAATGTGGAGCACAGTAACCTGACCTATTAGCCCTGACTGTGTAGTTAGAAAGACTAACTGTAACTTAGTTTTACTCTTTCAATTCAGTTTTGTCAAAAAAGGAGAAATTTTGTCAAATTGAGAAACCACAAACTGCATTGTACATAGTACTTAATAAGGATGTAGAAATATGGCTTTTCACACCGAACAGTTGCTTCAGTTTTGTTCTGAGAAAATAGTGTTATCTAATGGCTAGAAGGTATGCCAGTGAAGTTTAGAGTACTGTAAATAAGAAAATATTGTTTTGATTCTAAACTCAGATTGAATTAATATATTGTTTTATATCTTTGTTGTGTTAAACATATTTAAAAATACTAAAATAAAACATTTGAAAGATGACAAATGCTTGATTTATTTTATATGCAAAATGATGATTCAATGTCTCTGTTAGTGCTGTGACTATGAAAGTATTCCTGAGCAGAGGGGTGATGGTGTTATGAGGTCTTTCTTCAATATGGAAGTAAGTAATGCTGCCAAAATATAATTGAAACATCCTGTGGGAATCTGTTACAAGTATGTGTATATACTTCAAATCATTTCTGGAGAAATAATTGTTCTGGGTGATGTAGGAATTATAGGTTTACAGCTGTGGTCTTAAGTCTGCAGCTACCCGTAAGGGGTTTGCTTTTTCTTTTGGCACTGATCTCTGACAGATTCTGGTAAAATTACTGGTTTTCCCTGGAACAGGGAAACAGCTGCTAAGTACTAAATTCCTGTTGCTGTTAAAATTATACTGAAGTTTGATACTAGGGTAGCATAGGTACTCACTGGATTTTCATAGAAAACATTTGACCTGTGCAAAATATTGACAGCCAATTTGGTAACAGTTTTGGCTTTTTCTAATAGTGTCATTAATTTATCAAGAGATTCTTTTCAAGTTCTAATGCCTAGTGTATCACAGCATACAAGATCAATTTGAAAGAGATAGGGAATGCTTTTCAAACTAGGACTCATTCAATTTAAATATAAAAAAGAATTCACTCTTTCCCCCCCTCACTCTACTGCATGAAGTCATCAAAACTGAATCTGTGTCTCTTGATCACTGATAGACCCTCAAGTACTCTAACTGGAGGCTAATAGGCCTAAAAAGACAGGGGCAGAGACGAAGAGGAGACAACAGCGGGCAGCAAGTTTGCTTTTCTTATAGTAACACTGAAGTAGGATCTTTAGGCAATGTAGGGAATAGAAATTAATTTCATAAATATTGTGAAAGAGAGTGGGGAATGAAGCTTGTGGGGAGTACAAAAAATATTCAAGAGTTTTTTTAGTATTGCAGGGAGGTTTGTAATACTGAATCTGTGCAGAACACTAACCTGATGTGACTGTTGTTTACGTAGACACAGAACCCATGACACATCACAAAAACTGTTTTGTGCATGATTCTGCCAGAAATACGATGCATGATACTGTACCCATCCTCCCATGCTCCAAGGTAAGAACCAAGCTGCACTTCATGTTACGGCAAAGAGTAACGGGAGCATGTCCTGCTGGAGGAGCAGGGTTGTGGCAGCGCTGTGCTCCAAAGGGCCTTTCAGAGACACACTTGAATTGTTTGCTTCAAGTGGCAGTTTGCCCTACAAACAAGCCCAAGTTATGGAGAGAGAAGGAAGCAATAAAAACATAAAGCACAAGCTTCACCTCCTGTAAAACCACAAATGTTCTTTTGCACTGCATCAGGCTCTGGCCAAACTAAACTAGTCAGTGCCCAGATTAGGCCTGCAATCTTGCAGTCCTTATTTTGCTTCCCAGTGGGTCCCAGTGTATCTTAGTAAGCTCTGCCATCTCTTATGAGACACTGACTAGGCTCTGGAGGATGTTGCCTTAGTTCAGTTTCCTGATGAATGATTTGAAGGTGTGCACGCCTGCTTCCACACTAGCACACTGCGCTGCGGGGCACTGCTTGGCACCAGTGTTCTTCAAGAGGAAAACGAAGTTTGTTATCAAGTGCTTTAATGAGGGTGCCACAAAGTGATTCAATCTGTGAGTAACAGGGTTGCAGGGTACTTGGCCAAAGGCTCTGCCTCTTGTTTCCATCCTGCCAATTAAAAATAGCCCCCCTGGCTAATGCCAAGGGATGCAGCAGCCCCACATGGGACAGGTGCAAGCTGTCAGTCAGGAGGCTGGAAATACCTAGAAAAGCACCTGCTCTCCTGCAGACTATGAAATGATCAAGAGGTGAGAGCAGAGGAAAAGGGAGAGTGGTTTGCAGCAGGCTCTGCTAAAGGCAGCCCTTGCTGAAGGCCTCTGGCTGCTCTCAAGACAACTCCTTCCCAAAGGTGCTCTTCCATTTGGTTGTTCTGGTTTTCTCTTAATCGGGCTGTTTCCCCAGGCTGTGGGTTGTAGCAACTGAAAACCAGAGCTTTAGCAGAAGGCTGGTGTCTGCTTCTGGCAAGCTGGAATGTGGAATATCACTCAGGTGCTCTCTCTGTCCCTGCACTGCAGAAATGCTGTGTTGATGATTTGGACTGGGATTTGGACAGCAGAGACAGGCTGGTGTGAAGGCATGATCGAGTCAGGGCTGTACTGATGTGGTGTGCACACTGACCAGGAATGGACTGGGGTTTATATGCCAGAATTAATTTATTATCTTCCAGGAACAGTTGCCTACAGGACAGTTACACCAATAGCAAAATCCACAGACATGCTCCTTTTCAGGCGTTATCTCGACCACATCCAAATGCACCGGAGTTAATTTCAAACCTGCCCTAGCTGGTGTGGTTCACAGAGTGTTCACAGCCTGTGTCATTTTCACTTTGGCTTTCCATGGGGGATGTGGACTTTATCATCTGATGGCTGTTGATTTGTCCTTGGTTTTCCACATACTATTTATAAGTACAAATCCCTGCTCTGCTTTTCCTGTGACATGGGAGAACTGGCAGTGAATAACAGCATAGCCCTTATCACTGCAGCACCATGGGAAGCCACAGGATCTTCCCTGCTGGCACATGGTGTGGTGAGGAGGTTTCACCCTGAGTGTGGTTTCATCCATAAGAAAACCGTAGCCTGAGCTTACCTTTATTCACATTTTGCCTAGATGTTCAAAGTTCAATTCCAGATAATCCAATGCTAATAAATGCTACCACGTCAGATGTAGGAAGAATTTACACTTAGAGCTGCACAAAGATTAAGGACCTGTCTCTGCTCTTTGAGTTAATGTTACGAAATCCCCCACATAAGACTAAATGCATGTATTGTTATCATGATAACTCTTGTTTCAGCTCTTAGGAGGCACTGGCAACCCGTCCCAGCTGTGCAAGATGTAGGAATTTAAACCCATTTGGATTCCAGGGCAGTAGGGGGTTGGGATGCAGGTCCTTGGTATTCAAATGGCAGTCTGACCACTGAAGAACTGTGAGATTTCATTCTAAGACAGGTAAGAAAGTTGTTGACTTAGAAAGGAGGATCTCTTACTTCCCTTTGTAAGAAATGAAAGAGCTTAACTGAGGGTGGAGCAACAGACATATAAAGTCACCAGTGTTTCTGAAGGCACTTATCAGGAGTAAAATAAAGGTATTTTGGGTTCCTTAATCAAGAGTACTGACTTCTTAAAATATTTTATCTTAATGCTTAATAATGTGTGGTGTTCTTGAAAGGTTTTCTCTGTTTTAGATCACTAAGAGGAGTTTAGTTTTATCTAAGGATTTTTGTAGATCAATGTTCCCAAGCACAGGAAAGAAAAGGCTGAAGTTGACTTGGACTCAGATCCATATTTTGTTGATTCCTTTTCCTCCTTTTCTTCCCTCAGTCACAGAAGTCTTAAAAAAAAAAAAAGCATGTATGTCGTTATCCATCTTCTAATCATCATCCCTGTGATATTGTCCTGCCAGATCTGTGCTAGGCATGAACTAACTTGTCAGCTAGCTACAAACACAGGCAGGGTAACTGAGGACTACCACCCTATTTAGATAAAGAAACCTAAGTTGGGGTTTGGCTGACAAGAGTATCGAGTCTTCCAGGACAGACCTGTGGGGAACCTCATGGCAAAAACCTCAGAATCATGCTCTCAGGCTGAAGATCCCTTCTGGCACAAACCTTGGGTGCTGCTACATGCTTTTTGCTGCCTTTTGAGTATAGGCCAAAGGTGAAAGATTTTTGGAAGGCCTTTTTTTTCCCCCAGAAGTGATTAATGGAAAGCAGACGGCCAGCAGATTGGAATGACAGCTTGAGTGCCAGGATCCTGCCAAAAGAACTATGCTTGTGCCTTAGGATTACTGAGCACTGGCTTTTGTCACTTGAACATCTGTATCCTGTTCTGGGGATTTCAAAGCACATCTGAGATTCATCCTCTTGGACAATGAAAGCACAGTAGTCCCAGGCATGCCAAAGATTGCAATGGGCTTAATCAGACAAGCCTGTTATACTGCCCTGACTTCTCAGAGAGCTTATTTAAAACAGTGAGAATATCTTCAAATCAGTCCCCTACATATAAATTCCCTAAGCTGTAGGAAACCAGGACTACAATGAAAAGAAACAAACACATTACTAATGAAGCTGTCTATTCATGCCTCCAATGAATAGCTGAGTAAAACTAAAAAAAACCAAAACCCACAAACAGAAAAAACCAAAACAAAACCAAAAAACAACCCACCCCCCACCTCACCCCACAAAAAACCACCAAATCCGAGAGAGAAAAACAATGTGTATGCAATTGTTCTTGGTCCCATGCTTCCTGCAGTCTAAGTCAGCTGACAGAAGCCTGATGAGCTGTGAGCTGCTGGCAGTGCCAGCTGTAGAAGCATGGAGAAGACAAGGCTGTGGATTGATTGGCAGGCTGGATACTGCAGACAAAGGCCAGGGAGGCAGATGTATGAGAAAGCATCCACAGCAACACTTCACACTTTCACTACAACTTGTGTCAGAAGAAAGCTGCCAAGTATATTGAAAATGGTGCTGGGGGCATGAAAGCCTGGAATAGAATGTCCCCTCCTGGGAACAACCACAGCTCAGCTGAGATACCCCAGGATGGAGTGAAGTCCTACACAATATGACTCGTTATATTTGGCACTTAGCGCAGCTAATCTTATGCCGCAGTACTGAACAAATATTAACAGCCATGTAATGGCACGAAGTTCAGAAGTTCACTGTATCTCTGAACCAGTCATCCTGGACTGGGCTGGTGGATATACAGCCTGGAACTGCATTTGATTAATGCAAAAGTCATCTTTATTTTAGGATTTTTGTTTTGGTTTTCATTACTTCTTTTCTATAACCTGGGACACTGTCAAAAATATTGGATATTACAGGGTTTGATTTTCGAAGGGTAGAGTATTCAGCCCTTTCTGGCTCAAAAGTGTTTGAAAAAACCCACATTGTTCACACTTGCAAAGTGTAGCTGTTTCCATTTACTACTTACTGCTGGGTGAATTTTCAGTGATGGCAGAACCCTGTATGATGATGCCATCAAGCTGAGGCATGTTAGGCTGCTGCTTGATGGAGCTGTTTCCTGTGTCTCCATGCAAAGCATCTTGCAAACTTTATCTTTGTCATTCTCTAGCTTCTATTTTAGTGTTCTGTATAATAAATCTTACATTATTATCTTCTGATCTCATTACAGCCTTCTATGAATATCTAATCTTGGTGGATGAATCTAGCAAAGTGAAGGATGACATTTGGGTAGCCGCTGATTTAGTTATACTGGAAATGCAGGATTGCCAACACCAACCGTGAGACTTCCTGCATAGCTGAATCTCTATACTGGTATTACTTGCAGCCTTGGTACAGTGTATTTTTTTTCCTCTGAAAGAATTAGTATATCTAGGTTATTCTAATTAGTAGCTTTCTATTACAGTCATTAAAAGCTTTCAATTTTGTCCCTCTTACCAGGAGAAATAGAGAAAAGCTGTACAGATAAAGAAAGTACAACAGTTGAAGCCTGACTCAGAACTATAATTACTGTGGCTTGGTTGAATCTCCAAGGCTGTCTGCAAGAAGAGTGGAAATGTTGAAATAAAAAAAAAAATTTTAATCCTTTCCACAGGGATACCAGAGGTGGGATAACTTAAAGCAGTTTGGCACATGCGACTGAAGACCTGATAAGTCAGATTTAGTGCAAACACACAACAGAAAGGAAAGTTTCCGAGTTTCTCAACTCCTGAAATGCGGAGTCAAATATCCATTAACTGAAGCATCAAAACCATTTCCATTTCTAAATATCATGGGCCCTGTCAGACAAAAGTGTGCGGATTCACACAAAAGAGAACCTTGGACATGCTGGATTACTGCAATACTCCAATCTCAGTGTCACTTAGGAAGCACTACTAAGCTGGTGATGTTTACCTGGATAATACATTTGTCGACAACCACTACAGAACAGTATGGTTTATAACATGTTCAATAATTTTCTAAAATGTGGGAAGCTATTTCAGAAAAAAAATTCAACTTGTTTCAAAAGACATATTTTTACTATTACATTCATAAACTTAAATATGCAGTATTTAAATCAAAATGCAGTTGGAAATGTGAAATTTAAAAGTATATAAGAATTTATTGAATTGAATTGTAGTTCTTTTTATATTCTCTTTCTTAAGGTTATATTTTATTTTTGAATCATGCAAGTTGCCTGGAAACTTTCATCCTGGGTCTGAAAACGTCCTACCAGAAAACTTTATCTCTACATGACAGGAATGGAGCAAAGGCTCATTTCTCTCTCAGAAAGGACTCCTTCCTTGTGATCACTCCTTATGATCAATGAACCACGTGCTATTTCTCTATATATGTCCTGGCTAGCCTCTTAATGTTTATTACTTCCTTAATCTGTTGCTGGGTTAATTGAATCATTGGCCCATGTCCTGCTGTGAATGCCCATGGAGAGACAGAGGTCTGTTTGGTTGACAGCCCTCAGTGACATTTTTCAGAAATACGTATTTTGTGGATCATTACTTGCAGATCTTTGTCCTAACGATCTGTCTTTGGTTCCGGTTGTAACTGACACTGATGAAGTGAGTGACACTGAAATTCTCCACAACCTGCACCTGTGAGCCCATCTGCAACTACATACCGTTCATTTTTCCCAGCACAGGTTTTTCAAGTCTCTGCAGCATATTGTATCTGAAAGCCAGCAATTTTTAGCAATAACTACTTCTACTTAGTAGGCAGTAGTGTCAGACAAATGTCTCTGCAAACCATAGCTTAGGAGAAATTTTTTTAATGCCTGAAGTCTAAAAATGTGGTGAATGTGTTCTCTGGGTATGAAATAGGAATGCCTAGACACATCTTCCTTCCAATGAGAAAGAGGACAGCTAGGAAGTTGTTTAGTTTTATTTTAGAATGGTGCATGACTTCTCCTGGTGGTTTGGTTGTATACAAATAATATGGCCTCTTTAGACTGTGATATGTTACATTTATTGTACCTGTCTTGTTATCTTTGCATGTGGAGGATTTTAGTCTGTGTAGATTTTTAAGCAATATCTTATCTGTCTTTCTATTACGTGCTCTGTTAGTTTTACATCTGGGTGTGCAAGTTTTTCAATGTGACATTAAAAAATAAAAGTTGTAGTTATGTAAGGGTTGGAAAGCAGGACAACTTTTTTCAATGTTCACTTTGTGCTGGGCTGTACAAAGGAGGTCAATGTCATCACTCCCTTTCTGCAGAAGGACAAGAAGTCTTAAAGAGAAGTGAAATTAATTGCTGCAGGTAAACCTCTAGTAAAGCCCTGATTTTTTCATTCTTGTCAGCAGCAACCTTTGCCCTCGTTCCTGTCACAGTTCATTATCCCCTTGTATTAGTAGTTACTCATGCTTCTGTCTGTCTGCCTTTGGTTTTTACACCCTTTTCTGCTCTTTGCTCCTGAACACAGGAGGCATTTAGGGCTCTTATGCTCCTGAATGGTTCTTTCGTTCTGCTCAGAACCACAGCCAAACTTATGATACAGGGTTAAATTGTAGAAATCTCATTACACTTTTTCAGCTGTGGGATGCAGAATGTACAGATGCTCCTGGGAGATGGCTTAGGCCAATTACATTAAGTGCGGAGATTAAGCTGTGCCTCCATCAGTACACCCTTCACAGAAATCAATTGCCAAACAGTACCATGGGAGATCCTTCTGAAGTTTATAGGTTGAGTGGGTGAGTTTTACTAGATATCAAAAGGGCAGTTCTTTCACGTGATGTCTGAAATACCCACCTCAGCATGAAATGCACAGAGCCATCTCAATTAAATCATTGTAAGAACTATTTCAACTGGGCAAGCAACGTTTCTCCCTTGTAAAGCACTCAACATTTTAATCAAAACTGCTGAAAAAATGTTCTGGCTGACACAAATTTCTGGACTAGAATCTCCAATGTGAGTAAATACAAATCAATATGAGTAAATGAAAATGAATCAATGAAGTAAGGTATTACTAAAATAAGACATTTTATTGGTGGTGATGAAGTAGATCTAATTATAAGAACCACTATCATCGGCTCCACTGTGCTGAGTCATCCACTGAGGACCCGGCAACTAACTAGAACATGACTGTACGTATACACAGTCAAATTTCTGTAAAAGAGGAAAAATCCACCACAGGTCCTCTTTTTGTGTGAGTGTGAGGGTATGTGTTCTATTACCTTATATTCAAATGAAAATGCAACCTTTAAAGGACGGGATGAGTCACATACTTTGGCAAAGGTTGCTTACTTTCCACATGCCATGGAAGGGTGTGGACTACACAGTTCTTCAAGGAAATCATGCAGGCAGAAAAAGTAATTAATTCACTACTTTTATATTTGTTAGCATGATAGCTGTCAAAATAGATCTGTAGATAAATAACTTCTAGTAGGTTTTACAAGAGGTTTTTCCTATCAAGATAAGCCTCTCTTCCCAGGTAACCAGCCGTGTCAGATTGCTCCGGTTAAACTCCAGCTGATCACAGATCAATCGGTTTTAGGTCAGCTCCAAATGTGTCGTCCGCTTCTCCCGGGATGTGCTGTGGGGTGTGCAGGAGCACTCGGTGTACTCCAGCATGTCAGTCTGCTTTTAGAAAGACGGTGCCAAGAGTCTGAACTCCCTCTCTGTCGCTGTCTTGTTTCCAGAGCCTGGGCTATCTCTCAGCACCCCCTTTCCGTCTGCGGTGCTGTGCCGGCCGGGAAAGCCTGCCCTCCGCTGCCGGCGCTCCCGAAAGGCAGCGCCCGGGCAATGACAGCGAATCCATCGCTCAGCCAAGCGCCGGCCCTGCCCTGCCGTGTTCGGCTGGCACTTCACCCTCTATTCTCTCCTGCCTATTGAACAGAACTGGGGCCACCCCACACTCTTTAAGGGTCCCACTCGCTCTGGGGTCACTGGCTGGCCAGCTCAGCCTCGTCCTGTCACTCAGCACCACCATCCTTCCCACAGCACATCTGCTTCCAAAAATCTGCAGCTTTCCCCTTGTTTAAAGACCCATCAATCCTCCTTCCCATCAAGAGGGGACGGTGCCTTTCGGCCTCCAGAGCCAAGGCACGCTCCGTGTCAGAGCTCAGCCAGCCTGGCCTGGCTAAAGCTTTCTCCAAGTCGGAGGCATTTGGGGCAGGAGCTCAGGTTCCAGCAGCCTGAAACCCCTCCAGCCTGGCCACTGCAAATGGCCTGCCATCACTTGTTATGGTCGTAAGGCCTGCTACGAACAGGTACCCTAGAAAGAGAGGTGACCTTAAGAAAGACCTACTTTCAGGGAGAAATCGATTGGAGTGTGGATTGGTACAACAGTAAGTATTATTAGGATTTTAGCATTGTCTATTTTTTAACAAGGAAATTTAGTTCCTCAAAAGTAAGTGCTGTTGCTCTAGAGATGCTCTCAGGTTTAGAGCTGTGCATCAGAATACTCCCAGCACAATAAAGACACCCTGTAAATAATGCGCAAGGTCGTGAAGCCAGGGTAGCACTTTTTTTCCTCAGGGAGGGATTTTCCTGGGGGTAAGCTGTTTTGCATCCCCCTCTCCAAGCACCCTTCTGAACATAGTATAAAACTCTGGGGAACAGTCCTCCGCATGTTCCTCCTCCATGGCTGAGCTTTGCTTTGTTCCCACCAAGGTGTTATTTACAGCATTTAGGCTTAACCCTGGAGTGGCTTCAGTGAGAGATGAGCCCATAAAAACATTGCTCATCATCTTGTGCACCTGTGTCCCTCACTGGATCAAGCTTTACACTACGAAAAGCAGTGTTGTGGAGGCAATCAAATCTTTTCAGCAAAGCAAGTAAAGTCTGGGAGGCCTGTTGCTCTGCAGTGTAATTCCTTTGGTGTAAAGTGCCCTGGGTTTTCTGAGACATATAATCCTCATTCAACTTCCTACAAAAAACTTGAGATAACTGAAAAATTTGTAACCTCTAAAACTAAGTGCATGCATCCATTTGACAGTCATTGCTACAGCCTGCACCATGAGCAGAAATGTCAACGATACAGCGCAAATGAGTAGCTGTTCTCATATTTATTTCAGGTGAGAATTATTACACCAATCACTCAAACCTATTGTTCTGCATAAGTGATTTGGAACACTGGGCGTATCTCTTTGAGTTTCTCAGTGAGTTTTCCATTAACTGTTGTGTTTTGCTTACAGCTCAGCATTTGATTGTGTGATTGCCCCTCCCTTTCTTGGATTTATCCCCTGCAAGGAATGAAGCCTATTAATTAACTTATTTCAGGGTGTCAGAACACCTGATGGTTTCTAAATCTATCACCAAGATAAAAAAAATGTTTTATTCCTTGAAGATGAAAAAAACCAACCCAACAACAACAACAAAATCCTAAGGCAATGAAAACTGCAAGAAAAAGAAAAGGAAAAAATTATTATCAGCCAAATTAAAATTCAGAAGAACAAATAAGTAGAAGTTCATCTGCATGGGGTTGTTTTTTATTTCAGTTTCTTCTTGCTCTTTAAAAGAACTTTTTCCATATACCTCTTATTATTTATTTGGGAATCAGGTGCTTTAGTGTTGAACATGTACTAAAATAGTGTGCAGTGTCTCCACAGACCATAAAAAGAAGGATGAGATTTAGTTTGCTTTGCCTGTAGAGTTATGGGCAATCACCTTGCATTACCTATGCAGCTGTAAGGTGCTCTGTGTCTCCATTAGTCTTAGTAGAGACTGCAAACAGGTTGGTTCCCATGTTGACTTTCTCAAATTTGCTTTCTGTTTACTTTCTCAGATCTAAAACCACGGGTTACTATCAGCTGGTGTTCCTCTGAGATAAGGTATTATCTCTACCAGATTATCTAAATGTGTTAGCTCTGTGTGGACCTGTTTTAAGTGTGTCTTAGAAAATGGTTTAAGTTAAACTTCCTCCTAGCAGTTTAAGCTAAACTGAAAGAAGGTTACTTAAGACTGCTTAGGAAAAAAATAGAAAGGCATTAAATCTGTCAGTCTAAAGGATCCTGGCAGTATGGGCCTCTGCTGGTTGCTCTCTTAGGGCTTTCCAGAGGCCTAGTTTGCATAAGGGCAGTTGTAAGGTATCAAACACAAGGCATAGATACTCTAATATCCCTGCCCCTGGGATGATGAATGATTTAGGCAGCACATACCTAAAAGAAACAGTGTAAGAGCAGGATAAACTTAAATGATACCTCCATTTGCAACTCAGGGATTTTCTGACTCCAAACAGGACATGCAACCATATGTAATTGTTAAATGGATTAGTAATCCTTGCTGAATTTCTCTTCCATGAGCCTGTCTAGTTTCCCCTGGAGCCCATATAAACATTTAGCTTCTTGTGTCAGGTAACTGCCCTGGATTGGACTTCTTCATAGAAAAAAACCCCTTGGCTTTGTTTGTTCTGAACTTGTTTCTTGTTAGCTTCAACTATTTTCCACCCTTTCGCTGCTGGTTGCACTTTTGCAATCTCTGCTACATCCCCTAAATCAGCTTATTTCAGAATGAGGAGTCCTAAATCACTGAGCTGTTCATTGCTAGACCTGTTGTAAGGCTTCTCCACTGATTCTTCAACTTAGAAGGTCTGCGTCCGGAGGGGAGAGCAAACAATGACTTCAGGCTCGTGTCAGAAGTAAACGTAAGTTGTGTAAACTGTTTGGTGGACACAGGTATGTACTGTAGCCACTTGCTCTCTTTTTGTTGCTCACATACACTACTTCAGTAATTGTGATTATAAATTGTGGAGAGAGAAGCAGAATTTGTGGTCATATGGCAGTAGACTTATGTAGTGACCTGTGAGTTGGTTTTTTTCCAAGCAGTACCAGTAAAACAGGCGATTTTGGTGTTAGTTATACATAAATATGGCTGTATTCATACAAAATCGTAACAACTGCAACTGGCCCAAAAACCTGAGAGCTGCTGAACTTCAGTAGAAAACCAGCCCCTTCAGAGGGAGTGCACCTACATAGGAGGTACGTGCACTGAATGGTGTGAGGAGATTGCTAAGAAGAAAGGTCCAGAGCAATTCAGAGAGCTTGCTGCTGCAGACCTGAAGCTGTGCCTTTTTGGTGCTCTGAGCTTTAGCAGATATGCTGAGAGAAATAAGGCATGGCTGTACGAGGGAGGGGTGGGGGAAGAGTGAGTGAAAAACACTGGTAGGCAGAGGCTGTTGCTACGGAAGCCTGGAACAGTAATGCAGAGGAGTTTGTGTGCTGTTGTCTGTCTCAGATTATGCCTCTGCCTTGTCTCACAAAGCAAGTGATTCATTGCTCTTTTTGCTCAGGGTGGGGCAGTGGTGCTTTCCTAGATTGCTAAAAATAAAGCCAAACCATTACTAAAATATAAATCTTTAAAGGGAAAAAAAAAAGGGCAGAATGCTGATGTCTCCTACAAGCAACTGAACTTTTATTCAGAATGGATTCATAGTACTGTTATGAATAATAAATGCATGCCTTTAAATAATGAGCCACTTATACCACAATCTATTTTTACTTAATCAGATCTCTGTTTATTCCTAATGTATGTTTCCATGCACAATAAGACATACCGGGTTTCTCTTCCTACTGCTATTTATTTTCTAAGTATGTGGCTTTCCTTCTCGATTCATCAACACATATCTATCTGTGGAATGCCAAACTATTTTATTTAAAACTACCAAAATGAAACATCTCTTGGGGCCTTCATATGAAAGAACTGGACTTGCAAAAAAAAAAAAAAAAAAAATCTGTTGCTTCTTTTTTGATATAACAAGCAGCTGCTGACTGGCACTATGTTGGGCCTTGCTGCTAATCTGCTCTCTTCTTAATATACTGGAAAATTACTGTTGTACCATGTGTTCTGGAAAATGAATTGTGCTATTACACATATATATTTTTGTATTTATGTATTTTTCATATTACACAAATATATTTTTTATCTGTAAATGAATTTTATTTTCTTGAGGAATTTTAGATCATGTCATAATCCAAGCAAGGAGGGAAGAACGTGGATTTTAGAAATGGCTATCATGGAGTTCCTTGGCCTAGCAGCGGTCTGCATTGGTGACTTGGCGATTCTTCCTGCAGAGCTGTGCAGTGGCTGGTGCACACCAGTCGTGTCACTGTGTTCTGCAGGTATGATTTATGGTCAGACGGCACTATCTAGGAAAGGTTTCTAGGGGTTATTGCTTCTCTTGGCCTGAGATACGCTGTGTTCTTTCGCGGGGTGTCTGTGGGTGGTGACTGGAAGAGGCAAAAACGGAGCTTGGGCAATTGGAAAGTCTGTGGCAACTTGTCTGCAGGAGGCTCCAAACCTTGTTAGATGGAGTACAATTGCCAGAGCAGCAACGGGACCGGCGTCCTGCGGGATGTCCCTGTCTGTCACAGCCGTACTGCAGGCTGTCCCGGCGTGTCTGTGCTTTCGGGGAGCAGCAGCAAAGCGTGTGCGGTGTGCTGTGTTCAGTGGCAGGGGGACAGCCCAGGCGAGCATCCTTGCGGGTTGATGCCGGGCACTGCGTCACCGCCCAGTGCTCCGCGGGCGCTGTTCCCTGTGGAAGGGAAAGGGCTCCTGGGGGCTGTGAGGAGCAGGGGCTGCCCCGGGTGCGAGGCGGGTCTCCGCGGCTGGCCCCAGCCGAAGGGCTTCTCCCGCCTGTGTGCCAGGACGGGAGGCGGGGGGGCCCTGGCAGGGTGACCGGCGGTCTCCCGGGAAGGGCAGCGCCGTATGGATCCTGTTGTGTGTACAGCCGAGGGCCTCCCGTCCCCAACCCGAGAGGAACGCTCCCCTGAGCCCAAGGCGCAAGGCTCCCGGGCGTGGCCGCCGCAGCCGCTGAGGAGCCGCTTCTGCCCCGCGCACAGCCCCGGTC
>VZTJ01000539.1:127026-144159 GCA_013397795.1 Orthonyx spaldingii
GCCGGGCCGGGCTGGCGAGGCGCGGCAGGGCGGGAGGGTCAGGCCGGGATGCCCAAGATGGCCGCGCCGAGCGGGTCGGTTCACCTTGCGGCGAGCGGGCGGCGCGCCTGGCGCCGGGCCTGGGGCCCCGCTCGGCCCGGCCCTGCCCGCGCTGCGGCCGCAGCCCCGCTCTGCCCTTCGCGGCGCTTCCCCTCGGGGAGGCACTGCTTTACTGCCCCTGCCTCCGCTTCCTGAGCCCGTAGTCCATTTTCAGACCTTGTCCTTACAGTTTCTGCGTTGGCTTGGCCAATATTAGGCTTGCGTGTCCACCTCCCATCAGTGAGTAGGGAGAGAGTTAGTGGAAGGGTAAGGAGGTGGCTTTTCTTTTTTTTTAAGCTCTTTGTAGTATCAGTGTAAGCCTGAAGGTCATCGTGTGTCCGATGTATTTTAACAAGTTAATTTTTAAATAATCTCAATTTTTCTGTTGCTGTTTGCTGGGATACTGGGATAATTTCGGTGTAGTTATTGCTGCTTTTTTAAATTGCACGAGTACAGTTGGGTTGTTTTATTATAGCCTGCTCTAGGTTGTAGCTTGATCTGGAATATCGTGAGATCTTAAAATTGTTAGAAATCTTAATAGAAGTCTGTGGCAGTCCTTAATCGTAGGGTGTGAGAGTTTTGAAATACTACCTTCAAGGAAAACTGTGATGTAATTTCAACAACGTTAATACAATTTTCTGTTCTTGGGGTGATTCTTTTTTCTTTTTATCGCAGAAGAAAGCATGATTGTGGCTCTTGAGTAACAGATTAATTAAATTTTTTTTCATCACAGTGGCACAAAACAGATTAGGGTGGAGTTCTCACTTGGTTCAAGTATATTCTGTACTTCAAGTCGATTATTTTATGGTTTTTACAACAAACTTCTAGTTGCTAAACGGTACTTACCGTTTACTTATAATTAGTAGTTTTTAAGTGAAAGATGTTTCAGAATAGGGTTGAAGAAAATTACTTGTGATTATAAGACTTTGTTTCATGAAATGAAAATGTTTTCATTTAGTGAGCATTCTGATGATGACACTGGTTTATCAGGTATTTAGTATATTCAAAATTAACTCTTGGTTTCCTGTCTTGTCCTCATGCATCCCTGTCAGTATTACAGTATAGTATTAGAACAGTAGTGTGACAGTTGTACTCTTTCAACATTTTAGTACAAAACTTGCATCTGTAGGCTGGAATGTCAGACAAATACTGGTTGGTTTCCCTGAAGTAGTAAGGATGCTTAACTAGGCCAGGTAAAACAGCAACATCCTTTTTACTGTAATAATCCTCTGAATTTTGACACAGATACGAGTTTGTTAACTTCTCAGGACAGTTTTGCTTAGCATAAGTCTCTTGTCTGTACTGGTTGTCTTGTCAGATTGGAAACATTGAAAACAAAAGGGAAAAGCTCATTTATTTACACGGTAAAAGCATGTTTGTGCTAAAGGCTAATATAAAACTTCAAAACTAGAAATAATTACTCTTCTGAAGATGCTAGTTAGAGGTGAGAACTGTTCATTAAAGGAAAGATGTAGCTTAACTATTTCTGTAATATTTTAAACTGCTGAAGAATTGTACAGTTGCTGTACAGCAGAAATGGACAGGTGAGGGTTCTCACTCCCTGGTAATTTGGTCTATCACCTGCTTCTTTTTATGGAATAAATAATAGTAACCATTTAATGGCTTGTCACTGGGATTAGGGTCTGCTCATCTGTAGACTTGAACTTGGGCTAAGCCTCTTTAAACTTCAGATGCTCGAAGCCATTTTCATGTCTCTTTTTTTTAAAAAAAAATAATGTTTAGTTTAACTCCCTGGAAAACCAGACTTGTTCTTGAGCAAGTGATAGATATCTTTGATGTAGTGACCTGTAGGTTGGAGAGTTTAGACTTCTGTGCTAAAAATGTTTTTCTGAATTTGTGTGTATGTGTGTGAAATTGAATGTAAATATTGTTTCTCAGGGGAAGTTGAAGTTATCCTCTTAGGGCAATAGGGAGCTGAAGTACTCTGGAAAACTGCATTATGGACTGTAGAAAAGTCTTGTGCCTTCCCATTGATTGCTAAAATAGTTTTTTTGTTTTTTTTTTTTTTTTGTTTAAATAGTAGCAGTTAATGCAATTTGGCTGTATATGGCAGGTGTAATTATGGTTTGGAAGTTAACATGTGAGAACCCTGTCCTTGTCATTTTTCAAGTTCTAAAGATAGTTTTTTCATTTACTTGAAAAAAAAATCAATCCACCACACATAAGCAAGATAAAAAGTCAATTATGTTAATCTGACTCTCTGCTAAGCAAATGTGACCAACCAGTTTGAGAAGATAAGATTTTTGTTTGCTTGTGTTTAGCCTTTTCATGGCCTTGTCTAGTTAGTTTTGTTGTTCCCCCCTTTCACAGCATGGGTAGAGTTATTAATATGTCCTGTTTTCTGTATTTCACAACTTTAAAATACCTCTGTAACAGCAGCCTGTTGCTATTGAAATAATGGGAAAACAGTCTTTCAAGGAGGATGCAGATAAGAGTGTATGTTCCCAGGGAGGGAATGATACAGGCCTGGGTGAGAGCTTAGCCTGGTGTCTGTCTGTGGGGCCGGAGGGACTGGGCCATAGCTCATCTGCAGTTACAGGTTCTTCAGCAGCCAGCTTGCCAGAGGCTCCCTGTCCGAGAAGGGGACTTGTAAAGAGATCTTCTCACAGACCCTGCACTCCTCCTACTTGGATGTTTTAAACTAACAAGACAGTCTCCCAAACTTGAACCCTTGTATGTTGTCAGATTGATTGCTGGTTAATGGTTGTTAGATGTTCTTTTTAAAATTGTATGTCTGCCATCTAAAATATGGGGCAAAAATTATGTTGGAGAGCAGATATGCTCTCTTTTTGCATTTTCAAAAATAAAACCTTGTGGGTGCTTTTAGGTAGTGTTCATAAGCACGTGTCAAATTTGACTTGTAGAAATTTAGGGAATAACTGTCTGCATTACAGGTTTTTAGATTTCTGGTGTCCGGGTGTTTGGCAGTAACTATGCCAACTCTGGAAATGTGAGTTATTAGTTAATTTCTGGTAATGAAAGACTATGGAGAAATCTATCTGAAAAATTGAGAACTAGGTGGTCTTGTAATGCCTCTTCTCTGCCTAAGCTGAGAAAATGTCCCATGTTCACAGTGACCTTCACTGAAAATCTAGGTGTTTCACAGAATACTGTAGTATTATATCTGTTAATTAAAATATGTCATTATATTCATTATATCTATTACTTGGCTTTATGTAGATGAATCTGCCTTAAAGACTATCTTGAAAGAATTGTGGTAGCATTTTTTCATGTGTGCAGTGGCAAAAGTTATTAAATTAGCCCTTTACCTTTCAGCTCCAATGGCGATTCCTCCATCGTACGTAGACCTTGGCAAACCTGCCAGAGATATCTTCAATAAAGGATATGGTAAGTATCCTTTTAAAGTAACCTTTAGAATTGGTGTTTGAGGTGCAGTAGTGAATTGCCTTTTTAAGTCTGTGTGAAAAATAAAATGATCAAATGCCAGTGTTTCTGGGGAGGAAGGTGTGCTGTGGTTGTATGTTTACTGCCAACTAACAGATCGTTGAAGGCTTTTTGGGGGCTGTTTTAATGTGACGGCTGTTAAATCTTACTGCTCGAGCCACATAAATGTCAGAGGTGTACAAGTATGCAAGAATGTAAGCAGCCAGTGTAGTTTAACTTAGGAGCACACTTTGTTTACTGGTCTGTCTGTGCCACAACATTGGTTGATATAGAAAGGGTTACATACTAGTGTAATGTTGTAGCCTTTTTTGGACTAGAAAGAGGAATGGCTCTTGGGATAAAGAATCCTTCCACATCTTAAAATGTTTTAATACCAGACAGCTGCATAGTTAAATTGTTCTTTGTCACAGTGCTGTTTCTTTGTGGTCTTTGGAAATAGGGGGTTTTCACCAAGACTGTTGCTCACCTCTCTGGATAACAATGTGAATTGACACTCCCATAAAACCTACTTATATTACTGTTCCAGTGGTTGTGTATTTCCCTGTGATTTTGCTTTTACAGTTTTCTGCTTTGAGATATTTTGTCTTGGTGCTGAAAGAGGTATTTTATGCATTGGGATAGCTCTTTAAAAGGCATTGACTATAAAAGCTATTCCATTCCAGGAACAGAAGATATTGTATTTCCTCTTGGAAGCATCTTTTGGTAGTTAAATGTACGTGTGTAGAACTGAGAGGCGCTTCCCTGCCTTGTTTTGGAGAGGTGTCCTTTACCTGCTGTGGCATCTAAAAGTTGAACATTGCTGAAGTCAGTTGGTAGCTGTTTATATGTATGTATACATGTGGCATGCTGCTGAGATGGCCTGAAAGACCAGCTTATTGAACAATGTGCAGGGCCTTAGTTAAGGCCTAATGATGTAACTTTGACTTCTGTTTGTTAAGGTTTTGGGTTGGTGAAACTGGATGTGAAAACAAAATCTGCAAGCGGAGTGGTGAGTTTAAGTAACTTTTATTCACTATGTTTTTCTTCCAGCTATGGTCTGATACTTAGTTAAAAGGGACACTTTCCAGATGCTGTTAAGTATTTTATAGGTTAATGAATGATAAATTTCTGGTGTAAGATAATTTCAGAAGCCCCTGAAGATCTGAATGTGTCAGGAATATTGCCTTGTTCAGTAATCTTTGTACAATAAAAGGGCTTATTAGTTGTCCCTGGTCAATACCAATTACAGTATACAGATTTTATTTCTAAAGTACCTTGTGATACTGTTTGGTGGAAATTTCTGGCATCTTGATTCTTGTATGAGGTAGTTGGCATTGAATAAGCATGTTGGATCTTTGGCTTCTCTAGGTACTCAAGTGTTGCAGTAGTGTTCCATGCAAGATGTCTTGGTCATGCAAACAGTGCCCCCTGTAACTTTTATCTATTTCTAGAGCAGACTTTGCACGATAATAAAGGTAGATTTAATTTTTTTTCTCCCCATAACTGAAGCCTGAACAGTGTAACTGGCAGTTAGAAACAAGGTTCGTGGGTTATATGCTGTGTTTTTTCAAGAAGTCTGTATCCCAACTGAAACACAGTTTGCAAGAGCCCTGTTACAAAGGTGGTTGTTCTTACTTCAGCTTGCTTCTTTGGAGGACTACCAGTTAGGTTGGTAAAACTCTGAAAAATCCAAGTCCTAATATGAGTCCTGTATCAGTTATAAGCCATCCTTCCCAAGATGAGAAACCGCTGGCATAAACGTACCACAGATGTTTTAAAGCAGAGATAAGAGATAATAATCAATAATTAATAATTAATAATTAATAATAATTAAGAAATGCTTCTCTTGAAGCTATTGCCACAATGTCACATAGACCCAGTGCAGGAGGAATAGCACAAAGCCAGAAGTTAAAGCTGAAGGTATTTGTGTAGTTCCCATCCCTTGCCAAGAAATAGACCTCCTAGAATTATGCAACTGTGTATGGTGTAGTGGGTCACTAACATAATTCAAGTAAATGTCTTGGACGTGGTTAAATTTGATCAGCCACCATTAAAGAACAGTCTCAACCATGTTTGTTTTGTGCTGTCGGGGCTTTTGCTGTAAGAGTGCTTAAGGACTTGTGATTTCAGACCCATGTTTCCTTTTGGGGAAGGTGAGTGTGAGAAGTCTATTTAAAAATAATGTTGTGCATGGAGGAAGACAGAGAGAAAAATGTTTATTTATATGTTTTAAAAAGTTGAACTAATGAACTTCTTAAATCATAAGGGTACTAATACTTCATGGGAAAGAGGCCTTTAAGATGTATTTGCAAACTTGGCTTCCACTTCTAATTGCCTTCAGTTTTTGCATAATGGTACACAGAAACTATTCATTCTGTTCTTTGTGAGAATCCAAATAGTGAGAGACATCAGTGATTACTTCGTTTGATAAAGAAATGTGAGTGATACTGTTGACTTCTAAGTGCTTTCAAGAATTCCAGGTTAGATCATACCATACTGTAAACCCAGACTGTTTGCTTAGCTCCCACTTCAAACATGAATATTAGTTCAGTGTGTCATTGAACCAAAGTGCCAGGGAAATAGGAATTTGATAAGTGTCAGTAAAACGTGTGCCTATGGCTGGTGTGAAAGGCTAGTGTATTGGTTGGACTAAGAACTCTCTTTAAAAACAATTAAAAACCCAAACCAAACAAAAAACCAAAGCACCGACCCCACCCCCAGTTAGAAAAATGATGCCATTCTGTGACATTTTACAGTTGCACACTATCTTCAGGGATGCTTGGCAAGAATAATGAAAATAAATATGTGATGCTTCAAAAAATTTTACTGGAGTTGCATTATGTACCTTACAGTGTTCTTGGCTCTTGGTTTGATTTTTAAGTTGGTCATTGTGAGTATCAAACTGAGCCTTACATTTCAAGAATTTTTGTTTCTGCTTTAGAGGAGAATCCTTATGGTGGCTACTATCTTGCTATGGAGTTAGGTTGCCACCCTGTACATTTTGTAATAGTGGTGGGAATGCTGCAGTTGAGATGGGGATTGTGGGGAGGCCTCCACATGGGCATGTGTCATTAGTTCTTGTTGGCTGTGCTGTTCTCCCTTCTCCCCCTGCAAGTTGTCTACTTATTTTAATTTTTTTCATACAATAATAAGACGTTAGTGCTTGCTGAAGGAAACACTGTGTAATGCTTTCAGGATCACATGTATGTTCTGTGCTTTTCAGGAATTCACAACATCTGGTTCATCGAACACAGACACTGGAAAAGTGAATGGGAGTTTGGAGACCAAATACAAGTGGGCTGAGTATGGTCTGACTTTCACAGAAAAATGGAACACAGATAACACTCTGGGAACAGAAATTGCAATTGAAGATCAGGTAATAGATTAGGAGAATATATTTATTTGTTTTATCTCTGCGTAAGAACTGAATTTATAGTTTTATCTTATCTTCTTCCCCCTTCAATTAGATTGCCAAAGGCTTGAAGTTGACATTTGATACAACTTTCTCACCAAATACAGGGTAAGAATTGTTAATGTTTTTACCTTACTTAGGGAGTAACAACACCCATGGTCCATTGATCTGGTCTGTGGTATTGACAGAATTGTTTGTATGGTTTGCTATAGATCCATCTTAGCAAATCCCAGTGCTAAAGGCTTCTCCTCTTTACCACCACATCACTATGGAGTTAGTATTGCACATTTCACAGCTTTGCTTATTTTCTGAGATAGAAATACCTGGAAGGTTGCAGGAGACGTGGAACTGCTGCTACATTAATCAGAAAATGCCTGTTGGTGGTAGCCCTGTGTTCTCTGGGTGGGCTGGTTGTACTTTTGCCTGGTCCAGGGGATGCATGTGCGAGGCATTTGGATACATTGTGTAGAGTCATAGGGTTTGAATTTGGCAGGTCATTGAGGAAGATCATGTATGCTTGTCTTAAGATAACTCTTTCTCTCTTTCAGAAAGAAAAGTGGTAAAATTAAGTCAGCTTATAAACGTGAATGCGTAAACCTAGGTTGTGATGTTGACTTTGATTTTGCCGGACCTGCAATCCATGGTTCAGCTGTCTTTGGTTATGAAGGCTGGCTTGCTGGTTATCAGATGACTTTTGATAGTGCCAAATCAAAATTGACAAGGAATAATTTCTCTGTGGGTTACAAGACTGGAGACTTCCAACTGCACACTAATGTGTAAGTACTGAAATCTCCTCTGGCTTTTCAGAAGCAGGCTTTCTTTACCTTTCCTTCTAGTCAAAATACAAATGCTTGAAATACCAGGCGGTGCTAACAAGGTCATTAATGGAGTGAATTTTTCAATAGGAAACTCAAAATAAATGTAAACAATACTTTGTGTCTCTCTTTCAAAAAAATAAACACCTGCGACCAGTTAGCATTTGCACCATGACGTGTGGTACAGCTTGCCAAATAGTGAAGTACTTGCAAATTAAAAGTGCAGTACTTCACTTATGCAGAACTGATCATAATGCTTTTTCTGGCTATCCCATTATATTGAATTGTATCAGATTACAATTTAAGGGCAGTAGATTTGTTAGAGGTAGTATTTAGTGTTGCACTAATGCTGTAGTACTTTCTAGAGCAAGACTAGAGCTGTGCTTCTGGACTTTGTGGAGGTTCATCTGGCCTGTCAGGGATGAAGAGTGCATGAAACAGTGTAACTAAACAAGTGTAAGACATCTTGTTTATGAGCATTCTTCAGACTTTCTGCCTTTAGATCTTCAGAGCAGTCTGATCAAAACCTACTGAAAAACATGGTGTTCTCAATTGAAACTAATAAAATTGGTGGCGTTCTAGTGCATTTAGATAGTTAAAAGTTTTTTCATTTGAAGGGGAAGCATGGGGATTGCATCTGTCTGAATTCATGGAAATAGAGGAATACAGGAGAAAATGACAAAATACTTTATAGTGCGGGCTGTAAGAATTCCATTTCAATTTACTAGTGTAAAACATTGTGACATATCTGTGAAAGGTCATCCAGTTCTTCAGGAGTTTCACGTATTCAGTAATCATGTAATTCAAAATGCCCATTTTGTAACCATTAATACATATCTGTCAGTTTTGTAAGGATGTGATCTGGAATTTTGTTCAAGGACTTTGTTTCACAATTAACATGAGAATTAGCTGTAGCACTCTGAAATATCTTTTTATTTCCATGAATTACTGCAGTTTAATTTTCTCCTGAAGCCTTTGTTCATCTTTGCTTCTCTTGTCAAAAAATGTGAAACAACTCAAACTTTTGAAATTCTTATTTGAATAAAAATATGAAGTTGTAAAAAAAGAAGGAAAAAGAAAAAGGAGAGGATTATGCAAATAGGAAACTAACTTTTCTCCTGATTTGTGCAGCAATGATGGTTCTGAATTTGGTGGATCAATTTACCAGAAAGTGAGTGATTATCTTGAAACTGCTGTAAACCTGGCTTGGACAGCAGGAAGCAACAGCACTCGCTTTGGCATTGCAGCTAAATACAAGTTGGATTCCACTGCTTCCATCTCAGTAAGTATGGCTGTAACCTGAAGGGTTGTGAAAAGTAGAGTGTATTTTCAGTTTCTGTGAATCTGTGTGTTATTAGTACAGAATAGGCTGGGAGACCTTGTAGGAATTACTCTTGCAGTCCAGGCAATTAAAATTAAACCAGCAGGATTTAAATTCTGTAATGTTGCTTACAGCAGAGTCTCATAGAATCTGGCTGTCAAATGTGCTTATGCTAGAGATACTACTGTATTTATTAAAAGAAAAACATGATTTAAAAACCCCTTCATATCTGGTTCTGGAAGTTTACAGAATTTTTTTAAACCAGTTTTTAGGGAGCTCTGTTATATTCTCATGGTAAGAACTCTGGCAGTACTGGTTAAAAGTTGATAAGCAGAAAAATTTCCTGTATGTTACAAAGTTGGAATCATCCTGTTGAGGTGGTGATGCAAAGTGAGATAAATAATTTTGTACATATTGTTTATGATGATATTATGAAGTGTTTGCTGCTTGACTGGTTGGATTTGCAAGATACTAATCCTTCTGTAATAGCATGAACATGAAAGATTCTTCTGATGTGGCATTTTTTGGGAGACTGGTGGTAAATGGCTCTGGCCTTCTGAAAAGGGGGAAGTGGTGAAGTTCACCTGTAGAACCATGTTCCAGTAACAGTTCTCCCTGCCCTTACATTCCCTCTGCTCTTAAATATGTTACTGCTTCAGCTGTAAATTGAGGGATGAGGGCATAGCTGGAAGGAGAGAATTCAGGAAGCACAGGCATACTGAAAGAACAGGTAAAATTTGGTTGAACTGATAATGGCAATGTTGCCCTACTTATTCTAGATTCTGCATGGTAACAAATAACTAACCAGTTACAACATTTCAGTTGCCTCTTTTTTTTTTTTTTAGGCAAAAGTGAACAATTCTAGTCTAGTTGGAGTGGGTTACACCCAGACCCTGAGGCCAGGTAAGAGCTGTCATGTAAATTATGTAATGTATATATCTTCTATGCATCCTAAAGAAAATAATTGAGATCTCTGCATTTATATGCAATTATTTTCCTTCAGAATATTTTTTTCTTTGAAGATCAAGTAGATTTTTTACAGTAGCTTCAGTTGTACGTCAAACCTTTATCTAAACAAGACAAACTCTATTTTGTCTAATGTTATTAATGCATTATATTCTTCACTGATGTCTGCAGGAGTGGACTGTATTGTGTTTGACAGCTTAGCTTTAGGCTAGGCAAAACAAGTCTTCTTTTTTGGCATTGCCTTGTCCATATTGAATGATAGCAGTTCTTCAAATTTTGATTAATTGTAAAAACCTCACACTTCCTGCTCTTCATATTTAGTTAAAACACCCTCCAGAACTTAAGTCATTCTGCCTAAATATGAACGTACCTGTTAAGGCTGTATTACCATTGGTTAGCTTCTTACTTGAAAACCAGTAAAAATCCTAGTTTCATTCCATCCCTTTATAGGTAGGAGTGTCTGTCTGTGCTCACTTTTCCTCCTCCTTTGCATGTCTTAATGCAGGAAAGGAGAACTCTTGTGTATTTAGCAATTAGAGACTTCATATAGCCACTTTGTAACTGTTTACAAAAATCCTATAGCTTTCTTCATGTGACTAACTTTCAGTAGATTTCATGGGTAAATGTATTCTTTTGTAAAAATCTTTAGAGGAAAGTAATTGTATAGAAAGACAGCTACAACTGGGACTTCTAATGACAGAGGTGGAGTTGCATAAAAACTACTGTGTGTGTTGTAAACATACTGCTTAAAAATCTTGCAGGTGTGAAGCTTACACTGTCCGCCCTGATAGATGGAAAGAGCATCAATGCTGGTGGCCATAAACTTGGTCTTGGCCTGGAATTGGAGGCTTAAAAAGGTGAAGAAACTGCTGCAGAGAAGGGATATCAGAAGAATTTGGCCTTAAAATGTATTTCCAATGTGACCAGCAGGCTTTTTTTTCCAGGAAGGATGACCTAGAACAAGAGCTATATTTGAAGTATTTAGACAGTTACTTGTTAGCTGGTTTCTAGTTAAATTGGTTACCCATCTAGTTAAAATTCTGCATTAGTGCAGTCACTTAAACATTATTTAAATGTATTTAACTGTTTAATGCGCTACCCACAAATAATGAAATAGACATTTATGAAAACTGTACAATTGTGTGCATGTTTGTTTTTATGTTCCTTTTAACATTCGATATTGCCATTGAATGAAAAATGGATCACTGGATGTTTTGAAATGAGGTCAACAATTTTGTTGAATGACCTGAACTAGAAATACATTTGGTATCCCAAGACAAATTATGAATAAAACAAGTATACACACATACTTGTGCCTCAGATATTTTAAGAGTGAAGGTATGAGGGTAGTGCTCAGTTAAGTTTTAGCTTTAGGTAATCCAAAAAGTAGTGCTCTGTACCTTTGTGCAATTAAGGACCCCCACCCATGACAATACTGAATATAGGTGAACAGTTGGATTCCTGAAGCAAAATGAATGTGCTTTTCTGTCAGGTAAGGTTTGTCACAACACAATGGTTTAATTCCCCCTTTGATCCACGGGTGAGATGTACTGTGTTCCTAGTTGGCCTCCTGATGCAAAAAGTGCAGATCGATGTACTTGGCACACTGAGACATTTATGAAATGTTCCTTGAAAAACCTCACCACAAACACACCTTTTGCTTATATTTGTATGAAGTGAGATGTATCTCTGCAATTGAATGTAACAGTGTAATGGTATAACAGCCTGCTTATCCCAACTGCTGTGAGAGGTTTCTGCTTAAAATGACTGAAATAAAGACAATTTTAAATGGAGATGGAGGAAAATGCATCTGATCTTGCTTTCCCTTTAACTAATAAATCTTGGAAGATACCAATTTTAAGTCCAGAAGCTTGCAGAATAATGGCAAAACTCTCATGTTTTTCCAGGATAGTAGTAAGAGAGAATAGAAGTATGAAGGATATTTGGTCTGTGAACCTAACATCCCTTAAGGTTGAGCTAGCTGTGAATGCCTTTAATGTGGAATACATTAAATACGTGTAGTTGCACTGCTTACGTTTAAGAGTTGGGATTTACTGAGTTTGGGGGAATGCCTGGAGCCTACTTCTTAAGACACTCACTCTCATAGCTGAGAAGGGCATCCTGATACTTAGTCTTGCAGTCAGTAGTTCACAGCAGCTGCCTTCATAGTGCAGGTGGCTGGCTTATGATCAGGAAGCTTTCTCTGGTTTGAAAGTATCCGTTGATACAGAATTAAAGTGAATACCCATAAAAGTCTCAGTGATTTGCTCGAGGTCTTGTTCCATCTGGCATTGTTGCCCTTACACTGAAATTCTCACATAAAGCACTCTGTTACGAACTGCCTGTGTTTAAGCTTTAACTGTGGAGTAGCTGAGCCACCTTCTTTGCAGAAGACAGAGTAGAGCTTAAGCCTCCAGCTCAGGCTCTTGAGCAGGCCTGCTAGTGTGTTTGACTAGTTTTCTTACATGATAGTAAAGCATTTGTGCTTTGGAGTACCTTTACTGCTGTTGTCACTAAATGCCTTGTCTGAGTCGCATTTCTACCACTTGGTGGTGGAAGAAGCATGTAAGGTGCAATTTGTTGCTGTCATTGCATGTTAAGCTCTGTAGTAATATTTTTAGTTTGAGGTGGTTTTATGTGCTAGACCACTTAAAAGCTAGAGACTATGCAGCCAGACATGGAATTTTTGTATGTGTTCTCTTTTCCGTGTAACCATCTTTGATGCCTCACAAAGTGTGTCTGGGCTTCTGCTACAAAAATCACAAAAAGAAAAAAAAAGCTTAAAAAACCAAACCAAAACAAACCACCAAAAAATCCCCCAAACAAACCAAAACAACTTACCAAAACCCAAAAAAGCTCCCTGGAATGTTGTGTGCCTGTATGCATTGTCCAACTGCAGCACCCAGGCAAATAAGGGATTGTGTCTTTTGGTTATGAACGATGCCTTGTTTCTATCCTTAAACCAGCGACACCGATGCTTCTCAGCTTTTAATAGGGCTGTAATTGTCTTTTTTGTTTTTTTTTTTGGTGGTAGTGGTTTGTGGGTTTTGGTTTTCTTAAATTTTAGAAAGAAACACTATAACCTTTTTCTTCACTACCCACTCCTCTAGATGTTTTTTTTTTGAGGTCGCAAAATGGGTAAGTGAAATAAAAGCACATATTGCTGAGTTTTTCAACTCTTAAAAATTAGTAACGGAAAACTTGAACCTGCTCATTTTATTCTTTGTAAATGTGCATGACTTTACTAGTCCTCAACCTTTAAACCCTAAGTAGTTATATTTGTTAGAATGCTGATAAGCAACTGGAGAAGTAAAAGGGCTCTGCAGTAGTAAAGAGAACTGTGAATATGTGAGTTTTCCTAAAATATTCTGTCATAAATCACTACTTTGAACATGAAAAAGGAAGTTCACTGTCTATTTCTTGGTATCTCTCAAGTGAGGCTTATTAAAAATGGCTTTCAGACTTACTTTTCAACTGTTACAGAAGCTTGTGGTATAATTGGAGTTTTGTGGTAAGGAGTGTTGGTAGTGTATATAGCTCCACTTTATTAAAATATGTAAAAAGCCTTAACAATAACTGAGTGCCAGACAGCCTTTCCTCAGGTGTCCTTCTGAATAAAACCCCCCCAGCACTTGAGATAACCAATGACCATCATTCTGCATCTCGTTTGTGTGAACTGTAGCATTGGATTCCTGCCTGGCACAGCTGGAGTAGGGGGTGTCTGTGTATATTGCAAGGAGACTTAATCACGCTTTCTATAAATAAAAATCCTTTCACATGAGATTATGACGCCCTGGATTTCACAAGTTACTGTCTGAGTGTCCTGAACGTTTATATTCTTCCTGTGTTGTAGAAATTCTCCAAGTTGGTTCACTTAACCTTGCTCTCCAGGTTGGTTCACTTAACCTTGCACTCTTCATGTGGTTCAGCTGGGTGTGGTATATTCCTAAATCTGCCTCTTGCAGGCTGCAGTTGTTCAAAAGCAGGAAATTTGGGACTATTTTGGAATGGGCATGGGAAACCTTTTGCCCCCAAGCGTTGGGACCGGGCTTTTTATCTTTGCCTCAGCGCTGGATAAAGCGAGGCAGCAGTAAGTGTGCTTGCTGCCCTCTAATGTCCTGTTCTGGTGTTCGGCTCATTGCTGCAACAGGCTGGCGGCCGGGCACAAACACACTGGATTCAACCACATGGTGACTACTCTCCTAGGAGAAGTAGAACCGAGCAAACAAGAGACAGCTCATTCATGGATGATTCAGCCCTGTATCTACCACAGGTCCTTGTTCCTTTATCAGACCAGTGAGCAAAGACAAACAATTCTATGCAAGGCGAGTCCGTAATGACAAAACTGGCTAACACCTGTAGCAGTAGTGTCATAATGGCAGGTAGGAATGCTTCCTAGGAACCATCTGGCGGAAAGGAAAAGCTAAAGAAAAAGCTGGTTGAGTTGTTACGTGGCATGAAAAGGCTACGTTTATTCTAAGTGGTTTTATTGTGTTTGTCAGTTTCCCTTTGCAGTGGAATGTTTCTATTCCCAGTCTGGAATAGTAATAAAACCATGGATTATATCCATTAGTGTAGTGTGCAGTCATTGTATTTAGTGGTATTTCCCATCTCATGATTGTTTCTGGGCCTGCCTTTTAGTTGTCCTTTGGGTCCTTCTTTCCACAACATGCTGGGGTCAATTGAGATGCAATAAACGACTGGGTTTTTGTGAGCATTATGTGCAGCATCTTTTACTTCAGCTGCAAGTTCGATACAAATGCTCATGTAAAAAGAGGATTTTTTTTCTTTCAAAGTAATTTCTGAGAATATGCAGTTCAAACTTACAAAAATGCTGTTAGACCAAATGGAGGGTATTGCATACTGAGATTTTTTTCATATCTGCCCTTATTTATCTGCTAGTGTTGGTAAAAGTGCTGAAGGACCTTTAAAGATGGCAAGCATGGACTGTTTCAGCTCCAAATATTTGACCTTTACTTCAGTATCTTTTTAAATGAGAATTTTCTGCTGAGCCCAATACTACGGCAGTACTTGTAGTACACTTGCTGCTGGTTAACAGTAGTGCACATATCAGAAATGTTTCAAGAGTTTGTGGGTGTTTTCATGGGATGTTCTTCGTCCTGGATCCATGGGAGAAGGTCCTAATGCTGAGCAATGATGCTGTTTAAGGGTTTGGCATTCTTAGCACTTACTACCCTTTTTTTTTTGTTTACTTTGCCAATGTTCCTATGAGCATTAAAATACTAAATGGCTATTACAGAAATATCCCTGATCTCTCGCTGTGCTTCATGGCTTCAGCCTGAGCTACCCAAGCTCCGCCTGAGAGCCGGCACAGAGGGGAGGGCTGAGGTGGGAGCTCACAAGGAACCAGTGAGCTTTGCCCTCGGATTCTTAGCGGTCTTATGGTGGCATTAAAAACACACTTTAAATGACTCTTTAGTACGCGCACGTGGCTTCTTCGTTTAAGAAATGCTGAACTTCGCCGCGCTGTGGTTGGAGTTTGGCTGCGGCGTGGGGAAGGGTGTGTGTGAGTATTCTCTCCTGCACAGTCCGGGATGTTTTCCGAGCAGCTTCCGAGTGAGCTTTGTTGCCAATCTACTGTTCCTCGTGACCCACTGCGGTCCGTGCCACGGCTCTGGCGATGAGGGGAGATGGCCCCGAGCCGGCCGGGGCCGGGGCCGCTCCGGGGCTCTGGCGATGAGGGGAGATCGCCCCAAGCCGGCCGCGGCCGCTCCGGGGCAGTGGCCATGAGGGGCCGCTCCGAGTCCGCCTTGGGCCGTGGGCGCCGCCTGGTGGCCGCCGGTGCCCCCTCACGCCGCTGTTGCGCCCTCCGGAGGCGCCGCTCCTTCGGAGCTGCTCCTGCAGGCACCGTCCTCAGCACACCGACCGAGGGAGGCAGCGGGAAAGGATGGCAGCGAGCCCGAGCTGATTCTGAGACAAAGAAACAGAATTAGAGGAGGAAACGGCCCGCGTACGCCGGCACTCAGGGCGCTCTAGCCCTGCGACTGAAACTCAGGCAACGCCCGTCGGCTCTGAGGGAGCAGCCAGCCCTGTTCTCACGACCTGCGGCAGCTGGCTCCTGGGAGCATCCCCTCCCCTGCCTAAACAGAATTAATTAACGCAACAAGTTACCTTCCCGACTGCTGCTCCGCTCCTGACGTGAGAATACTTTTCTAGAAGAAATCCCCAAATGGCTGGCGATACCTTGATTTCCAAAGAGATGTTCCGGCCACCCTTGGCTATGAAACCACTTGCTGGCAGGAGGACAGGGCACACCAGCTGCCAAAACCCGGCAGGCAAAGGGGAAAGATTTGAAATGTTGCTGACTCATGATATTCCTATGTCTGGTGGCATCAGGCAGTGTGGCAGGGCTGCACTGATGCTGTGGTGGCCACAGGGCATGTTAGAAGTGCAGGTGTGTGGCCGCAGCCCAGGGACCTCACACTGCTACAGTGTGGGTAGCTCACAAACTCTTCCCCCATCTTTGCAATTAACTGTAATTAATTTCAGTATCAATCAAGCCACTGGAGCATGGGGACAGGGAAGAGAGCCCAGCAAGTCTGGTCAGGGGCTGTCCCATGTGGATATGGCCAGCAGTGTGCTCAGGTGGCCAAGGCGGTTAATGGCATCCTGGCTTGTATGAGAAATAACGTGATCAGCAGAACTAGGGAAGTGACTGTACCTCTCAGCTCTGGTGAGGCCACGCCTTGAGTACTGCGTCCAGTTCTGGGTCCCTCAATTCAGGAAGAACATTGAGGTGCTGGAGCATGTCCAGAGAGGAGCAACAGAACTGGTGAAAGGTCTACAGGGTTGTCGTGGGTTTACCCAGGAAGGGTCAGTCTTTCAAGTGACCTATGGTGCAGGAAGCAGTGCACCTTGCTTCCTGGGAAACAGAGCCAGTGACCAGATAGTTTTGTGTATTGATGGGTGTATAATCCAATTAAAAGTTGTTCCGCCTCCAGGACAAAAACAATATTTAAGAGAGATACACCTGAGAAAAAACCCTTTTTTTCTGTCCTGTTGCTGCCAGAGAAGCAAGTCCTGTGCTTCTCTCTCTGGTAAGAGTGGGCCCTTGCCCTTCCCCCCTGCCCCTCAGAGGGGGGAGGGGGGGAGGTTTGGAAGGGAGTTTGCAGCAG
>VZTJ01000539.1:145216-160314 GCA_013397795.1 Orthonyx spaldingii
AATTTTTTTTCTCCTTTTTAAGTCTGTTAATAAACTTTTTTTACATTCTTTAAAGTTTGAGCCTGCTTTACCTACTCCTAATCCTCATCTCACAGCAAAATGAAATAAAATCTGATAAGTGTGCTGGCATTTAGCCAGAAACTCAAGTGAACAGACTCAAACCACTACAAGGGTAAATCCTGTGAGGAGCAGCTGAGGTAGCTGGGGCTGTTTAGCCTGGAGAAAAGGAGGCTCAGAGGTGATCTTATCACTCTCTACATCTGCCTGAAAGGAGGCTGCAGCCAGGCTGGGTTTCCAAGTCACCTGGCATCTTCTTCCATGCAACTGGTGACAGAATGAGAGGACATAGCCTCAAACTGCACTAGGGAAGGTTTAGCTTAGACATTAGGAAGAATTTCTTCACAGAAAAGGCAATTAAACATTGGAATGGACTGCCCAGGGATGGTCTGTCCTGGGAGGTGTTTAAGAAAAGACTGGACGTGGCACTCATTGCCACTAGTGGCACTAGTTGACACAGGGGTGTTTGGTCACAGGTTGGACTTGATGATCTCTGACATCTTTTCCAGTTGTGTTGAGCCTCTCAGCTCCTGGGAAGTGGGAGAAATGGGTGTACTGCCAACCTGGGCCCAGGCCAAATTGCCAGCTGTAGTGAATTTTGCCCTCGGTAGCATGTAGAGTAGATTGGGTGGGTTGCAAAGGATCACAATAGACACTTGGTATCATTTTCACTTCTCTAAATGGCAACATGTGCGTTAGGGAGCAGAGTAGGGAGTAATTGTGCTTTCTCTTGCTGGTGGTGTGCAATGTGTGTCCTTTAGCCCTGACAGAAGCCTGCCGATTGTGAAGAAGTGTGTAGCAGCTCTTGCTGTCATACCTGGGAAGTTCATTTGTTGGGCTGAACAGATCCAGCTTTGACAGCCATTCCCATGGATGTGGCAGGCAGAGGTGGTGGCCCTCTATGCTGTCAGCAGCAGAATTTTCCCTGACAGAGATGGCACTAGGTGAGTGGGTGTCTATGTTTCAGGAATCAATGTTTCATGAAATGTTTTTAAGAGAACTGTAATTTACAAATAGTTCTTCATGGTGCTGTAATTTACTGTGGATGTAGGCTAAAATTGCAGTCTTAGAAGGCTGATCTTCTTCTACTGTGTTTGAGGAAATATTTTACTTTTTTATTACTCTTTTGAAGTACCTTAGGAAATCTGGTACAGTATTCAGTCCTGGTGCAGGACTGGTAGGCTTTTGAGTGAGTCTTAATGTTTTGTAGCAGAGGTCCTCTCTGCATTTTGGGAATGTGAACTTGTATTGAAATTGTTTGCAGTGCACTTGAATAGCCTGAAGCTCCCCTGGTTTACCTTTACCATGCCCAGCAAGGTCAGTTCATGAGTGAGCACCGATGTAGTTTTGACAGTCTCCCTGCCAAGACAACACAACCTAACTAAAACACCTTCTCTGTTTCAAAACAATCTGTCTCAGGGTCCCATTTCCTAACATTTCCTTTTCTTTGTGGGCAGCTGTAGCATGCAGAGATGTACCATGGAGTCCCACCACAGTCACAAGTAGCAGCTTCTCCTGGGCACAGCTCCTCCTAACTCACAGCACACCCCAATGCCAGGGCTGTGCATGCCAGGTGGTTGCCTCTGGCTCCCCTCGGGGTTTGGCAAACAAGTCACTGCTGAGCAGAGAGAGCAGGAGGCATAAGCCCACTGCCTTGCAACTTGTTGTGTTAAGCTGATTAAGTTTGTTGTTCATGAAATGAGATTGCTCTCGTGTTTCTCTCTGAGATTTCCTGCATTAAAAACACGGTGTGTCACATGCGCCTGGTCTGGCGGGGCTGGGGCACCAAGCGGCCACACTGCGGAGTGCGGCTGTGCTGGCCTTGGCTGGCAGTGGGGACACGCCTGCCTTGGCCCGGGAGCTGAGCTGCCAGCACAGCACCTGCTGGGTACCCAAGGGCAGGGTTACAGGCACAAAGACCTCAGCCTGCATAGCAACAAGGCAGAGAAGGACTGAAGAGTAGAAAGGCTTTCAAAATGTAGACTTTCCAGAAGAAAGAAGGCTTTAATACTTTCCTTCACAGGATAACTGTGGAAAACCTATTCTTACTTCTCCTCTGTGTTTCCTCCCTCTGACTTAAAGCCTTTGATCCATTGGAGAAAAACTACAAGGAGTTAGCTGAAATGACCCAGTGTTGCTGTAGGTGTTACAGTCAAATTTTCTTTTATGAAGCTAGATAAACCCAAAGCAGAAAGTTAAGATAGTTAAACACAGAAAAGGCAGTTGTAACTTCTGCTGGTGATTCCCTGATTTTGTCTACTTCTGCTAGAGAATTTTGACCACAGCACAAAGCTACTTGGCCCTTCTGAGACCTAGGAATCTTCCACTGGCACAGGATGCTGAAAGCCGGTTATTTTCCTGTTTATAGGATCTCAGTTTATTAACCTGAAGGCAAAAGAAGTAATATGAAACCCAGTAAAGTCAGGAAGGACCACATAAAAGGTTGAATGCAGAAGTGTTTGATCATAAAATTAAAATCTATACTGTAATGCCTACATGTAATAGGGGTTGTCAAAATCTGAACTGTTTGTGCAAGTTAATTAGTCTTTTGCAACATTATCAGTGCTTAGCTTTGCAGCCTTAATCACATACCTTTAGTGTAGTTTGTAGAGGTGACCATAAATGGTTCCTAAGGTCAACAGGCAGACAGACCCTATCTGCATGTCTAAAGTGTTCATTAAGAGTTTACCATAGTCCGTGTCTGGAAGTTTAAATATACACTTGAACTTAAGCTTGGGCTAAAGTGTATTGCTCAATATACGGTATGTGAGTGACTACATGGAAAATCAAGAAAGGAAAACTTGGTAGCAGCCATCAAAGTAACCAAAGCTGCATGAGAGAGGGGGAGAGATGGACTTGATGGTACCTGAGATACCTTCTGTAATGACAGAACGAATTTAAGCGCTGGGTCTCTGGGTGTTGATTAAATGTGTCTGTGCTTTTTCCTCCTTCAAGCTGGATCAGTCTCAGAATTGTGAGGATAGGTCTGACCCCATGCAGCAGTCCTTGATAGGGGCCAAGGGAGCTCAGCTTTGGTACTGTGGCACAGACCCTCTGCAGGACACCTTATCGGGTCTTGATGGTCCTCCTGACCTGAGGAGAGGGACTGCTGCCTGTTGGTGGGAATAGCTCCCAAGAGATCACTGTGCCTAAAATCCACAACAGCTGTGGGAAGGCGATGATACAGAGACTGGCTCTACATGTCTGTGGAGAAACTCCAGGTTTTTGTACAGGAATCATTTTGTCAAGAGTTTTACCTACTGTGTGTTGTTTTGTAACTGTACTTTGATAGTGAATCAATGCCCCTCTGCACTGGGGATGTGTTTGAGGCTCTCCGGAATACAATCTAGCTCTGCTGCTTAAAGGAAACCAAAGAGGGCTCTGCTTTTTCTTTCAGGTTGTGTTAATCTCTTTGAAATAATGCATGATGGCACAGTAGTTGCACAGTTAACTGTGGGTTCCTGCTTTGGAATGACCCCACTAATTACACTATAGAGAAAAGATGGATTAATTGTTTTGGGAGAGCATTTTATAGCATCTGACATTTAGATGGCTGGAGAATGTTGAAGGTGACACTGTAAACGACATACCAAATCCCTGGTGATGTGCCCAGGAAGCTGAGGAGACACTAGTAGCTGGGTGGAAGCTGGTGAAGGCACCCGAGGGACCCTTTCTCACCTCCGTTTGTGGAGCTGAACATTGCCAGACGGGGAAGCAGATGTGGGTCTCTCCACACAGAACAGCATGGAGATCTCATTGCCCACTCCCTCCCTGACCTCGTGTAGTCCTTGTAGCTCTGCTTGAATTCAGAGGTGTCCATTGTTGTCTGACAAAGCTTTCCAGTTCTGCTCATTGCAGCTGTTCCTGTTCCTCTTGCTTTTCAGGTTTTGATTTGTAGCAGGTATCAGCAGCATTGACTTCTGGTAAGCAGATAGAAAAATACATACCTTATGAAGGAAACATTGAGAGTTGTGAGCTACAGTCTGTGTGACTTTTGCTGTTGCGAGCAAAAGGGTTGGACATACAATGCAGGGTAAAAATAATGCTCAAAATCAGCATTTTGGAGCTAAGTATTATAGGTGCTTGGAGTCTTTTCTAGTTTTTGGTTGGTTGCTTTCTTTTTTTTTGTTTGTTTTTGGTTTTCTTTGCTTCTTTTTGCTAGTCCAAGGAGTTACATCCTTTGTTTACCTTTAAATGTAAACTCCTAATGTTTGCTTCCTAAAACCACACACAATGAAAGATGCAAGGTGACATCATGGACAAGCATGAGGTTCCTTACAAATAAGCCTAAATTTTACCTGCAGCTGTTACTTCTATTTGAATTTGCAGACATCCATTCCCCTTCTTGTGAAGGTGCACCTGTTTTAAAATGCATTTCTCTCTTTTAGATTTGGTTCTTTTTTGTTGTGTTGTTGTGTTTTTGTGGCTTGTTTTTCTTCTCATGCTGGAAGAATCCCTCTTTTCTATTGCTGTGAGTTGTGCTACAGGCCAATGACATCTGGACCATAACCCTATGGACTTCTCTGACCACGCCACATGACATGACAGCCTGGGTATCCTGTGCACCTGACCTCTCTGAGAGTGGACTTCTGCTGTTGAGGTTTTGTATTTGTGGATTTGATTAAAATTCTTGGTGTTGTGAATGTACAGTGAGGCTTTATCTTAGGTAATGAATGCTGTGGTGCTGTGTGGGTGTGCAGTATTTAGGTATTGCATTTACTTGTGACAGCAGCAATAACACTTTCTCATTAACTATCTTCTGAAATCTAATTTCATGATGTCAGAAAGTTACTACTTTCATCTCACCAACATAACCCAAGTCCCTACCCCAGCATAACTCAAAAGATTGCTGGAAAAATGCACAGTCTCTGGGTTTTTTAGTAGGTGAATAGGAATAAAATTATGAGCCTTTAAACTAAATAATAATTTTTTCCTTGTAGCCCAAGATCTGTTCAATCAATAATCTTTCTGCTAACTCTGGGGAGAATTTTAGTTGCCTTCATAAAATGTTTTAATTATTTAAAATCATAAAATATAAGTAGGCACAATTTGCTTGGAACTCATTAGGGAAATATATGAATAAGAAGAAAAGATAATGTTTGCTTCTGCATTAATTTAAAACAGTCTGTAAAATATGAAATCTAATCCTGGAAAGCAGTGACTTATCAGCAATGTTTATTTTTCTTATAATAGGAGTAAATATTAAAGCAGCTAGTTATGTGCTTATCCCTACAGTATTGCACTGAGCCAAAAAGGAAGATAAATAACTTGTCTGAAATTCCACATTAATTTCCCTCCTTTGCAGGTTTTATGTTTGTTCATTTCCTTTTTCAAAACATTTCTTTTAAAATTATTATAAAACAGGTGACTTGGAAACCATGAGTAGCTGCAAATGCATGAGACCAATTTTGTGTGATTAGACTTATGCAGAGGTAATGCTTTATACTCACACACAGCCTTTTCATCTAGTGCAAATCATAGGCAAAACAGGCAGCAGCAGAGCAATGCCACAGCCCTGGGAAAGGGCTTGGCAGACCAGAGAGAAGAGCAACTGATGGGTTAGGAAACAAAATAATTTCTTTAAGCTTCTCTGAAGAAACTTCAGTGCTCATTGTGGCAGGAAATGCTCATTTGCAGCTCTTAGCTGTGCAAAGAGGGAAGAATTGGCTTTGCCATTCCCTCCTCAGTACTTGTTTGAGATGTCAGCAGCAATCCCTTCCCAAACGACCCTTCTTTTTTTGTGACTTTCCACATTTTCATTCTGGGAAGGCCATGATAGTGCTGCCTCTCCCATGAAAATGAAATGAGCAATAAAATCAAACATGCTGCAAACCGCTCAGAGAAGGGCCCAGATCTTTGTGTGTGGGGAGCTTTAAGTTACTGAACTGTGCTGGTCTGGCTATTGTTTGGAAGAAGGGATGGAGCTGCTCAGCATGGTCACATTCCTCAAGGTAGTGCCACAATGGAGGAGACCTGTGCACTTTCACAAGATGGGATGGATAAAACCAAGCTGTCTTAATCTCAGCTGGTAGGGTGTTGTGGTTTAACCCCAGCTGGCAACTAAGCCCCACACAGCTGCTTCCTCACTACCCCTGGTGAAATGGGGAAGAGAATTGGAGGAGTCGAAGTGAGAAAACTCGTGAGTTGAGATAAAGACAGTTTAATAAATAAAGAAGAAGCTGTAAAAACAAGGAATTTATTTACCATTTTCCATCTGCAGGCAGGAAAGCCATCCCCAGGAAAGCAGGGCTCCATCATGCATAACTTGGGAAGACCAACACCATCATTCTGAATGTCTCCCTTTCCTCCTTCTTCCCCCCCATTTTATATGCTGAACATGATGCCATCTAGTATCCCTTTGGTCAGTTGAGGTCAGCTGGCCTGGCTCTGTCTCCTCCCAATTTTTCATGCATCCCCAGCCTGTTCCTTGGTGCAGTGGAGCGAGGAGAACATCAACACTGTTTCCACCACAAACCCTGTACTAGCTGCTATAAAAAAAATTACCTCAGCCCATTCCAGCACGCAGGGAGAAAAATCTCTTAAAACAGTACTGATCTCTTAGCTTTTTTACTCCCATTGTGACCATTTAGAATCAATTTCTTCAAGTGATAAAGAGAACATAAGGAGGGATGCAGCCAATTGTGTGCCACTACATCATCAAAAAGGAGCCAGTTATGGCACTTGCTGCTGTTCCCACTCCAATATCAAGATTGCAGTGCTTGAGATATGGCATGTCCCTTGCAGCTCAGATCTGAGCTGCAAGGTTTCTGGGAACTGCTCATGCCTCGAAGGAAGGAGTTTGGATGAAGTTTATATTCATGTTCCTTTCCTTGTATCCCAAGGGCTTTGTCACAAAAAGTGTGCTAATTTTCTTCCATGAGCAGCAATTCACAGAAAGTGCTGTCTGTGTGTAACGTGACTGATTTGAATTAGATTAAAAACACTTGAGTTTGTTAAAAGAAGGAGTGACAGCAGTGTCAGAGGCTCAACAGATGCCTGTAAGTTATGCTGCACTCAGTAGCCCAGTTTTTCTTTAGGCCATTACTTTCTTCAGTCACGAGAGACTGAGGATATTCCCTGCTTCAGCCTCCAATGTCCCAGCAGGATTAAATACTGCAGCATTGAAAATGCAGAACTGAGCCTTGAGCCCTGTGCCTACCCTTGGACAATGAGTTGCTTTTTTGATGCAGCCTTCTCTCTAGATATCTGAGCATCCAGTCTCAGCCCTGCTCATTTAATTAGCTAGTAGAGATGCGAAGTCCACTCTTAAAAAGTCTTCTGTTCCCTTCCCTGTCACCCACATAAATATCACACTATACAATTTAGAATGTGACATCTTTGGAGCAGGGACTCAGATACCCATCCAGCAGTTAGGACTCCATGCATTAATTCTCGTGGTGGCTTCTGGAGTTATCACATCAGGGGGAATTCTTTTCCGTTGTTGTTGTCACTGTTTTTTTGTTTAATGAACCATCCTTCAACCCCATTTGCTTCTGAGCAAGTCCCAACTGCACATTTGTCACCTGTGCTGGCCCTGCTGGGGTCATCCCTTGCAAGCAGAAGAGATGTGGGTGTTGCAGGAACAGCTGGGTGGGAGGGTTTGGGCAACATCTGTGCCCCTGGGTTAGCTCCTCTCCAGAGGCAGAAAATCCTGAGCCTCTGCAGTGCTAGCAGTAGCTCATTACCTGACAGGGGTGAGCAGACCCATGAGCTTCCATATAAGATGTCTCCATTAGAGAGAGACAAAGACGTGCATTGCATTATTTGGTGGTCCATTCTCATCAACTAATGGAAATCTAAATACCCATTGCCCCCACAAATTCCCCATAGCTGATTCACCACTTGAATTAAACCATAATTATATATTATCAGCAGTCACTTCACAGTAAGGTTGAAGGATTAAATGCAGTTAGCGGTGATGAATTCCAGATGTGCAGGACAGAAGCCTGAAGAGAAGGCCAGTTTCTGAGTAACTACAAGATAGTGTAATGTATTCTAAATATTTGATTCAATTAAGCTTCCTTCTGCTCTTTGTTTCAGCTTACAGATGGCTCATCAATCTATAGTTTAGGGACACATTGCTATTCTTTCTAATGGTAATTAGGTGATCAGGATGGAGACAGGTTTGATGAAATACTCACATTATGATCTGCATATTTAAAACAGAACAGAGTCCAAAGCAGAGGCAAAATGCTAGCTGGCTGCTGCACATGGCTTCAGCCTCAGGCACTTGGTAGGTCTTCCTCTAGCATAGGTAGTGGGGACTTTGCCAGTTCCCACCACAGAAGGAATAGGAGTTTTTGAATTCATCAACTATGAATAATTTTATCTGGTTTGAATGTTGCTAAACTCTTACTTGACAGTTTCTTGCAAAAATACTCATGATGCTTGCCCATTTTTGGCTCAGCTTCACTGAGAGGGTCCTTGCAACTCGGAAAATAGTAGTAAAACAGTTGCAGACTCTGTGATTGATCTTCCAATGACTTCTTCATGTTTGGGAAAGGCCATCATGGTACTTTTAGGGCAGGGTATGTATTCTTAATTGTTTGTAGATTGCTTAAGTTTACCAGCCTATAGCCTCTGAAATTAGGAATATTTGTGGTTTTAACCTTTGGTTCTTTTGTTACCTACTGATGAAGTAAAATTGTAGAGTAGAACACAGCCAGAAGCTCTGCATGCAAACATATAATGATCCTTTAGCCACTCCATCTGAGAGCTGTTATAGCAACTAAGAATTTAATAAGGTGTTATTTCTTTTATGCAGAGAAGAAATTTGAGGAGCGTAGAGGTTTGAAGCTCTGAGGGTAAATCTGTAGTCAGAAAAAGAAATTGGGCAAACTTTATGCCCTATTTAAATTCTCATTTAAGGGCCACATGCACCTTGTCCTGGCCTTCTCCCAGACACGGATTTTGCAGTCAGTCCTCAATTCAGCAAAGTACTTAAGCACATCCTGATATGCTTTGCTGAATCAGGGTTTTAAGTGGAAGTGACAAAAATAGAATTGAGATCTCCTCAGTCATAACCCCACTCTCAAGCCATCAGGCAAGGCTTCCTTTCTTCATTGCTCTCCACTGCAGTATGGCAAGTGTCTGATGGGCAAGACCTATGCTCTGAACCTCTGCCCCTTACCAGAACCCAAGCCACACAGCTGAATTTTCAAAAATATGAGCCAAGCAGACAATTTTCAACAATTCTGAGACTTGAAATCTTTGTCCCCTGGTGCCTTGAGTCATTCAAGTGCATTATCTAAGCAAACAGAAGAAGGATTCTCTTAGCTCTGATACAGCCTCCCTTCAGGAGGTCAATAAATCTGAAGATTTCTTTCCTCTATACATATGACACCCTTGCAGTGTTATCAGTCCCCCAAAACAGTTACCAGTGAAGCTTTTGTCTGCAAAATCCTACTTTCAGTTTCTTATTTAATCAATTTTTACCTGTAATAAAGAAATGCAGGGGGATATTTTGTTAGATGCTGCCTAGGGAAGGGAATCTTTGCTTGCAGTAACAATTTGAATAGCCAGTTAACAGCTGCATTGCATCCTCATACAATCATAATCCTTCTGTAGGCTTGCCACCAATACTCTGTGCTTGCAACTTTCTAGGAAACAAGCAACTAGCAAGTTACTTTTTGGGGGGTAAGTGGGAGGGAGACAAGAAAGAGGGAGAATTGTTTTGGTTTACTTCTTGCCCATTTGCTCTTCCTCATTCTGACTTAAAAAAAATCTACCTGCACTGTGACCTAGGTTAAAGAAATCCAATCCTTGTGCACAAAGGTTTTAGAGAATACAATTACAGTATTGTGAATACTGTTTGTCCTCTGGTAAGCTTTTTAAAAGAACTTTTTTTTTTTTCAGATGATGTCTTTTTGAGGCTTGTTCTGCAGTACCCTTCAAAGATAAAGAATCACTTTCAATACTTCTAGTCTGAGAAGGCTAGCAATCTCCTTGATGTAATTTCATTAAAAATCCATTTTTCTATTATGGCTATAAACATTAGTAAACTCCACATCTTTTCCTTTTGATGGTACGACTGATAATTCCACTGCTCAAGAGGCTCTTTCAGGACAGAAAATGACTTTGTTGTATTGAGTCACTTGGACAATCTATAGAGGGGGATTTTTTCAACCACTGTCTTACAAGGACAGTTTCACATGTTTATGTCCTTTATTACAATTAAAATAAGAAACCATAGTAGATCTCATAATAAATCTCTCTTCTCTACTTAGCTGTCCTTAGCATCCCGCTGCTCCTAAATTCTACTTTCCCAGGCTATGCTATCCAGTGGAGATATAGGTTAAATTACCATTTTGGATACTGTTCCACCTGGATTTTTCCTGATGACTTGATGCTGCTTGCTATTTCCCATCTGCTGAGCTGCCTCGAGTTACAACTTGAATGCTAATGTGACTCCATCCCCCATGGGGAGCATGCTGATATTGACGCGTGCATCTCTGAGAAGCTTCTCATTGAGGTGATGGATACTCTGTGCTGCCAAGTCATCCTTCCTTGGTTTTAGCACCTTTCCATTCCAAAGGACCTATTGAAAAAAGAAATATGATGCACCTCATTTGTTCCGATATGGTCTTTGGACCACAAAGGAAGCTTTGGAAAAGTTCCTGCATATTTTTTAGAAATTGGTGTTGTTTGTTGTATTTCAGATGTCTAATGGTCTCTGACATGGAACTCTCATAAGTAAGTGACATTGAGAGTCCACAGAACTTGCTAATTGTACTTCTGCTGTAGATTTGAAGCCAAAATAAGAAAAGATGTCTTTAAACAGAGGTTTTTAAAGAGCCCCTATTTGGCTGCCACCATAATCCTGAAGGTGCTTGAAGTTTAACATCATACGTCTCTTGTGAAAGTAATTAATTGCTAACTTATTAATAGTTACTGATTACAAGTGCTACTTTTGAACTTCTGTAAGTACTGCACATGGTATAAATGCACTACAAGACAAACCAGAATAATACAGAGCATTCTCTGTAACGAATTACAAAAAAAATTCTGTTTTTGTTATCACAGACTGTTTGTGTACTAGCATAATTTTAACACACCACTTCTTACTTCTTAGAGGGTTTTATTCCTCACTTACATTAGTGTTTTATGTAGCTTACTTAAGGATTTTATGTTGAATTTTCTTTTTGTTTGTTACATGGAACAAACATGTCACAATTGGCAACCCAATTACAGGTCAGAAATCACATTACTAGAACTCCGCTAGGACTTTTTTTCTTTTCCCACAGCCAGAAGCAGTAACTCCCCGTGTATTACCATCAGAAATGCAGTACTTACATTATCAATAGCTATTATTCCCCCTTTCTTTACGAGGCGCAAGCATTTTTCATAGTACTCATTGTAGCTTTCTTTATCTGCATCAATGAAAGCAAAGTCAAAGGTTTCCGCTTCTCCACTGGCCAACAGTTCATCTAGATGAGCAACAAAGTGAGTCATAATACCCTGGTTAGTGCTGTGTAGGAGGAAGTAAACCATTTGTGTCAAAGTTCTCATTAAATGTTTTCTGCTGCCTTGACCAGGCAGCCTATTCCTCCACAGGTAATTACTACAAAAGCTTATCCCACAGAAACCAATCTAGACATTATATAAGCCATAAAACATGCAGTTTTGCGTGCTGAGTTCTACGTGCTTAGGAGTTCATGGAATAGCTTCAGACCTAAAGAATACAGCTGGGATTGCTGAAAGGTACAGTAAAAACAAGTCAAGCACTTTGAAACTGGACATACTCTACACCTTCAGCTTTTTTGAGCTGAGAACTGTTTTCTTGAGTGGATTAGAATTTTTCTCACATTTATAAACAGGTTCTAAATGCCAATCTCTACTTGCAGATCAAGTGCCGTGACACAGGTCGTGAACGTACCTTGTCAGAAATATTTATCGCTGCAAAAAATTGCTATAAGTAGTCTCTCTCTGTGCCAAGGCAAGTGGAACTCAGTTTAAGTTCTCCTAAACAGACTTCTTGACTGAGAGTTCCAAATTGCCAGTTGCAGAGGAGCTGACTGCTAAGGTCTTCTGCCACCCCTCTAACCTGCCCCTACCCTCTGTCAGCAAAGGATCTTTTTGTCTGAAGCAATGCTCAACAAAGCAGTTTGATAGACTTCAAGGAGTGTGCATACCAGCAAACTGCTTATATTTGCCTTTTTAGAAAGCATGGATTTGAAAGTAATACAAGGGTATCAATAGACCTCTGGATCCATGAAACACCTTTGCTGGAAACCTTCTGCATCCAACAATCCTAGAAGATTTCTTGCATTTTCGGAGCATTTATTAGTATTTCCTCTTCCCCACATTTTCTCTTTCCTTGAATGGGGCCATTGCCTTACTAATGGCCTTGCATGCTTTTGGCATATCCTAAATTTGAACTTCTCTGAACACAATTCAGCCTAAGTTGTACATTAGCTTTTAAATTTTTTCTGCACCTCAGCCCTTTCAGGAAACTCTTCCTCTCTTAACAAAGGGATACTTGCTTAGAATGGACAATGGATAAGAGAAATGAGGCTTTGTCTAATTAATCTGTTTTAATCAGCTTTCCCAGAAGCAGCTGACAATAGTACTTGATAGATTAAATGAAGTGATGGACAGGACAGGTGAGTGACGAGTACAGCCCACTACATAGGACAAGCATTTTCTTCCTCTCTGCTAGTAGGTAGGAAAACTGTGAACTCGTAAAGATTTTTACTCTTTAATATAAGAGAAGCTGTCTCCCTGTTAGCAAAAGGGATCACATTCACAACCATATCTAGTCTTAAATTTCATCAGTATTGTATTCCTCTTCTGTTTCTAGGGAAGGGAAACAATCAGTTATTTCAGGTTACTTACCAAGTGTTTGAATTGCTGGCTTAATCCGCAGGTCAATTTTATGCTCTACTCCTGCCTAAGATGAAAAAGAATAGAGAGTGGTCAAGAAATAACCTGTTAGTAGGCTGTACTCAGGGAATGATTGGTGTTCAGACAGTTTTCCTATTATTTCTAGGTTCCAAACACCCCTTATTATTCTTCTCAAACTGAACTGTATCAGCCTTCTCTAATGATAAGAATACTTCTGTGTGAATGTGCAAGTCTAAAATACCAAAATCTCTTCACATGTAAAGGCAGCTGTCCCCAATGTGTAACAGGAGATGCTGCTTACCTCCTTCCACAGTGGCCTTCCAATTTTGGCATAGTCCTCATTTATATCACAGGCAATAACTCGGCCATTATCTGGCAGGACAAGTGCCATATTCAAGGCATTATAACCTGTGAAAACACCTGGGAAAATCATAAGAGACATCAACACTTACTGTATTGTAGAAAAAGAACTAGAGGGCTCTCTTCAGGAATAAAACCCCTGAAGGAATCAAGAATGGCCATTTGTTAATGGACAGTAAAGATTTTTCCTTCCATTTTATTGTAATGGTGGGTTGGCAGGAATTTTTACCTTTTTTGGTTTTTTAATCAATCTTTTTGCAACTTGAATGTTAGCTTTTTCCAGAAGTCTCATGGACAGACAAGGCAGAGTCCCTCTTGCATGTGTAACCCAAAGAGACTGGATGAGCAGCAAAATACAAGAGAATTGTTAACAGCCAGGCCAAGAATGAAGGTGGTGGGAACCCATACCTGGCTGTTCAGCATCAGTCTGTCTTTTAGGACATTCTGGTAACATAGGTGCCTCTAGCACAGTGGATTTGATATAGGGCCTGTGTAGCAAAATATTTTCTTCTAGCAAGAAACTGATACAGGAAGGACAGAATACACCCTGTCCCACAACTGCTGAAGACTCAAGAGGTCTACTGATCTCAGTTTCTCAGATTGCCCCGCAACTGATCATCCACACTGATGCCAGAACTACTAAATGCACAGTTAGAAAAATTAGCAACCATGTGCAAATCAGACACTCCTTTTCATGTGTAGTTTGCCCATCTGCTGACAGGTATGCAGTGGCTTACTGTATTTGGGTATCTTATGTTAAACATGGCTGTATTTTGAGAAGAATAGTCAAGAGTTTTATTTTACTACATTGTGACATTCTTACCTATTTCAATAACTTTCCTGGCCTTAATGAGTTTGACCAAATTTGCCATAAGCTGAGCCTGCTCACAGGACACCATCATTCTGCCCCAGGGATGATCAGCTGTGATCTAGAAAAGGGAGAAAAACCCCACATCACATCAAATAAAACCCAAATCTATGAAATCAATATCCTAAAGGAAAAAAAGCCCAGTGAAACCCCAGGAAAAACAAATACCTCTGTTTTCTCATTTTAGATGGCTTTGTGCTCCATCTACGAGCCAGATATTGGTTTGAATTTAACTGTAAGTAAGGAGGATGTTGTGTGTGTCATAAGTAGTGAATATTCAAAGCAGTCATATACTCCAAAGTTACCATGGTTGTGGCAAACTCAGTAATATTTGTAACTAATGAAGAATCATAGGGGAACTTTGACTGTTAAAGTCCTTTATTTCTGTGAATTTACACAAACAGATGCACTTCCGTCAAGACATGTAGAATACTTTAATGAACTGCTAGGTTAACATCTGGCAAAGGTCAGACCACGTAGTTGTGGCTACACAGTGCAAACCTGGAGAAGCTGTGCCCATCCCAGGGTGGAAAGGCTCTCGGTGCTGAGGAATGGGCAATGGGAGAAGCAGGGCTGTGCCACATCAGTTGAAGGGTAAGTATGTCCTCCTATTTCCTTTTTTCTGCTAGGGATCATTCTAAGCAACCTGTTCCAGCAGTTAGCATTTAATTTCTTTTATGCAGGAACAGTTTGTCTCACCTGAAATGACTCAAACTGGAGTCAGGATTTCTGGTCTCATCTCTGACTCTGGAGCCTGATGGAGGACATCACCTCTCTGAGATACAGGTTCCTTATAAGCCAACCAAAATGAACAGAAGTCATCTGTTCATCAAGTGCAACCCAAACACACGGCCCTGGGAGCCGAGGATAGAAAGACATGTCTTAAACGCATGCCAGTACTGTTAGACAGTTATGTAGGCAGCCCTGAACATTGAAGAATCTGGGTATTACCAGTTAAACCACCCCCCCC
>VZTJ01000539.1:160358-335800 GCA_013397795.1 Orthonyx spaldingii
CCCCCCCCAGTGTGTACGCAAATAAGAAGGAGGAAGGAATGTGACCAGGATCACAGCAGTAGGATGAGGTGTGGGTGATACTGACCAGACGCAGCTTCTTTAGGATTGGATGTTCCCGCAGAGAGTGATCCAGTATGTATTGCCGGAGAGGACTGCTCTTCCCAATCATCCCACTCGTGGGAGATTTGGGTGTCCCAAAAATTAAAGAAGGGTATCTTTTACCTACAAAAAAAAGGAAGTAATAATAAGAACTTTTTAACTTTTCAGTTATTGCTGTTTTAAATAAAGCAAGCATTGAAGTATTATTAAAAGTTAAAAGGTTCTTTGCTGTAAAATAGCCGTGAAAATGTAAAATGCAACACAGCTGGACAACCAGGTAGACTATCTTTTTTTCCCCCTCCTCCTCCTCCTTTTTGGCCTTTAAGATGTCCAGCCCAGGCCCACAAAGGCTGAAAGGGAAAGGTTGAGTACTGTGTTGTTCAGTGGCCAATGTGATGGTTTCAAACTGCCATAATCTTACAGGAGAACTAACCGCACCAAAACTCAAAGGGCAAGTTTAAAGAGAGAAACATGAATGAGGCATACAATTTTCTTAGTCTAGGGCCCTTGTGTTGCAGATGAATAGAGGCTGCTGGGTTTTAGGCCCATCAGCTGATGTGTCTTCTCAAGTCCTGTGCTCTCCTCATGATACTGTCCTGCCCTCCAGCCACGGGAAATCTGGTATTGCTCAGTGGCTTGTTTAGCATGCAACCAGTGTGCAAACAAAGTAGGTGCTGAAAGTTGAAGTTTAAGGATTAGCACATGTCTAGTCAAATACAGAACTGACTGTAGCTTTGATGCCCAATATTTCCTTTACCAAATAGATCAGATATTTTAAAGAAATAACAACAAATTCATTTCCACATTTCCTGGTAGTCGTTTGCTACTACAGAACACTTTTATTTCCAGGGGTTTATTTTCTGTTAATGATTTTATTTTACAGACGATCACGCCGAGATGTAGATTATTTCAACAACTTGCTTGAAGTCAAAGGGTAAGTAACCAAGTGCCCACGTTAAAAATCCAACACCAGAGTCCTTCCCCTGCTGGATCGTGGGCTCGTTCTTCCTCTGCCCCCGGGGAATGAAAGCGAAACTGCTACCAGAACACAATGCTGTGCCCAAGGACCGCACCCCGGCCTTCCCGCAGCCAAACAAACGCAGCCACGGACCGGGCGGGGAGCGTGTTCTCGCCCTCTCCGGAACCTTGGCCCGGCCCCACACGGCGGTAGCTGGATTACAGCGAGCGGCTTGGGCTGTAAGAGCATCAGTGTATTTGCCGCCGCAGCTCAGCGCAATAAATCCCTGCCCGCAGGGCAGCCCCAAGGGGTCTGCTGCCCCGACGGCCGCCAGGCTGCCCCGCGGCGGGGACTCCTGCCCGCCCCGGGAGGGACCTGCCCGGGCGCTGCGGGTCCCGTCCCGTCCGCGGTGGGGACACGAGGAGGGCACAGCCTTCGCGTCCCCGTGTGCGCGGCGGGAGTTGGGCGGCACCGCTTACCTGCGAGCATTCCCGTGGCAAAGGCGACCCCCAGCATCGCCGTCCCGACGGCCACCTCTTTGGGCACGCTGAGAAGCGGCATTTCGGAGCCGGGAGGGAGCGAGTTGCGGGCGGCCGGGAGGGAGTGAGCGGCGCGGGGCGGTGCGGTCCGGCCCGCCCGCCCGGGAGGGCGGGGCCGCGCTGGCCGTGGGCAGTGGCCCGGCGGCGCTTGGGTTGGTCTGGGTACTTCTTACGGTCCCCGCGCCCCGCCGTGCCCGATGCTGGGCTCGGCTGCGGTGGGTCACCCGCGGGAGGCGCGCGCCTTTCTCTCGGTGACATGCTCGGTTGTGGTATGTAAAGTGACAAAAACAGCACCTGCGGTTTGTGCCGCCACCTCCTCAGAGGCTGGTTCTGGTACAGCTTCACTGCAGTCTTCGTTTTAAAACACATGCCAGTGTCGTGTGAGCTGGTGATGGGCTCTGATGGGACCTTTACACAGGAATACACTCCTAAGAGGCTTGGTACTCCAACTAGTCCAGGAAGTGAGCTCTCTCCTTCTCCTAGAACAGATGTTTCTTTGCAGCTGAGGTGTGAGCAATTACTCGTCAAAAAACATGTAAGATGTTTGGAATTTCAGGAGTTTTTTGAGTTTCCAAGTGAAAGAGGTCAAGGAAGATTCTCCAAGAGAGGAGGAATGGGGCCTGGTTTCCTCTACTGCTGTTTCAGCCCCCTTCTGCAGTACCTTCCAGGTGAGGTGGAGCATTGCCCTTGGCACTGCTTAACACCCTTGTTTAGGGATCTCCTCCCCAGCCTGGTCTGTTGCTGAGGGAGTTGGTTTATAAGTCAAGAGTGATTGTGTAATTTTTTTTATGTCAGCCTAAATCCAACTCTTTTGTGCTTCTGTGAAAGGACCTTGCAGTGCCTTTTGGAGATGGGCTGGGGATTTGGCTTTCATTTTGTGAAGTATTGGTAATACCTGGATTTTAGAAAACACAAGCAAAATGTGGAGATCTATAATTTTGTCACTCGGTGGGAGATGAAATTAGTGATATTGCACACGGACCAGGAATACATAGGAATGGTTTGGGTTGCAACATGGTCTCCACAGATGTAGGGTGAAAGCAGGTAAAAATTCCCTTTGGGCATATAGTCTATCTCTAGAAAGCCAGATGAATTGTGTGTTGATAGGTTTGGACGTAACATTTCAACTATTTCCCTATGCTAGCAAAACGAATGTCAGTGCAGTTAGAAGAAAAAGATTCTTTTTAAAATACTTCTTAAGCGGGAGATTAAGTATATCACCAGGGTATTTATGGGAAATGGGTTTGCCTATCACTGCATTTTTAGTGTGTGTTAGAGCTTATTTACAAAGACTTGAGCCTGGAGCTCTTGTATTTCTTTTGCAGCAACTGATCATGCCACTCACTAGGGAGTCAGCTGTGATTTCTGATTTGCAGAACAAAGTAAGACATATGATCTGTCTTGACAGATAAAATAACTTTCAGTTCACTTCTAAAATTTATTTGATTTTGAAAGCTGTGAGTGTTGTTGGTTTCTTGGTGGCTTTTTTTCATTCAGTATCTCGTCACTTTCTCTGTGTACATTTTGCTTTTTAAATGAGAGCATTTCATCCCATCTTTCAGAAGATGAGTTATCAGGATGCGCTGGAACGTGTCCGTTTCAGGCCAAACAACTGTAGGAGGCAACAATTCTTCCAGCGGCCATAAATCAGATTTGTGACGGTGCGGCTCCATCTAGTGATGCTTCTCTACAACTGCAGCACAAGGGAGAGAGGAGCTGTGGCTGGCTCTCTTCAATGAAACATACTCAATGTACAGGCTTCCAGTGTCGTGTTGACCTCTCGACTGGACGAGATGGCCCATTTGGACATCTCTGGGAACTTCAAGTGGCTGACCTCAGGGTGTACAAATCCTCACTTTATTCATATTGGTAATCTATTCAAGGTTTTACAGACACTGGGTAATTGATACATGCAATAGTCTGTTCTTCTCCTGGAACCTTCCATTCAGAGTGTTTTTCTATGTGAGAACGTTGCACATCATCTACCTTGGTGTCATCTATCTGTGTAGACTTACTGTAGAAATGGGACTGGCAAAGCATTAGCCTACAGATAAGGCTGTCATCTCACTTTTGGTCTTCTGCCTTTCACTTGCAACTATTTTTATATGGACCAGTTTTGCCTAGTAACTGAGGCACCCCTGTAAAATGCTAAATGACTTGTCTTGAGTATAGTAAGTGTTTTCCTTTCACTGTCCTCATAATTTACTTTTTTTCAGTTGTTGTTTTTCTTTTTATTTCCTTCTTCACTCTTCCACGTGTCAACTGCCTGAACTCAGCCTGTTGTGGCAGGCTGTGCCTTCCAGGTCATTGGAGATGTTCTGTGGCCTGCTCCAAGGTGGTGGTAAAGAGTAGTATATAAGCATCTTCATTGTCTTACAGTTGCACTAAAAAGAAGGGAATTCTGTGGGTGTTTCAGCCACTGTCGAGTGTGGACAGCCAGGGTATAGATGGCTCTTTCTAAAACCATACTTGCTCTGTGGTGGAAAATCACTGTGTATCACAGATACCCCAAAGGAAGTGTGTATAGGAATGTTTGAACAGTGCAACTCACTGGAAATAAGCCCTACACATTTGTTGGAGCTATATTGGCCTATGACATTGGAAAGCATTCAGTGGAGTTGCATGTTGTGTCTGCTTCATTCTGGCTGCAATGTTGCTGGTGTGGCTTCAAGCATAATTTAAATGTTTCTTACTTAAAATGTTAGTTATCTGCACATTGTTCTGCTCTGTTTACAATGAGGATAGCAGCCACACAGTTCTCTGAAACATGTCAAAATGTTGAGAAGCAAATGTAAACGCTACATGTATTTAGTTTAGTGAGTAAAGTCGAAAAATGTTTGAAGCTTATGTACACCTGAAAGAGAAGACAGCTGTCTTTGTCCCCAAAAACTTACAACATGAATGTAAAACCATGGTCATAGGCAGGAAGTGTAAGGAATTGGATTGTATTGAGCAATGTGCTTGGCAGTAGCCTAACTCAAATTTCTTAGGAGAAATCAGAGCAAAGTTTTAAGGAGTGACTAGGAGAAAAGAAAATGAAGTTTGGAGCTGTTTAAAAGTTTACCTCAAATATGAGTGCAGAAAGAGTAAAAGCCCATCTATAAGGAGAAACCAAAAAAGAATGCATTCATGCATCCCTATGGTCAGACTAATTGCTGAAAATGCTGATTGGGTTAAAATTCTGGGCAAATAGGACTTGAATAAGATGAGAGCTGGGAAAAGAAGTTGTAGTAAGCAAGGTAATGAGACCTTAGGCAAAATTTTTCAGTTGTGAAGATGAACATACAATCTTGAAAATATGTCCAAATATTTCTGCTTGTTTTTGCATAGCTGAGTGTGAGGGTTTGGAGTGAAATGAGGGTTGACAATTAAGAGTTATGGGTTGAGTGATAGGCAAAATAGTAATTTTTATCTATATTGATGGACCAAAAAGTTTGCAGAGCTGAGGCTGGCCTGATCTTAGCTATTCTCAGAGAAATGTTTGATTCAGATTGGGATTTTTATCTGGTTCAAGAAGATGGGAGGGAAGAGGCATATTTGCAAGTTGTCTGCACTGACACTGTGGATGAATGTGTGCATAGATTAGGCCAGATACTCAGAAAAGACATCAAGCCATGAATTCCTTACCTTTTAAGATATTCACAAATAAGCAAACCCATAAGCATTTGATTGTATTTATTTATTCTGTTTTAATAGGTTTCATAATATCTTTGAAACAGAACTTGTTTACCATGTTCATTCATCTATCTTGGGTGTTGTAGATGAAAAATGTGTATATTTTATAATTTTACACTCCGCAGTGTATATCCCCTTGCAAGACCTAGATAAATCACTTGATGGGGTATTTTAGCGGACTGTATATGAAATTATTATTTTATTCATTACCGAGATTTCTTATTTCTTCTAATTGGTTTTGCTATGTATTTGTCTGTTCCATCCCTGTTATCTCTCTAGTATTATGCTTAACATTTCATTTTGCAGTTCTGCAAAGCAGGTTTTGTAAAGCCATTTACCAGCATAACCTCCTTGACCTTAGAGGTACTCATTTCACACATATTTGTTACAGCAATTTTTTTGCCATAAATGTTCATTCATCTCAACTGAAAATCTCAGAATTCTAAGAATGGTACCATCCTGGGTTTTTTGTTTGCTTGTTTTTTTGGGGTTTTTTTTGTTTAATATGTGATAAATGGAATTGCTCTCCATTTTTGTTACTAGTTGAATTCAGTAATTTGAAATAAGACAAATAGTTTCACAAATACTCATCGTTGTTTCTAAAGTCATCTGGATTTTTTATCAGACTAACTGTAGGTAGCAAAGCTTCCTTTAACATGATTTATTGTCCAGCTGGAGGGTAATCACTGAAATGGAACTCAGACATGAACAATGACTTTAACTAAGTTGTTTCGGTTACTTTCATCCTGCTCAGCTACTTCTATTGCATTCAGTTTTTTGCGGGAGCTTTTAAAGTATGGCTTTCGATAACAGCTTGTAAAGGCTGTGGTACCTTCACATCTATTTCAAGGCTAAGATATCAACATTTCAAATGCTGCTGCTAAGAAAGCTGGTGATTCATGAGCCCATAAGCCTTAAGCCATTAAACTTGCAAACAGTGAATGGTTTAGAAATGGTTTTCAGCTAGAAGCATTTTGACATATTGGTAAATATTTTCAGGCCTTACTGGCTTACAGGCCAACATTTTGAATATATATGACTACTTTTTGCAATCTCATTACGAGACTAGGTTCAGCTTTGGACATGCAGGTGTCGTGAGGAGAGATAGCCCCTGCCAAGCAGCATAATTCCCAGTGCAAAGTATGTTAATGGCTTCTATGACAATATCCCACAAGTATCAAGGACTGTAAAACTCAAATTGAGCTTGACTGGGGGAGACCTAGTGAAATGGCTTGTTCAGTGGCTCAGCTTGACAGATCCAATGATAGAAGCAGTTCTCCTGACAAAGAGAGTTTGCAGCCGAAGTACATGGATTAGAGGCACTTTCAGTTCCTCAAAACAGCTGTCAGACTTTTCTGAATGATGTCCTTCCAGGTCACAGTCCAGCCTTACACTTGGAACAACTGCATGGACAGGGGTACAATGGGTGTTTACTACTGAGGAATAAAGCTTAGTATTAATTTGCTCCTACAAATGGTCCCCATGTGATTGAAATAGACACAACCTGAGTGGAGCATTCTGCTTCACTTGCAAAGCCTGCTGTAAGTATCAAGATGCTGCTCCACTTAACCCTCAAACTGTACACTGCATAAACAAACTGTGAGAAATGTTGCTCCTTACTCCTCTGATACACATAATAAAATTAAAGGAGCAGTGAACAAATCAACCACAGCTGTGACACCTTCTTAACCAGGCTCTCCCATGCCTATATATTTTGCCTCTTTTTTTTGGCATCTGAAAATATCTATGTGAAAGCCCAGCAGGCTGAATTTGTTTCATACCTGCCATGTGAATGGCTACCAAAAATAAAGAGTACTTTTGGAAGCGAGTGTTTTTTGCCTTCCCTTAAGGGCATTTGTCTGAAAGTGCACAAAAGCAACAGCAGCAGGATGATGGCAGGAGAGGTGCAGGACTGGGCTGTTATTAGATAGCCTACCCCAACCATATTAAAGAATGATGAATTGTCACCTCACTAGGTCTGATTTCTAGAGAGCTCTAGGTCAGATTTCATTTCACAAGTAAGAATTTGTCACAAGCATGTAAAAACTGTGCTTGGCTGTTAACTTTGGGACTTAAAATCAAGAATTCCTAGTAGACTATTTGTCCGTTGGAAAGAACAGAGAAGGGGCCATCTCTGTTAATCAGCTGTGGATTGCTAATATGATGCAGCTGGAAAGAAGGCAGTACTGACTTTAGCAGGTAGAAAACATCTGCTGAAGAGAGAGTCCAATTAGTGTCATCACCTGAAACTCCATGAGTGGTGCGTTAGCCCCTGCAGGCTGAAAAGCCAGAGTGAGGGGACTGGCTCAGCTGTCCCCAGGAAACACAAGGGTGAGATGTGCAGAGAATAGTGTGTGAGATTGTAAAGGGCAGATTGCTTGTAGCAGGAGACAGAGGGAAGGTAGGAAGGAATTTTTTAATTGTGTTCTATGTTCCCTTTATTTTCCTGCCTTTTTTTTTTTTTAATCGAAGGTATAGTCTTTGTAATTGCCATGAACTGAACTCACTTTTTTCTCTGTACATATATTTATGCTTGTTGTAATTTTATGAGGTTTTGCTCTTTAGTATGAATAATTTTTATTTCTTTACTGTTGTATTTCTTTGAGTTTGATTTTTAACAAAGGATTATGTAGACTTTTATCTTCTTATCCTATTATGGTTTCATCTTTATATATATCTATATGTAATAGCCCCAGCTTCTTTTACTATAAACAGTGAGAACACTTCCATTACATTTTGCAAGAAATTTTTAAAAGAATGCCTAACAGGTAAACTGTGAATCTTCAGTGCCACTCATCTTTTTGATAAGAATAAGGCTTTCTTAGTATAGTATTTTAAAGTTATATTTTTACTGCCTCCTTCCAGTGTTTTGAAGATCAGAAGATCCTTCTGCTTTAGTATACTTGAATCATATTTTCACCTTTTAATCGAAATTCCTATCCACTTTGTTTTTAAGAAGTTCTTTTCTTTCCATTCCTTTATAGCCTGAGCTTGACTTCATAAGAATCTCTAACTGAACCATAAACTACCTTTATAAATATAATTTTTCCTTGAAAGCTATATCTTACTGGAATGACCAAAGTTTTGTCATGTGTTAGATTAAGATGTCTGCCAAAAATCAATAATGCTGAGGTAACAACATTGGTTTCTGCTAGGCTCTCAATTACTTTCTCAGTTGTTTGTCATAGGAAGAATGTATGATCAGTTGTTTCCCCTGCAGGCTATAAAACCAGCCTGTTCTCTTTTGATCACTTCTGCATACTTCACTTTTACTCTCCTAAGTGTAACACAGATTTTTAGAGCTTTGGACCTGTGAAGTAGCAAAATGATTCTTCTGTAGTCCATTCCAAGGGATAATAGCCTCCCTGCATAAAGCATCATAAATATCCCTGGACAACAGTTAGCTCTTCTGGGTTGCATTGCACAATTGCTATGGAATCTGTTCCTGAATTTACCATGCTCTTTGAAGAAATATCTGGGAGAAATTTACTTCACAGTCTTTCCTTTGCACCTCGTTTTCCCTATAGTCCTTTTCACTTTGCATTCCTTTTGCGGGTAGTCCCTTATTCGAAATACAGCTGTAGAACTGCTAGTCTTTTAGTACTTTTTTTTCTTCTTCTTCTTTCTCCCCCCTTCCCCCCCCCTCCCCCATACGTTGGTGTGTTTTTTAAAGATGGTTTCTTGTGCCATTTTGTTCCTGAAGTTGCTACATTTTGCCACAGAGGGGAAACACAGTCGTGCTGTGGTCTTTCCTGTGAGCATTACTTTGTTTCCCTCTTCATCTTTATCTGAAATAAATTACACTGTACCTGCTTGACGCCAGTAAAGACTCTGCTAGATAGAGGAATACTTCAAATAATATAGTCTCTTGTGAAAATGGGAGAAGCTGTAATTGGGCAATTAAATTAAATTAAAGCTGTAACAAGGGCAGTAGCTCCTTATTATTGTAAGTGCTCTTTCTTTAAAAAGAGGTAAGTGATTTTCTGAACGAGGCTTCAGAGGTAACAGGTAACTTGGAGAAGGTATATTGACGTTTCGGTCACATCATATCACTGAAGAGAAGCTGCTCTTATTTGCCTCTGGATTTTCATATGTCCTGTTTTAGAAGCAAATGATGCAGAACAGTAAACACTATGTTTACTTGAAACAACACCCCCCCCCCCCCAAAACAAACAAACAAAACACACACACACACAAAAACCAAAAAACAAAAAAACAACAAAGAAACCCCAAAGCCAAACCAACCAACCAATAAAAACTCCACAAAACCCCAAAAAAATCTTCCCCAAGCCCTCCAAATCAAACAGAAATTTAGAAATTAATCTAGCCACCTTCAGTTTCCTGTCTAGGAAGTGTATGTGAGAGGTTAGTCAGATTTGGTGGCACAAACATTTGATTTTAGGGATGTGCAGAATATTTAACATGGCTGTACCCTGGCAAAGCTCTGCTGACGTATTTCACAGTACAGAGCAGTTTGGAGCTGTTATGTTTCCTAACAGGGTATTTGTAGCATGTTGTAAACGGTTACTGTTGTAACTGAATCGTAGACTGTGGTCCTTAAAACATGAAGTGCTACCCAGCTGCCAGAAACCTTAATGCAGTTTGCCTTTGTCTTCAGGCACATTCATGTAGGCAACAGTGGGACATGCCAGAGTACTTGGGAGCTAGGCCAGGAGGAGAATAGGTATGCAGCTGGTCGTCTGTCTCAACACTTTGGAGAACATGCGTAATTACTGTGTGCTATACACCTTACTGATGAAATGCCCTTTGGAAAATCAAAGTTGTTTGTCTCATTCCAAGGCAGAGACAATTTCTGTGACCAAATGGGGTTTAGTAACTCTTCCAGCCTTGCTGCAGTCTCTTTTGTGGACTGTTTAGCTTTTTGATGTTTATGCGCCCACAGAGTTTTTGTATGCATAAAATAAGACATGAAATGTGGACTTCATGTTTATTGTGCAGTCAGCTTGGACTTAAAAAGGGCAAGTGGCATTATGGACCAAGTGTTGTATGTCCCATAAAAATTCTAATAAACATGAAGATAGCTGGTCCTCCCCAGTTCTCTAGCTTTTCCATGTGTTTTTTTTTTTGTTTGTTTTTTGTTTTTTTTTTTTTTTTTTTTTTTTTTTGGTCCCTCTTTTAAAAAAGAAGGGGGTTTTTGGNTTGGCACATCCTTAGAAGAAGCAGTGGGTCTTCAGGTGCTGAAATAAGCTTGAAGACCCAAGTATTCACCATACTTTGAAAGCCTGGCTCTGTTATATTGGATCAGACCTATTTCCTGTCTTAAAGTGCAAAAGTGACCACTGGTGTGTTCTTAATGGACTGATGAAGTAAAGACAGTGAAAAAAGAGGAGCAATCTAGATGCTTTGAAAGAAATTATATCTTCTGAGAGCATGCATGTAAGCTCATCAGAGAATTGTAGAATGGTTTGAGCTGGAATGGACCATATAGATCATCTAGTTCCAACCCTTAGCCATGGACAGGGAACCTTCCACTAGAAGCAAGGAATCTTTCACTAAAAGGTGGTTTCTCCTTCACTGAGTTGAAGGAGAAAGCTACAAAACAATAAGGTGTACAGGCATTGTAGGACTGTTCTTGTCACCACATAGTCTGATACGTTGTGAGAATCCTGGAGTACTTGGGTAGTCCCTGGAGCCTTGGAAGCTTTGTCTTCACATGGACAATACCAAGAGCTTTTGTCAGGCATGAATACACATAGAATGTTTGACTAAACACATGTTGGGTTATTCTGAGTCTCTGGCAAAGAATACCGCTTGCTGGTGCTGCAGCTGATGCCATATATTGTTCTGTTTTTTCACTAAAGCACATCAAACTCTGGCTAAGCTGCTCCTTTCCAGTGTTTGGTACTATAGTACTACAACAAGTTATCCTTCACTTTTGTTTTCCTTGGTCTAACACATTTTTAGAAGCTTGAACCTAGGAGGTAGCAAAATGATCCTTCTGGAATCCATTCCTAAGGGATACTCTGAAAAAAGTATTCCAAAGTATCCCCAGTACAAAAGCAAAACCTGAGCAATACAAATAGTAATTGTAGGAAGACAAAAGTGAAAATCCCACTTCCTCTCACTACTTTCTGCCATTATAAAGGAATTTGTCTGTCAAGTCAATGCACAGCATTAGCATTGATCAGTTCCTCCTAGATGTTGGTAAAAACAAAATGTTAACTTTCATCATTAGTTGGTTATGATTGTGTGCAACAGAAGTGTTGGTGGTCAGGGTTGCTTTGCCCTCCCTCATCTTCACAACACCTCCCTTCCTTTTGAGGCTGTGACGACCATTTAGACTATGGAGCTTGTTTCCCTTTTTGTCTATTCTAATGTAACACAGTGGATGGTGGGTGAAAAAAGTCATGGACCTGTTGCAGAATGATCAGGAATGAATTGTTCACAGGATAATGTCTCAGGTAAAGAAAGGGCTATTGCTGTTTTCAAGGCTTCGCTATGCAAACAGATACTGAAGCAGTGAACTGTGTTTTATCATCAGATCAAACTCAGTCAGAGGAGGTCCTGAAAATGAGGACTGGGGACTGGACTTGTTTATGGGAAATGCAAGAAAATTTGTGTGCAGGACAGCAAAAGGATACCCTTGACTTTGGCTCTGAGGTGAGCTGAAAACTGTGCAACTGTGACAAGTAAGTTGAGTTGGGAAATTAGTATGGGGCTTTTTAATATTATTTGCAAGTGTTTTTCTGGCACCATTCAAGAAATTATTAATTTTGTGTCTTTGCTTCACCTACTGTTTTTCTCTTAAGAAGTGCTCTGTAAATCTGAATTTAAGGGGTTCAGCTTAACATCTTTAGCCACCTGCATCTGACCAGACTTTTGTATATCATTGGTACAGAGAAACTGGTGTTTCTGGATGCACAACACACAGTAAAGTAGATAGCCAAAAATCTCTGAAGATGAATTGTGTTCTGTAAACGCCTGTTGCTCTCTGACTCTGTATTATTAGATCAAGTGTAGGTGTCGGAGTTTTAAATACCTCATATTGCATGGAGTGAATGACTGAAGCATTCATGAATTTTGGAAGCCTGAAGGATAGACATTTGTTACTGAAATATTGTCATAAGAAACTGAATCTCAGGAACTGGAATGTTTTTTGACTTGTCCTACTTCTGTGTAGAGATGGCAGATAGAGAAACTAGTGGCAGAAGAGATGGAAGGCTATGAATCCTCAGCTGTTAAGAGAGAAGGGCTTGTCTTTCTCTTTGATCAGTATAACACATCATCTTCTAGTTCATCCTTGGCTTGCATGTGTGCATGTAACTGTGACACGTTATCACCTTGCATCATCTCTAGGTTGGAAAGAGAAACAGAATACAGTAAGAATATTGTTAATTCTCTTCAGGAATACTTGGGAAATCTCATAGATATTTAGATGTAATTGAGAGAACACAATAACAATATAGTAACTGAGGAACCTAGTTCTTCATTGAGACAATTGGTTCCTAGTGTCCTCTGGCATTTCCAGCTGGAGGTGTTGGTGGTATTTTCGTAGATGGAGCTGTGTTCTGTGTATGGAGATGTTTCTATCTGCTCTTTATTACCGTATTGCAGCCTTGCTAAGGTGAAATCCCATCATCTCCTGGCAGTAATAGGATAACAGAACTTTTTTTTTTTTTTTTTCAAAAGGAGTTGTGACTAAGTGAAGCATGTTGTTAAAGTTCTTGTTATTCTGATTGGATAGAATGTGTTAAAACATTGATCACTCAAATTAAGCTCTTTGAATATCCTGCTTATAGCCTGAATTTAAAAATAGGAGTTTGGTCCCTGTAAATTCCCTTGAACAGGGAAGGAGAGGTTCCTGAGAAGGTTATAGATTACTGTATTAAGTAAGAAATGTGCTTACGTTAACTGTTTTAATAAGCTTATTAATAGCACATACAATTTATCTATATTTTATTAACTAAATATGCTGCTAAGAATGGCTCTGTAAATAAACCCTATTTTTAATAACTTCAGTGTCCCAGTGGCTTTAAATGCAGTTCCTGATTTGAAAATACAATGGCTAATTAAATGAGTAACTTTTAAAAAGCTTATCACCCATGGATTTATCCAATCAGTTTGCTTAGAATTATATGTAATACAGGAGTTCTTCCTAAGAGGCAGATATAAAAATCCTAGCCTTTTTAAGCCTCAAACAGAGTATCTTTGGCTTGTCAGTTTCCTGGTGGAGTTTCTAGAAGGTGGTAAGTATACTAAGAAGCAAGAGTCCTTTCCTCTTCAGGATGGTAGCTCTGTGAAGCCTCTTCTCTGTACATCTGCTCATACCTCTGCTGTCTCTGTTTTGCATGGAATCTGTCTAGCTGCTGCAGTTAGCTCCCTCTTTTGACTGTTTTATAGTGTGGTAGGATTGGGCAGATATTTGTGGTTGTGTTAAGCAGCAAGATTGCTTTTTAGTCATATCTTTATTTAGAGGAGTGTGTTCTAAGGTTAGAATTATTACACGCAGATTTCTAGCTGGCCTATTTGCACCTGATTTCTCCCCAGCACTTATTCAACTGGAGTCATGAAGTGAAACTCCTTTCCTTTTGCCATCTTCTTCTCTATTTATGGTCACAGTAGTTTTCTTCCATGCTGTACAGCAAGGTGGAACAACTTCTCTCCCCAGTAATTAAAGGATAATTGAATTTTTAAAAAGTCCCTCCAGATATGGGCCACCCCATTACATGTTCTAGTGCTTCAAAAGGCAGTGAGTAAGCAGGGTATTTGTAAGAGAAAATGGAGAAATTTCATGTGGGCTTATGGTTTTGTGGTGTCTCAGTCCTGTCTGTTCAGTGTTCCCCCATGCTGGTCAGCATTCCTCTTAATCCTGTCAGCACAAGCCCTCCTTGCTGCTATCGATAACTCTCTTTCGTTTAATCTGAATGTCCTCAGCTCCCTTGATTTTCCTATACAAAAGATAAATATTCAGGGGATTATTTTTCCTTGACAAATTTCTGGTGGAAAAAATCCCCATGATGTGGGAATAGTGCCGAAAAGCAGAACTTTCAGAAAATCAGTCAGTTTTGCTGATCTCCATTCTTTTCTGGAGCTGCTTTTGCTGTCCTTGAGGAGGTCAGAGAAGGGAGAGGCTGCCCATTTCACATCTGCTGCACTGACAAGCAACCAAATGTACCTCTTGGCTAGTAGCTGGCATTTTGGCAGTGCAAAGCTTCTAACTCCCACCCTTTTACAATCAGATGGGATGAATAGAAGAGCTGTGCTATATTGGCAGTTGGCATACGGGCTAAGTACATGGGCTGCATATGAGTCTATTCATCTGAAGTTATCCTTTCAGATCACTGCTTAGTTTTCTAGCATAATCTTCTTGGAAAAGAGCTTGGCACATGTGTGCCCTTTTCTCTTGGCATATGACTGTTTTGTTTTTTTTTTTTCTTTTTCACCCCTAGTAATTTCCTGGTGTGCAGTAGTTATCCTAAGCAGCGGTACTGGTATCTGAAAATGAATGGACATATTGCAATCTGGAGAAATGTCATGTCCTTCTGCTGTGGATTCTGAGTGATACAAGCTGTGGAGGGGTGTGTGTAGTGGGCATGCTATAAATTAAACATTCTCTTTGCTTCAGGCAGGGATAAAAGAAGGATACTCCCACACTTTCTCATTCTTTCTCATCCTTTTTAGGCATCTGAGAATGGAATAAGCCAGTCATAAAATGCAGGGCTAGGTCAGGGTAGATAAGTACCTTCCCCTGTTGTAAAATTCAGAGCAGCATTTAAATCCCTGCCTCCCCTAACACACCTCTAGAGAATCACCCAATCACTTGTAATTACTTGCTTAAAAGAGCATGGGAACAGCTGAATTTCCCTGCATTAAGATAGCTCTCTGTTATATTTCTGCCCTTTTCTGGACAAAAAAAGTGCCTCAAACTCCAATTCATGGCTTTAGTCTTTATGATGTGTTGGTTGTGGGCAGCTAAGCTCTGTAAAAAACAGGAGGGGGAGTAGAGACAGTCAGTTAAGTCCTGTTCATATAATAGCTTTTCCATCCTTTTACCTTGTCCTCTGTATTTGGTTCATCCCCCTCATTTCACCTTATTTTAAATTATGACTGCTTTTGGGGGCAGGAGCTGTTTCTTTACTGTAGGTGTGCTGCCTTTGGCATCACGGAGTCTTCCTCTGGTTGAAGCCATTACTTGCCACACTGCTACAAACACAGATAGGCTTGGAGGGCAGGGGAAATGCATCCTGCAGGGCAGAGAGGGCTGTGAATTTATGTTACTTCAGCAGCGTCTTGGATTACAGAAACACATCTTTGGTGCTAACAGAGTAGTCAAAAGGCTTATAGCTTGCCTTAGTTCTTTCTTTGTTTCCCCCTTGGATCATCCATGGGTGGAAATCGTGCTCCAACAGGAGGAAAATGACCAAACAAAACACCATCCCACCAAAACACTGCTTACAACCTGGGATTTGAGATCTTGTGTAGAGCTCTGCTGAAGGCTTAGTAGAAGTGAACTCAGGAGAAGGAAAATTGCTGCTGGATTTTCTGGTCTGAATGTGTGCTGTGGGTCTGGTGTTTGGTCTCCACCTCTACTGCACCATTCCATATAAATAATGAAGCCAGTTCATCAAGGGCCTGGGAGCATCTTAGGAGCATTAGCATGAGAGTTTGATTTGGCAGTTTCCGGGTTTGCCCATTGAATTTCATTCTTAAAGGCTCCTTTTGAGCTGCTGGAGTCCTTGCACATGAACAGCCCTTATTCCCTAGTCTGGTGCTGATCAGTGTCACAGAAGACAAAAAACCCAGTTTTCCCTTTGTGACCTTAGTCATGTGGCCACTGTATTTAATAGGTTGTAGAAACAGAAATACTTGTTCTCTTGCATGACTCCTGTATTGGGACTTTACCTGATCCAGAGTCTTAATGTGTATAGGTATTACATCTGAAATGGTGTTGATCAAAGTCTTCTGTAATAAAAATAACAGCAGAGACTATAGAGTTTCAGTGGGCTTCTCTCTTCCTCACTTCTGTTTTTACCAATGGCTAAATTGACTGTGGCAGCTGTTGCTTTGGCTGCAGGCTTTTCCATTACGTACTGAAGACTGACACATGTGGTGAGGTTGCTTATCTATTGAGGGGTGGGTGGGTGATAGGACAGGGCAATTTCTCAGTAAATAGTGATGTGTGTGTAGGACTGACAGCTTTGATGTTTTTCCCTGTGGGGTAGAGTGCTGCCATGGAGGATGAAAGCCTGGTATCTTTGGCATTTGGCTAAAAGTAAAGCAGCTCAAGGGTATGCAAAAGAACAAGAGGAAAGAGCAGAGGTGTTCTCCATGGACTATTGTCTTGTTCCTAAAGCAGCTGGAATGTGAAGGCTGTATGTAAATGTAATAGGCTGAATATCTCATATTGGGGCCTGTAAAAATGTGCTCTTGTGTTGTGGTTTAAGCCCAGTCAGCAACCAAGTACCATGCATCTGCTTGCTCACTTCCCCACCAGTGGGATCAGGGAGAGGAAGTGCGGGCATGTTTGGAGTGATGGTGTTCGTCTTCCCAAGGAACTGTTACATGTGATGGTGCCCTGCTGTCCTGGAGATGGCTGAGCACCCTGCCCATGGGAAGCACTGAATTCATTCCTTGCTTGGCTTGCATGTGTGGCTTTTGCTTAACCTATTAAACGGTCTTTATCTCAATTCACGAGTTTTCTAGCTGTTACCCTTTTGGTTCTCTCCCTGATACTGCTGGCGGGAGAATGAATGAATGGCTGTGTGGGGCATTGTTGCTGCCTGGGTTTAAACCATGACACCTTGGTCCAGAGCAAGGATCCAGTCTGACAGAGCATTCACAGTACCTATTGACAGCATGGAACAGTCTGTCATGGCAGTCTGGAGCCTCCCTGTACCTCCCCTCTGAAAGCTCCACTCAGGCTGTGATTGGCAAGATCTTGAGGATGCCCAGGTGAGCACTTGAATGCAGAAACTTTGGATGCTGCAGAAGATGGGGTGATGATTTATTAGGTGACTTGGGTGACTTTTTATTTTAACCGGTGGAGTTTCTTCCAGGTGAGTTTCTAAGGCAAAGACTTAAGTGCCCATTAACAAGTGGTATTACTTCCCATCACTATGTGCCACCAGGATTATCTCCAGTACGTGGCTATTTTCCAGCTATACACTGTTTCCTTAGTTCACCTACTTTTGCGGTTTCCTTTGTGCTATCTACAGTGTGGGGTTACATTTTTGCTATTAAATATCTTCAGTGTTTTGCTCTAGAGGAGATTGCATTCCAGTGGTGATGCAGGAAGAAAGGGAATTATTCTTGTGCTTGATTTACCTGTCAATTGAAAGATATGAAGGGCTTTGTTTGTCTGTAGTATGTCATGACACTCCATGATAGGCGTACTGTCTTCCTTGACAGAGGTGCTAAGTTTGCAGTATGAATTATTTTTATTGCCTGCCCACACAGCTGGGCTGGGCAGATAGTGTATGACGACACTGTTTTTGTGAGTGTGGCTTTTGGGGGCAATTTTTTGGGTTTTCTTGGTTTTTTTTAAAATGCTGGCAGCTTCCTCCATCTGAAGCATCAGTTATGGCCTCTGACTGTGTTTGCACCCTTGGATGAACTTGCTGCCCTCCCGTGTTTACTCTGGGGCTATATACTAAGCTGTGATACCTGTGGCTGAAACACTGCTGCCTCCTTGATGTTGGTTTTCTACTTCCCTTCCAAGTAAATGCAAGGTAATTTTTTTCCTATCATATCCCAGTTCTTTGCTTTTCATCAGCTTATGATGATACCCTGCCTAAAATCATGTGGTGCTTCAGCAGCAAAGCCATTTCTTAGTTCTTTGGGAAGAGGAAATGTTGATGGAATTAAGAGTCTTTGGAGATGAAAACAGTTAATGCAAAGGTGTGCTGCTTCAGCCTCATCTCTGGTGTGCATTTTTCCTTTCTTTTATACAATTCCATGATTTTACTTCCTTGAGTGTCAGGCAAGGTGCAACCTAAAATGTGGAGAAAAATTGGATTCCACTTTGCATTAAATATCAATAAAAGGTAGTAAAGTGAGAGTTCTGGGTACCCATTTTTCTTCTGTGGGAAAGATTAAAAATTAAGCTGACAGGTAGTTTTACGTAGTATGGATGTGGCAAGATGTGCCTGTTCTCAGGAGAGCTTTGTGGCTTTCAACAGGTGAAAGAGCTGTTAACTGCAACACAACAGCTTATTCTGAAGCATCTGGTATTTTTTTTAATGTGGTCCTACTTCCTCAACTTCCAACAACATTTTTGTCCATGGTCGGTATAATTAGTGCTTGTGGGAGAACCTCTGTGCTGGGTCTCAACAAGAGTTATCCTGGTGACTTTGGTCGGTGCTGAGTGCTTCGGTAATCTCAGCCAGGTACCTGCACTCTGCGAATGACTGGTGGAGCAGAGCTAGAATTAGTCACTGCAGACTAAACTGCCATGTGTTTAATATTGATCTACCTGCACCTGCAGAACCAATAGCTCAAGCCTTTGCTGACAAAGCATTTCAGGACAAGGAGTGGGAAGATGGATGCAACACAGAGGCTGTGGCTGATTTATAAATGCTGATTTATTGAGCTACATGCATAGTAGGAATTCACAAGGTGCAAAACACGATGTGTACTTTACTGGAGGAGGAGCTAGCCTGGAGGTGGAGGGGGGAAATGTCTCCAGTATGTAGTGTTGTAAACACTTGTATGTGTAAATCAGTATGTTACCTGTCAGCCAAATGTTACTGATCTCACTATCAGGAGTGAGGCTACAGCTCATTTGGCTTTAAACTTGAAAACTAGGCATCCGAGTTATTTTGAATCATTACTTGTGAAGCATTGGCAAATTGCAAAGAGTAACCAACTGAAGCAAATACTAACAAACAGAAATGTGTAGAAGCTTAAATGAATTAAGTGGCATAGTGTCATCCCGTCGACCCTGCAGGTGATGCAGAGAGGTATGGATGCAGATAAAGATCTGAAGTGTTCTACTACAATATTAAACCACACAAAGCAGTAAGTGCCATTAAAGAGATCATGGGGAATTTATGCCTAAAATAGGAACTTCTAGTTGTTCTTTCTTGTTCCTTTGTTTACATTATAAAATACTCCGCCCTGTCAAAAAGAAAAGGTTTGTATTGGTATGACTTAAGGTTTTGATTCTGTATCAGCCATTCTTATGAGGCGTAACAGAGATCTCATTTATGGAGCCATGGAAACAAGTCATTACTAACCTTTTGATTCTAGGATCTCTAATCTTTCTAGAGCTGGAATAGCTAATTTTACCTATTAAATTACATATTAAATATAAAACTAAGAAAGGGAAAAAGAATTCTGAAAGTGGAATGAGCTACTACAGTACCTCTTTCTCCCTGCAAAGTACTGGAATGGTGGTACTCCTTTTCTATTGTCCATATAGAAGAAATTAAACTTGGTAAAATTTGCTGTGCAAGGCAATTGCTGTCGAGAAACTGTTGTTATCCTAACACGTAGTAAAGATGTTCAGGGTACAGAAATGACTTAGCAACAAACCAGGAGATCTCCTGAAGCTTCCTTGGTCTTTGTTCAAAATGCAGTTATAACCCTTCTGTTTCAGGAAACTAACAGAGAAATGCTTATTGCAGTGTGTGACAGGATTTATAAACACAGAATCAGTGTTCTAAAATCTCAGTCTTCACATCTGCTTAAAGTTGTCCACAGAGTATGAGCCAGGCCTTTTTATTTCTTACAGACCTTGGGTAAAAGGTGAATGATCTAGTAAGAAGAAAGTGAATGTTCTTTAAGTAAAAAAAGCAACAGCGAGGCAAATCTGAGCTGTAGAAAGCACATATAATCCTTGCCAGAAATATTGCAGTCTCTAATTGAGAAGCAGCTAGTCTGCAGCCAATCTGGCTCTGGAGGAAAGATGAAAGTGTTTGATCTCAGCTGTGTTACCACCTGTATCATGCCAGGGAAGTTAAATGCACTGAAAGAGCTCCACTTACTATTGATTTTATTTCTCCAAATGAAGAATGTGTTGATAAATGGCTGATGAAATGAGGTAGCAGTGGGTAAATGAGCACCCTACTACAATCTCCTTTTTTTTTCTGTTGGAGCAATAACCCTGGCACCATTAAAAGAGATGCTTCTTTGCAGTAATGGCAATGCTATGAAAGTGAGTGGTGGGCCAGTTCCTGCCATTTGAGATAATGTGATGAAATCTGAGATACAATAAAATTATTTAGAACCAGGAGAAAAATACATTGCTTTAAGAGCTCCAGTACTTGCTGTTATGTTCCTTCTCTCCCTTGTGCCAGTGTTCATATCCGAGAGCCCTCCTTAGATAAAAGGGCTTAGAATGGAAAATACGGTTGTGTTGCACTGGCACAGTGAAGCAGAAAGAAGCTCTGTGCATAGAGGCCACTGTGAAAAGAGGATGTGTAGTGTTTCCACCCTTCCCAAAATATTTTGGAAAAGGATCAAAATGATGCAAGAGAGAGGCACAAGTGCAGGCTGCTCTAGGAGTCTAGGGAATAAGTCATATGAGGAGGGGGGCTGAGGGCACTGGGGTTGTTTAGTCTGGAGAAGGCTCAATGATGATCTTATCACTCTCCACAACTACCTGAAAGGAGGTTGTAGCACGATGGGAGTTGACCTCTTCTCTCTGGCAGTCAGTGACAGGACATGAGGACATAGCCTCAAGCTGTGCCAGGGGAGGTTCTGGTTGGATATCAGGAAGAATTTTTTTCACTGAAAGGGTGGCTAAACATTGGAATGGACTTCCCAGGTTGGTGGTGGAGTCACCATCCCTGGAAGTGTTCAAGAAATGACTGGATGTGACATTTAGTGCTGTGGTCTAGTTGGCATGGTGGTGTTTGGTCAAACATTGGACTCAATCTTGGAGCTCTTTTCCAACCTAGATGATTGTGTGATTTTTATCTGCTGTCACTGAACATAGAGACAGGCTACTAGTGTGTCCTGTCTATCCATCCTGCCAGTTATCCATTGCCTAGTATCTTGGGAATGCCCTGCACTGGAAGGGTTCTTGTCAGAGCAGCAGCACCTTCATTCAGAGAGGGACTATTTGGAGCCTTCTTTAATGGACAGACTGCTTTATTGAAGCTTGCTGCTCTTGAATTGATTCCCTGAGGTCTTTGACTGCAAATACTGTATAGAGTAAGCTGATCTGTGACACAGGGATCCAGCTGACCTAGCATGTGGAAGTTAAGAGCTCAAAGTAATGAATGAGTGGCATTGAATTAAATTGAGTTAATCACATTGGGCTGTTCAATGGGATATTAAAATCTATAAGAATCAATAATCTTAGAACTGTTGTATATCAGCTTAGATGATGCATAGTGACTGACCAGCTTGTTTCTGTTATTGTCTAAGATGTTTGGTATCAAGATAAAAGGAAATAAACAGAATGTTAAATGAGAGGAATAACATACCCAAATCCTTAACTCTAGAGTGAGTCATGCCTGATAAAAACTCATTTGTGCTCTAGCTATGTGAGGTGGCCCAACAGGATCTCCATGGAAGATAGCATGTACGGATGTTTAAAGTGTCTTCTCTGGGTGATTTGGGAGGGCTGGGAAAAGTCTGGGAACAGGCTGGTTAAAAACATCATGTCAAAGTGGTGCTATACTAGACAATGGCCTTCTCTATTAAACGTAATTCTCCATTAAAAATGCAATGGTGAAACACTATAGCATTCAGTGTAAAGCCCGCAGCAGGAGGAGGGGAAAAATGAGGCTAAGATAACTCTAAAATTACTCTGAAAAGCAGGAAGAGTGTAATACTAAACAAGACCTTTCCTGTAGCTTGTATTTTGCATTACTATCAATTCCACTAGCATCTGGATTCAGTGGAGACAACTTCGTCATTCCAGGCATCTTAGGTTGTTATTTCTGAAATGATCTGCAAGTATTAAGGAACCAGCTCTTTTGAATTTAATTGTTTTGCATATTTTTGAAATGCCAGACTAGGTCTTTAGGTGGCTTATGGTCTTTCCTCGCAGGCATCTTTAAGATATTTGAATTATTTTTGTTATTAGAGAGATTAAGTACAAAAGTTAGTAATGACTATTATTTTTTCCGAAGAATAATTTAAATTTAGAAGAATTTAGAATAATTCTAAAGTGCCTAACTTTAATTTTTACCAATTATTTTAGTTCTGACTGGATTGGTTTGAATAGTGTGGTGAATGATGCCTTGGCTAGCACAGGCAACTTGCTGTGCCCAATAGTGCTTTGTTTTATACATTTATCAAAAAAATAAGTAGGGTGTTGGAAATGACATATGGATTTCTCTCTGGCAATAAAGCACCTGACTGGCTGTGTTATATTATAGTGATGGTTGCAGTATAACAACCTTGATAGATAAAACAGTAGCTAACCTTTGCGCTGGGACATCTAGGTCAGCAGTTTAAAACTGGAGGCCATCCATATCAGCTTACACTTCCATCCTTGTCATCTAACACTTGCCTTTTGTTGTTCCATGTGCCTGAATGTCTCTATGCTACAGCAGTTCCTAGTTGCCTATTTAATGTACAAATGACATGGTATTTTCTCTGATTCGCCACAATTACTTTGTACTTTTACTTACACTCATCTTCTCCTCTGTGAGTTCGCATTTAACATTAACTGCAGTGCAGATCAAATTCATCTCTGTGAAGATGAGCATTTGAACTTGATGGTGAGTGAATGATTGACAAGGTGCAAGTATTATTGTGTCAAGGCTGTGACATGTCATTTGTTGAAAAAGCTATTCAGCCGAATGCTGTACTCATCTGAAAGCTGGGAGTGAAGAATATGCCAGATTTTCAAAAGGATGCTGCTTGATGTCTAGTGGCACCATTAGTGACATTTTGATGTTAATGAAGAAGGGAGCACTTTCTGCTCTGGAAATTATGCTTTTTAAGGTTAGAAGAGGATGCTTTATGAACTCTGTGCTACACTGTTGCAATCCATGCAGCCATCCAGTTTTGCAGTAGATAATGAAGTTACAGTTTGTGGATTGCTGTGGTCTGTACTGTTTGCTGATCATATGGTCTTAAAACTGTATCAAAGACAGCTGAAACAGTTTAAATGTCTCTCTCCTAGTTCTCTGCTGCATAAGCACTTGCTGAGGGTGCCACAGGGATGTTAGAAGCTTGTTAATGGGAAAAGGGAAAGTGTTGGGGAGGTTGTGCCTCTATTACATTGTGTTCCACAATGTGAAGGAAACCTGAAGAATTACATAGGTGGCTTGACCATAAGTTAATGCCATATTCTCTAGTGTGGAACCTAAAATGTTGCCAATATTGGGTGTAAATACTCAGCTCTCAGGAGCACTGCTGTTAATTAGCACCTGTTTCCCTGTTTTGGGTGAATATGGACTGCAAATGAGCAAGTTTGAAGAGCTAGGTCAGATGAATTTACTAACCTAAAACCACAGCCTTCCTTATGCATGGAGCATCTCTTGGATTTTACTTCTGAATGAATCAGCTAGATCAATTGACTCTTCACTAGTGTTGCTTTAATGGAAGATGAAAAATACTTCATACTATAGGATTTGTAGGCTTTTTTCCTCCAAGTCTAATGTGGACTTAAGTATTTTAAAATGGGTCTTTTGCCTAGGTGTGCTACATCTCTTCAGACTTGTGTTTCCAAATATTGTATAGGATTGACCACAGAAGTCATAAACAAAATCAGTTTAAGAACATGTAAAAATAGTGTTGTCTTTTAAGTTACTCTGCAAGGAATAATGTTGTTTCCTCACATGACAATAAAAAGATTTTTTTTTTCCCCCTAACACCTAACAGACTTTGTGAAAAATGAATGAATTTTCTTCTGGTGGAGGAGAGGAGGAAAGGTCCTCTAGAGACCAATCTTCACCAGGAGTTGAAGTCTGCTGCCTTGTGGCTCTGGCTGTAGATTTAATCTCACACTTTACTTACAGATATTGATGAGTTGCTGCATCTCTCCCTCTTTGATATTCTAGAGCCACAAGTGGTCTGACTAACAATAACACCACTGCCTGAAAGCTAGATGTGTATAGCAATGACTATTGTTGTTCCTTTTGATGAATGCACCATATGCTGGTTGCTTACTTTGAGTTTTTGGGAACAAAATTCATTAAAATCTCTTCACTGCTCTTTTCCTGAGACAAGGCTGGGGAGGGAGGTAGAGGAACATCCTGCCACTATACTGTCTCCATTAAATTGCTGTCGCAGATGCTGCCTTGGCTGCTGGTAACAGTGTCAGAAATGGCAGCAGCCTTCTGCAAAAGTGGTTTAAAAATAGACCTATTTGGGTATGCTTGTTCCCTTAAAGGGACACTGTCAGTTTGATTTAGTCCCTACATTTTAGCTTGGTTGCTGTTAGCTATGCCATCTCTTCTGAGTTGCCAGCCAATTTGGCGAGGTCTGCAATGGGTTTGGTATTGTTTTACATAGAGGCAAATATGCTTTCTACATAGCACAATAAAGTTTTACTAAACCTAGTAAATTGATTATACTTTTTTTTTGCTGGTGTCTGTTGCCATGAAAATGAGGCACAGCTAGCATTCTCCTGCCAGTGTTGTCACCCCTGCAGCTGAAGGCCTTGTGCAACCAGATTACAGTTATCCATGTCCTTTCAAAATACACCCCTCTTCTGTTTTTTGACATACTGCCTCACTGCTCAGTCCTGCTTTTTTTCTGAGACAGAAATGTTATTCCTTCCTTTTGCCTCTTTCTACCAAAATTAATTTGGGCAATGCAGTGGGATAAGATTGGAAATGCACAACCCCCACCTTCAATCTATCTTAAAAGGACAAGGTTGCTTTTAAGGGTGAGAGTGGTTCTTTGAAATGATGAAATTTTTTGGGCTGGTGACTTTCCCTCTTCAGAACAATACAGCATCATGCTGCTTGTGTCAGGAGGCAAATGAGAAGCTTGACCTACAGCAATAAGACTGTTGTTGTCTACCATTTCCATCAGAGCCAAATGTTCCTGCTCTGCCCAGTGTTGACACAGGTTGTGTTACAGCCCTGGAGAGCAGAGCAGCTACAGTCACATAACTGCAGTGACTGGTAAGGAGATACAGGTTTCTATCCTGAAAGTTCTGTTTCATTTTCTTGCTGCCTGTATTATTTGTTCCCTTCTGTGCAGTGGGATGGCACTTGACAGCACTAAGCAAAGGCTGTGAAAGCTGACTGAAGCGGGCTGAGAGGGGACTGTTGAAACATGCTTTCAAGCAATTACATCTGGCTTTGCAGTGGTACCATCGATTAAATATCTTCGTCCTCCACCATCCTTTCCATGTTAACTGCTGCTTTCTCCTGTGCTGCCTTATCGCCCTTTTGCAATGTTTCTTACTCTTTGACATGTCCCCATCTCTCACATCAACTATCACTACAATCTAGGCCCTGTAGCCCCTTTGTAGCCTGGTTTCCACTTGTCTAATCTTTTTTTTCATTACGAGTTAGATTTCGCTGACATCTTTAAGCTTCTGTATGTCCTGACTTGGAGAGTTCAGCATTGATTTCAATTAGAGACCATGCCTAGAAGGCTTCAGCAAACAGTGTCTCCTCTCATGGTAACGAGTTGTTGTTACCACTCTCCCAAATGTGCTCACTTGTGCACAGTTCTCACAGTTGCTCTGATTTGCAGTCTCTCATCAAACCATGCAAAGGAGGGCAGCATTTCAGGGGTCCTCTCCCTGCTTCTGTTGGATGGACAGGTCAGGAGGCCGCTGTGGAGGACTTTCCTCTCAAAGGAGTCTTGAAATGCTATTGTGGTAATTTGAGTCCTTGAAAGTGTGCTAGATTGAGGCACCTGCCATCTAGCATTTTAACTTGTCCTTTCTTGGCGTTTGCTCCTGGCTTAGTTGTGCTTCAGTGAGATATATGATGCACATCCTGTGACAGGTATGTAGGTGCTGGAGCCAATTTACCCTGTGCCACCATAAGCAGTTTTTTAAATGATGGCATGTCTGTCTCTCTGTGACATGGATGATGTTCGTTCCTGGATCTGTGGTGAGGTTCTGGAAGCCTGGAAGAAACCTAATGTTGTGCCAAGGCATAAAAAGGAAAAACAAGACAAATCCAGTAATTATAGCCCTGTCAACTTGATGTTTATCCCGGGCAAAATAATGAAATGGCTGATTAAAGGATTTGAGTAACAAAGAGTTAAAAAGAGTAATATAATTAATGTCAGTCAAGTTGGGTTTATGGAAAAGAGATCATGTCAAACCAACTGGATATCTCTTTTGATAAATCTAGTTGATTAAAGGAAATTCTCTAGACATCTCTAAAGCAGTTGACTTGCTACCACAGGACTTTTTGGAAAAAAGTGATAAAGAACTAACATGGCACACACTAATGATATTACCAACTGGCCAGCTGTGACAGGTCTCTGAACGTGATGGTTAACACAGAATCACTGCCGAGCATATGTGTTTCTAGTAAGGTCCCGCAGCATTTGGTTCCTAGATCTGTTGTTTAATACTTTTTAATTACGTGAATGTGGAATAAATCCCCAGATCATTAGTGATTAAAGTCTGCAGTTATGCTCCCCCAAGTCTTGTCCCAACAAGGAAGACAGTATTCTGTAATACCAGGTTTCCAAGCCAGTAATACCATATCAGGAAATGTAAGCAGGCAAACGTGGAGCTTCCTAATGGGGTTAAAAGTTAAATTTGGCATCTAGGAATAAAGAGGTCGTGGTTGCAGAGTGGGAGGCCCTTTTGGGAAGGGGTAGACTCAGAAAAGGACTTGAGGTATCTGCTGAATAACCAGTTCCTAAGTTGCCATAAGGATTAATGAGGTCTTTGGGTGTGAAAATGAGGGATTTTTAAATGAGACACTAGAGGTAATTCCTTTGTCACTGGTGCAATTGCTTTTGTGCTGGTGTGCCTGGCTCTCATTTCAACAGTGCTAGAAGGATGCTGATAAACTGAAGGAGGATCAGAGGCAATGTCAGAATGATTAAAAGGTCTGAAAAAATGTCCTTCAGTGACATGCTCTGAGAGCACAATCTGCTTTAGTTTATTGAGCAGAGGTTTAAAGGTGGCTTGACCAGTCTATAAGTACCTATATAAGGACCAGAAATGTTCTGTCTAGCTGACAAGTGTGCTGTGATTGCTGCTGGCTGGAAGTTGCAGCTGGACAAATTTAGACTAGAAGAAAGAGCTATGTTTGAAAAGAATGGTGCTAATTAACTGCTGGAGTGTTTCTCTAAGGGTTGTCATGGATTTTTCTCTGCTGACAGTTTCACTCTTCCTTGACAGCATGCTCTAGTCAAACCAGGGACTTCATTTAGGGACTGGTATGATCTGTGTTTTACAGGAGGTCAGAAAGGGTGATTGGTTTGGTGTTTTCTAGCTGTAGGATCTGAGAATCCATTATAGTAGTTCTTGACGGTACTGGGTAGTTTGCTCCAGCGAACAGGAGAAAGAAGATATCTCTTGTTTTAACTTGTGTAAAATGGATGCAATTTAAGAAAATTAGACATTAGTTCACATAATGAATAACCGTGATTTTATCAGTTTGAAGTTCTATTTTTCTGCAGTTTGACAAGTTTAAATGGCATTCAGGTAGCTTTTCATGCAAGGTGTCACTCTGTTTCCTTACTAATGCCTGAGCAAGTACCTTACCCATTGTCAGATTGTTAATTCTCTGTTATTAAGTACTCAGGTTCTTCTTCATTGAAAGGACTGTCAGTTGTCAACGTGGATCATTTAGATTAAGAACCCAACCTGTCAGATGCTCCTCTACTTTTACAGACTAGCATCCAACAGTGTGCCATCTTTCTGGAATTTAGACTTTTTAAAAAATATTCCTCCCCTCCACCCCTGAAAAAAACTACAAGTAATCACTAGAAAGGAATCCATATTTCCACATTCTACTTGGGTGTGCAACACCTGCAGATACATGTGTACATAAAAGTCCTTCCAGCTTCATTTAGTGGTAATGCAGAAGGAGGAAACTGCTTGTTTCTGTATTCAGATTTGGTTTTGCTCTAATTGTGATATTGACTCTCTATTTTGGAGCTAATTAGGGTTTAGGTGATTGTGACCCTCTCACCTTGGAAGAGAAGGACTGTTCTAGGACTTGGTAGACCTGACATCATCTGTTGAGCCTGCCAAAGGACTCTGGTGTGATCAAAACTTTTCTTTTGTGCCTATATCCTGTTACCAGGAGTATGAATAGTAACCTTTATTTGTCTTGCCGTGGTATATTTAAGGACTTCATGGCAGGAGAGGTTTTCTTGCCTTTTGCTGAGGGCGTCTATATACAGCAGAAGGACTTGAGAAACTTGTACACTTTGCTTCCCATCTTAAAGAGAATCCTGTAATTGGTTAATGAACACATTTAGTATCTGGGTACTTTGAGAGCTGGCTGGAGGCTAGGCTGAGTGGAGTGTTTGTTTAACATATGTATATGTGGGTATCTCAGAAGAGCTCTCTAGAGCCTGGGCCCCTTGTGAAATCCCTTGCCCCTGTAGCAGCACAGGTTTGACTTGGCCTGTGCTGTGGCCAGGTAAAAGGATGACTGGTGTTAGATCAGTGGGTACTGTGTATGCACAGTAAAATGCAGTTGTGTACAACACCTGTGTAGCTGTCTGCATCTTCCCTATGATGTTTAATCAGAGGCTGGGTAGGATCTGTGTTTCTAGCATAACTGAATGGTAACCTAGTCAAAGAAAGTATTTGTAGGCAAGGAGACTCCTAAGAGTTGTCACAGAGTCATTGAGTAGCACTGGCAGAATACAACTGGGGCTTGTGCAAGTGGAGCTGTATCTCTTTGCTTGGTTTTCATGAAGCCTTATTCTGGCACAGGTGCTACATTGGGCCATACCTACCTCATTGAAGTCAGTGTGGTCTTGAGGTTATCTGATTACAACACCTTTAGTTTCTAACTCAGGCAGCTTTCACCAAGAGAAATGTCATAAAGCCAATCTCCAGTCTGAAGTGACATATATTCCTTAGCAGCTGAAAGAAAGTGAGGCCTTTAAATTTTTTTCCTGTTGGTTTCCCCACTGTCATCTGGGAGCACATTCCTTATGCTCTGTTTGGTTTTGTCTTTTGCTATTATCAAGACTCTCTCTGTAAAGTGAGGGTCCCCTGCCTGAACATGAAATAAAGAGGTAGGTGAGAATCTACAGTTAATTGTGCACTGCAGTGTCGTTCAGCTACTTGCATAATATTTAATTCAAGTGGTTATATTCTGTTGTCTTTCAGACTCTTTATTGAAGACTGCGTCTGACTTCATGGTTTCCTCTGTTACTCGATCTTCAAAACAGTTGCAGTTAAGACAGTAAGTCAATACTGTCTTCTGTGGTTCACACAGAAGGCTTCCAGATTTCTCTTTCCATATTAGTCATACAACTTGACTAACTCCTGGTTTTAGCCTGTATATGTATGGCTCAATACAGAAGCCTGTAAAGTATAACCTCCCTGTATTTTTATTCAAAGAAATGTTGTGTGGGGTGTTTGTAATATTGAAGTCTGTTCCTCCTCTCCTGCTAGAAGAGCAATTAATGAAAACTGTCCTCATAACATCAACTGTCATTAGTTTTTTGATATAGAATATGTGTAAGCATATGCCCCAACCATTAGTCTTTGAAAAAAGGTTGGCTAATATCGAGTATCAAAGATAAATTTGCTCTTGGAAGCTTGATCCATCAGTTTCTATCTGATATGCTGAGAAAGGAGACAAGGAAGAATGGCTTGGATAGTTGCATAATGCAGGGAGTCTTAGGAGATTACAGAGAAGTTGGCAGGAAAATAATAAAAGTGGAGCAAATATGTAATGACTTTCTTTCTTCTGAAGTAGAAATGAATTGATTGCAAAGCCTGTGTGAAATTGTTCTCAGCTTTAGAAAGTCTGGTTCTGTATGTAATGCTTATGTCTTAATCCTATCTATGATAAGCTTGTTTTCAGACCAGTGACTTGACAAAGGTCCTGATCGGTGTTCTGTATGGCAGGCAATGTGAACATCACCATTACACAGCAGATAGCCTGGGTGGTAATTAGAATTTTGTAATGTGGATTTTTTCTTTTAAGCACCTTTCTGTTGGAGACTGTTGTTTGGAGTACAGTCTGATCAGCAGTTAAGGAAGAAAAATATTGTGCTGGCATGGAATTGTTGTTCGTTCTTGTTGCCCCTCCAAAAATTAATCTTTTGGGTAGACAGCAGAGATTTGGAGAAAAATAAATACAGAGAATATTTTCAGTTTCTTACTTTGGCAGAATGAAATGCTTTTTTTGCGTTTGATTGAGGTAGCTTGTAAGGGGGGTTGTCTAATGGTGTAGTATTTCTGGTTTTGGCTTTTGCAGTGTTAGGAAACTATTGTCTCAGGTCTGGGCTTCTGCTGAAAAGAATTCTTACATTTCAAGTGTGAACAATACTTTTAGAGTACTGATTCTTGATTTATTTAACTCATTTTAAAATAAGCAAATTAAAAAATAAAGATTTATTCTTCCTAGAAATTATGTCAAGTGTCACTACTGGTTACCAGCAAATAATTGATTAAAATAAAAAAGGCAAGGAAACACTTAAGTGTGATTGAAATGAAAAGGCAAAGAAACACTTAAGTATTAGACATGAAAAACCCTGGCATACATACATACTAAAACTGATATCAATTCAAAATGCTACTAGGTGAACTGACCATTTATGGTTGCACAAATCTCAAAGTATGTTGTTCTCTTCCACAAAGGACCGTGCTTTATTTTGAAATGAATTAATGTGTGATCTAGGTTTCAAATTTGGAAATCCTTGTGATTTCTGTAAATGTTTGGAGTGATGAGTATCATATATTGCTATTTAAGTCTTTGTATTAAAGTGCCTAAGTACCTGAAACTGGGTGCTAAGACTGAACAGTAATGTTAGAAGGAACCTACTAATAGGGACTTAAGTTTGTAGGCCACGTTGGAGTTCTTTGATGAATGGCTTAATATAGAAACTTCCTTTTCTTCTTACTTTGTAAAACTCTCACTGTGTTGATTCACTACAAGAAAGAAAATTAAAAAAAATAATTAGTTTTCATCTTGTGTATCTGCACTCTCTTGACTTTGGTTTTTTGTAACTTCAGAATTTATTTCCTAGTTGGTGCCATAGCAAAATTATGAACCTAGTATAGTCTTAATACACTCTTATTTTGTCCCTCCAGCATCACCTGAAAGACCTGTTCAGAAAGTACGGTTTTACTGGAAAACCTGCAAAACCTGGATAATCTTATTTCATTCCTTACGTTTTGAGTAGCTTAATGTATTGCCTTGTTGACATTCAGCACTCCAACAGTGGAATGAAAGGAGAGACCAACTGCCTTGAATAAACATAAGGCACAGGACAGGTCAGGTTGGAACTCTGAAAAGCCACTATTGGCTTGTTAAAGCTGACTGTAGTGAGTCATGCAGAGTTGTGTCCTAGCAGAGGACAGTTACTTTCAGAGGTCCTACAAGGCTGATTCCATCACTGGTGGTGAAGTTCTGCTGGGAAGGTAGCTTGGATTCTGGTTGGGAACATAGTAGTTGAGTGATTAGAGATCACTTGCATTCTGTCCTGGTCATGTCTCTGGTTTGCTGGGTAGCCTCGGGTAAACCATTCCCATCTCTTGTGTCTAGTTCTCTATCTGGTGAGCAGGTTTGAGGATTCTGGCTTCCTTTAAGATGCAAAGCAAAATATACAAATTTTTCTCACTGAGCATTACCAGTGCAGGAGGAGACTTGTCCTGGTACTCTTGATCTTCTGGTGAAAAGTGCTACCAAAAGTCTTAGGTGCTGTTTATTCTACCTCTTTGTGTTATAGATCTTTTTAAGTGAGCTCCAACTCAGATAAAAGCTTTAAAGGGTTTCAGATTTCTACTACAACAAAGAAGGAATAGGGACTTTTCTGTCAATGAGATAATAATTGGTAGGAAGAAAAACCTCTTATAAGGGCATCTTATATCTTTTCTAAAGCCAGGTTTTGAGTTAATAATATTTTAAATTAGTAATGAAGTAGTGGCTTTGTGAAGCTTCACTCATTACTTTGTTGTTCACAGCACTTAAAAAAATTTAGGGTTTAGAAAATTATTTACTCTGTGTGCTTCAGCAAAGATTACCTGAAGCTGCCTAGTTTCTATTTTGTGCATATTTGTAAACCTTACTCTAATATGTAAAATGCCAGTAGGTGGCAATCAAGAATATCCAGGCTGATGCCTCTGTGTTTCATAGAACCAAAAAGCTTCTTGTGTATGACAGAATATCAGCTTTTAACAAGCATGCAAAACTGGAGTGCCTGGAATTAGTGGAAACTTGTGCAAAGATTGCTTTGGTCTCAGTCTGTAGTTAATCACATCTGTTTTCCCCAAGAAACAAATAGGGGTTAGATGTTCATAAAGGACTTGTAGCTTTGATTCCAAGTGTTTTGCCTTCCAGCTTGCTCCAACTAAACTTTCACCTTTTGCGCTGTTGGGAGCAACCCAAGTGTATGTTGGGAGTTGGAGCATGTCCTTGCGTTGCAGGGAGCTCTGTCCTCAGGCCAGCTATGTCTGATGCAGAGCTGATGTCTCTGCGGGATGACATAAGGAACCTGCCTCAGTGCAGCCAGAAGAGAAGCCGTGTGTATGTGTGACTCCACAGTATTACTCCTTTCAGAGCTTATTTTGCCATCGCAGGTTTCCACAATTTTGTGTTACTTTCAAAGTCACTCTGCTGTAGTGACCTGGAAACTCACTCTGGGCAAGTGAAGAGTCATGAATTGAAAACAATTTCACTATAACTGCACTCAAGTCAGGCAGGGGTAGGATTTTTCTAGCTTCCTTTCCCCCTGTGGGATAGGAAAAAATTGCTGTTCACTAATGAAGTTAACGGTTGATAATTTGCTGGTAATTGGATGGACAGATTTATATTTGCTGCAACAGGGAAATCTTATTGCTATACATAAAATTTCCAATGAAACAGTTTGTAAGATTAAATTGCAACTGACAGTACAGCATTTTCCTCTACCATTTACCAGCATAGTAAATGACTTTTTCCCACATCTGCCCTCAGTTTGATCTTTCCTTATGATAGGAGACTGCCATGAAAGGGAGAAAGGTGTAAGGATTTTACTTTGTGGAGGCCATTTTTTGCAAAAGAAATGGCTGTGGCATGAGGTCGTTTGAAACATTGACTGCTTTGTATTGGTATTGTTAAAACATTGTGACCTACATTGCTTGGGCACTGTGATCTACTCCAATTAATGGATCTGTCAGCACAGATTAATTATGAAACTGACAACTGCTTCTAGATGTAGTGGGTACTGGTGACCTCTAATCATGAGAGAAGGATGTTGGCTTCTGCTTTGTGTGTGTGTGTGATAATGTAATTTGTATGAATCTGCTTTGTGGAAACTGTCTTTTTAAAATGCCAAATCCCATGTACCACATTTGAATTACTTTTACCAGATTTTAGCTTCTTAATACACTAGAAGTCTGTAATGCCAAACTAATGTGCATCTTGGATATTTGCTTCTAGCCCTGCATTTTCCTTTATTTCAAAAGAATCAGTGTAATCATCATTGCATTCTGTCATTAACTTCATTAGTGAACCTCTCCTAGTCTTAGACGACTGCTTTTCAATCATTACATAAAAAGGGCACTGGAAGTAAAAGGGTGTTGTTTGAGCCGCCCCTTTACGTGGCCTTGCATAGTGACAGAGAGCACAGACTACTTTATAACAGGCAAAAGTAAAGTTTCTAGTTCCTCTGCAGCCTTTTCTTGATTCCACTCATTTTCCTAGATCAGCTTTCAGTTACCTTGGTTTCTTCCCTGTGTTTCCAGAAGGAAGATTGAGCTAGGTATTTCAGATGGAAGTTTGATTTAGAAGTTGTCTATCTGTGTGTGGATAGTTTCTAAGCTTTGCTAAACAAGAGGGAAGCCGTCTGCTTTAGTAACTCTTCTGAGTAGGAAGAGAGTAGGCAACTTTATGTGATTATCAGGTTGACTCCTCTGCCTTTATTTCTCTGAAAGGCTTCCCTTTGCATTAGCAACTCAGCAGTGCACAGGAGAAGTTAAGATCGTTTTGCCAGTGTACATTAGTTTCAACTCATGCAAGTTAAATACCATGTGCCAGTGTGTTGCTTGGTCCCCCAAAATGTTCCAGTACAACTGTAGTGTCTCAGATTTCATAGCTCTCATCAACTGAAACAGTTTACTTTTGCTAGAAAACTTGTCCTACTCCACATCCACTTCTCTTGCGGTAGACAGAGGTTCAGGAAACAACAGACCCTCAAAACCAGGCTGTGACTTCTCTAAAGGCCCAGGCAGCAGGCAGTCATGGGAAAGGAACTGGATAAGAACGTGACATTAATGTCATGTCACTTAACTGTGGGATGTTTCGGTATGGGAGAGGAATGTTTGTACTGACATGTTCCCTTTTTGATGGCTAATCTTTAATATTTCATGAAACCAAACTAGTTCAGAAACATAAAGAAGCCTTTTACTAAAGTGATTTTCTAGAGCAGACTTGGCATAATACACATAGGCCAAGTCTAGCCAGAAAACTGTCAAGCTTCTTCCTCCATTTTTCCTTCTCTAATAAGCTGAGACACATTGCTCTTATGCTTCAAGGCATCTCAGGAAGCTGGAGATCCCATGCTTCTGAACTGGTACAACTACAGACATTTTCTCTAGGATTTATCTACCTAGTCTTTCAACTGGTCTAGAAAAAAATTTCCTGTGCTTCAGTGCACAGTAGGGAAATTGTCCAAAGCTGTTTAGAAATATCTGTGCACTAAAATCTTTTATTTAAATATTTGGACAGGACTGAAATTGTACAATGATCTAGTACGAAGCATGAGCATATTGTAGGTAACTTTTATTCCCCACAGTAGGTAACATAAACCATTTTCTGTGGAATGTGTCTGTTATAATTTCCTTTTAAGAAAATTTTCCTAATTCATGTAGCTGCTAGGCACAAACTAGATTTATTTTTTCTCAGTAATGAGGGAGCAAGTTTTTAGGTGTATGATAAGTGTTGCCTTGTGAACACTTTCTCTTTGACACCTTCACTGCCTTTTCAGCTTCCTTGTAATCCTTATGTTGTCAGTTTCCTCATGCTTGAACTTATGGTTTGCCAAGACTTCACCATATGAAAACTTTTGTCTGGTGCATTACCCACCATAACTAAAAGTATACACATCAACACCTTAAAAATGGGGATGAAAACCTGATCATCTTTGATATGAACTCAGAATGGCAGTGTTCAAAAACACACAAAGCTTCATGGGTCCAGATGAAGCAGAAATCCTGATCCATTTTTACCTTACCCTATTGCCCCAAAGAGTCCAGATATCTCATTTTTGATACCCTCCCCCAAGACTTGTATTGCATGTCAGCATGCATTACTAATTTTTACACTGTACTAAGTACAACATCCCCTCCAGCAAGGAACTCTGATTGCAGCTTTCCATTGTGGGTAGAATTAATCATAAATGATAATTGCAGTGCTGTTAAAACAAACTGAAAAGATTTGCTGAACCAATGTGGTGATGGAGAGAAAGAACAAAACTAGAACAAGGAGGGCATGGGCATAACATGTTCTTAAATTTACTGCTGTCCCTCCTTATCCCTGTCCTTTATACAGGAATGAGTATGGACCACGGAGCTGAAGGTCAGGTTCACATCCATTATGGCAATGGCAATATGGAGAAAGAGGTTGACTTTGCAAGGGCCAGTTCAGTCTGTTTCTTCTGCTCTGTCATGATTTTTCATTGATTGCCTATAGAACTGAGCAACGCTTTTTGCTGCATCCTGTAAAGAAAGGCTGGGTGCTTTGCCTGTTTAACAGCACAACAGTAACTGGTTGAAAGGAGTTGCGTGTTCTGCAACTGGAATTGGTCTTAGTGGTTTGGAAGTGTATATGTTTCTTTTTTTTGGAAGAAAATTTTGTCTTTTCCAGTTCCATGTCTCTCCTTAGAGCTGTTTAAGCTGCAGTTTTCACTCTGTTTTTATAATGTACTGCTTGAACACACAGCGTCTCTGTTGGGCAGGGAGATGCTGCTTCCTGCAGGCCCAGATAGATCTGATCCCTCTTATAGTTCTGGAAAGGATTCCACAATCTAGCCTTCCAAAACACAGCAGTAGCAGTAGTTTGCTGAAAACACGGATTTATTTATTCCAGGTAAATACTATAAGTAGAGAGAAGTAGATTGAAAATGATAAAAAGCCCCCAAAACTTAGGTGACTGTGAACTAACCTCACCATTGAATTTCCTTGTTAGCTAAACAAGTTCTCAACTTGGGTGCTGCAGTCATCTATTGGGCATTGCACTGATGATTGTTGACACAAACTGAGCCCCGGCAATTGCTATCAGTCCAGCACTTCCTCCCATAGGTTGTTTTTAATCCTTTCCAAATATCCACAATGTTCCTTTGACTCAGAGTCCTGCATTGAACCTCGTGGTTTGTGTGTTTCCAGATGTTCCTGCAGAAGTCTTCCAATGGAACTCAGGCTTTGCTCCTTCAAGGACCAAGCTGTTGAAGAGAAGATGCTGCCTGCATTGCTCAAACTTTGAATTGCTCAAATTGATTTAACCTTAGAGTTTCCTGGAACCAGAACTAGATAATCCTGAAATCCCCAAATATGTATCCTGTTGATAACAGCAACATTTTTCACTCCATCTCCCAAAGTTATTGCTTCTTTCTCAGTGTATAAAATTGCTCCTGATCCTCCAGGCTCTTTGCAGCAGTTACACAGCTGAAATTATCACTATCATCTGACACTAGCTCTGCAACTCTTGAGATATGTGCATGGGTTTCCCCCCACTGCCCTTAAACCTGCAATGAGCCAGCGTATATTTTCTAGATGTGAACATGTATGCCCTTTTGAGCTGTTTAGCTTATTGTGATATGCAATGCGTTATGTACTGCAAAGAGGCCTCAGCAGTACCTGCTGTATTTTGGAGCCATCCTTACTAGCTGACTCTGTAACTGGGGCAGGTCCACCAAGCTTTTGCTGGCAGTTCCTAGTGAGGAAACCAGCAGTGGAATAGTTGAGGGATGTTTTGTTCCTCTGCTCCTGCAGGACTAGAAGGCTGCACAGGAAGATAGCTTCAGGAATATGAGAAAAGAAAAGCTGCTTTTGTAGTGGAAGAGAAGATGGTCTCCTGGTAACCCCTCTCTGGAGACTTGCAGGACAGTATTTACTTTGCAAGGAGTACTGGAGCCTTAGAGATGGCAGTGTTCTGTATTAGGACGTGCTGCAGATTGCTTATGCCTGATGCAATGAGTTGTATAAGGACCTGGAGTGTTCTTTTACGACAGGATGTTTCAGATAAGACTGCTTGAGTGGAGGGTCAGAGCAGATAGTATTTCTACTTTGCAACTTAGGGCAGGATGTATTTGGTAATACATTTTAGTATTTCTGGACAAATGAAAGCCAACAAGTCCAAGTCTAAATGCAGCCAAGTTCTCCCCTTAGTTCCTGTTTAAATACAAGTAATGGTCACTTGACATTTTACTGCTGAGTTTAACATAAAGGGCTTCAAAGCTCCTTAGGCTATCAGCCTCAGACAAGAAGTGATGGAGTCTCAGCATTTTCTTGTACTCTTCAGGAAAATTCACTGGAAATGAGAGGATGAATCTGGATAACCTTTCAAAAGACATCTAGAAATATCCAACACTTTATCATATGTCTGAAATCTCAGAACCCTTTGTCCATGCTATATTCATAAAATATATGTTAAAGGGAAGGAGAAGAATTGTATTAAGTAGCTTCAGGAACAAGACCATCTTTGTCTTCACATAATTGGTCTGATATTTTAGTCTAGCAGGACTAGAGGAAAATCTGCCATAAGTGATGTATGAAAGGGGACCTCCTGATTTTATTTTCCTTTGCAGGGGTTTCCTGCCCCTTAAAATGCCTGATCCTGTTGAATTTTGCTGTGATTTCAAACAACCTTAGTCCTAGTGACAAGCAGCAAACCCTAAATAGTCATGTGTCCTTCATCCATAACTCACTATAGTTAAACAAAATTCTCTTAGAGTGATCTTTAAAGCAGAAGCTGTGAAAGGGTAAGTCCCTTCATTAGGCCTGAAAGTAAGGGAATGAATAATTCCTCCAAGCAGAGAATGACTGAGTATTATTCTTTTCCACTGCTCTAGATACAAGTCCTATAGTCCTGACTGCCTACACGGTGTTCTGCTCCTATTATACGTGCCTTCCTCCTCTGCAGGAAGCGTTACATCTTAATCTGCAGCCCTGTCAGTTTGTCAAGAGATGGGAAGTCCTGATAGAGATGGTTCTTGACAGAAAGGAGCAATAGAGTATAAGGAGAATGAGGAGACCACACGGACACAGGAGACACAGGACTTTGAGCAACCTCATCTAGGGTTCTGCTGGCAGACACTGGACAGAACCGGATTTCCTGAAAAGGAGCATATTAAGGAAGTGCTTAGTACCCTTAGCTATGAATTATTGCAGTAAAAATTCACTTGATTACACTTGAACTGAACAGAAAGCTATGTTGTCTGGCCAAAATGTACATTCTTTTTATTAAAAAAACAACCCCCAAAACAGAACAAAACGTCCAACCCCTTCCTCCAAAAACCCAGGTAATACCCCCAAAAGAACCCTTTTCCCTCAAAAAAACAACCCGTAGGAACTAAAATTAATTAAGGATCCTACTCTTCATGAACACTTATGTAAATATTCTCATCATAAGCTTTGTATCTAGCCATTTAGTTAACAGAATACATGAATGATTCATGGTAGCCCTATACATAATGCATAATTAAATCACAGACTGATGGAGTGGAATTTATTAATTGTGAAGACACATGTGTTACCATGATACTAATTTATTTCTTTCAATTTTATTGGCATATTGCTCGCTCATCTGTGATTGCCTGCTTTGTTGCATTACCCAAGAACAGTAACATGTTGTTAAAACAAATTATCTGGATGTTTGGATAGGCTGTTTGTTCACTGATGGGAACAATATGTATTTAGCAAAAAGATTTAATGTAAATTATTATACATGGGGTATTATCTTAGCACAGAACCATCCCACCAAAGCTGCTCTGATGAGCCATATTAATTTCTGATATAAGTAAAAAAAATGTTAAAAAAATAACTGCAAGGACTCTGGCATGAAGAAAAAGTGGAAGTTCACAGAAAATGATCTTGGCAAAATTACATGGTAACTTTTTATATATTTTTATGAATTCTTGCAACATTAGATTGTAAAATTTAGCAGGTATTTTAGCTCATTCTTAGAATTTGTGTGACTGCCTCAGGCTTTTGTCCGTGATTCCTGTCATGTCTTGGTGGGATCTTTGGAAAGAGATTTTTATTTGTGATAGATACGAATTTCACGTCTTACCAATGGAATTTGATTTCTAGCGTGGATATAGTGTGATAGTTTTTTGAATGCTAGTATTTGAATGAAAATTAGGGAAATTGTTTTAAGGAGACTTTACACACCCTCCTTTTCTATGTTTCTGTACTTTTGCCAGATCAATTGGCAATTGAAGTTACGGCATTGAAACCTCAAGTAACTGTTTTGCTATGAATTTGATGAAAGGAGTTAAGTGTCTCACTTGGAAAAAAGGCCACATTTTTATATACTTTTTTAGCCTTTTTGTTAGTCAAATGATTGTAATCACAGTGCTGAAAGGCAAGGGCTTGTTCTCTTGAAAAACTGTGAGGGTCCAAGGCACAATAATAAGGGGAAATGAAAAGTGTAGACTCTCTTAGGAAGATTTGAGGAGAACAGATGTGTAGTTGTCATCAGAAAATATTGGTTAAATAGGTACTTAGTGGAATATCTCAGGTATGCCTGAGCCCTTAAATCATGTTGCTGTCAGGAGCAATCTGCAATGAGCCCAAGTGCTTGTAATTCCACTGCTGTGTGGTGGAGAGCAGTAGTGTCTATAGAAAATTCTGTATCTTTGTAGCCAGAAGCTGATATTAGGCTAAGTATCATTAACTATCTTATTTCTTTGCCATCTAAGCTGAGAAATAAAGTCAGAACGGACACTTATCTCATTTTACCTGTTGTACATCCCAGGCTGTTACTGTGTAATCCTGCCATGGTGGCCAGTAGCAAAGGTAGGGTATGAATCAGTGGTGGATCTTCTAACTCTGGCATACCTTGATCACCTTCTAGGTTGTCATATCTGCTGTACTGAGATTAGAAAATATGTCCTGTTTTTGTGCAGAAGACTCAGGTTGAGCTGTCTTTTAAAATCACTCAAAATCATTGGTCCTGAACTTACTTCAGTGCAAAAGCTGTTTCTGAACTTGATTCTTCTGGAACATGGGTGGTGACTCTTCTGCTGACCAGGATATCCTCCACTGGATACACAAAACAACCTGGCTTGCACTGCAAGGAGGTGGAGTAGAGTTTGCTGGTTGATGTATGAAACCCTCCCTCTGTTTTGCTGTGAGATTAGCTGCCTTCTTTCATATAAAATGATGCTGGAAGATACTGGAGGAAAAAAATGGATGTGGAAAAAAATCGTAATATGTAATCAAGCAACATTTTGGAATTTCTTGTGATTGTGAAGGAAAAGGAAGTTGAGGTGTTTTGTTTGATTTAGCCGTCTGCCAGGACCTCAGCATGCTAGGTGCTGTATTGACACATGTTAAGAGTAAGTCCTTGCTCAAAAAGTTTGCGATCTGGTGAGGCAAGCAAAAGCAAGATATGATAAGTACTATCACTGCTCTTCAGAGACAGAGCAATTGACTTAGATACAGAAGTAATTGAAACCTTGGCTTAGAAAAGGTTAAGTGACTGACAGAGGCCCCCCAGGAATTAAACTGCAGAGCTGAGAAATTAACCCAGGTTCTAATGTAGGCTCTAGGCCATGAAACTGAAGGAAAAATGTATAAGTTGAAGAAGAGACAAGAACTGCAGAAACCCACTTCTCCATACTGTCCTCTTTAATTTTAAGAATACATGTAGCTTAAGAAAATGATATAATGCAACTGTTTCTTGACATATCAAAGTTGCTCGTATTTTGACTCTGATTTATGTGACTTGAAACCGGATTGTGTCAGCAAGGATATCGGTACAATTTCAGCTTATTGCAAACTAGTTTATGTGTAAGTTTCCATATACATTTTTTTAAGAGCTGCCTTTTTCTGAGTGAGCTGATTTCTGGTTTGCCTGAGCTTCAGAACAAGACCATCTCAAGGTTTATCAGCATGCAGCTCTTCGGTAGTACTGCTCTCACTGTACTGAATCTGTATCCATCAGATAAAATATAGTATCTGTAGTATATTAGTCATCTTGAACAACAGAGGAAAAGTTACTATTGCAGAGCTATCAGAAGATAAATATTTTCTGCTTTGAAATAAATCAAATAGTTTTCTCTTAAGCTTTATCTTTTGCCTTTTGCTCTTCCTGCAGGGGTATCATTGGTCTCTCTGTATCTTATTCATAACAAACTACACTTGAATTAACGCAAAGAATTTAATTTCCCCCTGCACCCCTGCCTAGGGCTAAGGACCAGATCCTTGACTCCTTCTGCAAGCAGGTCTTGTTGCCATTGAATGTTTGTCTGTTCAGTTAAATGTGCACTTCAGCATTTTCAGAAAATGACTTATTTTAGGAGTGTTGAGCTGAAATGTTGAGCTGTTACACTTGAGACCTTTTTCAGCATCATGTTACCGGGTTTCCTGATTAAGTAAATCAAAATAATGGTGTTCTTAGCTGAGATGCTGAGGGAACTTCTCAGCTAAAGACAGCTTGATGCTGAAATAGAATACTCAGGAAGGTTGTAGAAACTCTAGCATTGGAGGTTTTCTGGGTTGGGTTTGGTTTTTTAAAAATTATTTTTAATTTTTTCTTTAGCAGGTTTTTACACAAAAGGTCCTATAACAAGAGGGCACGTAGTTATAAATGTTCTGCTCTGGGAGCATCCTGAGGTCATTTGCAATGTTTTTACCTGTGACTGTGCAGACTGTTCTCATAGTGATTTTTCTCATCAAACCTATGAAATTCTGGGCTGGTTGGCATCTGCCCTTGCATGCTTTATAAAACTGGTGGGTTTTGGAGAAGGTTCTAAAAGCAGTTTAGGGCTCTATTGTCAGAACACATAGCCCTAAAGAGTAGCATGGTAAGAAAGGAAAATCTCCACTTGTCCTAAAGACTTGGCATGAGAAGCACCAGAGCAGAAATGGGGCCATTAGAAACAAATTCTGAGGAAAAAGTTAAATATACTTCTACCTTTCAGTCATAGCAGTGTGAATATTAGAATACTGTTTCTGTGTGAGCTAGAAACCACTGAATTTGAAAGGCACCAGGTGGGGAAAAACCAGCTAAGTGTTCAGTCAATGCGGGCTTCCAGCTTACCACCTCCAGAGGGAAAGCTGTGGGACCTTCTTGTGTTCAGGCCTGGGACTGTCTGACTTGTAATCTGTGTGTAGTTCCTTGAAGGGCACAGGATGACACTATGGTAAAGCTGTATGATCAGTGGTGACCTCTCCTGAACAAGACTTAGAAATGTTTCAGCTGTTTGCCTACAAATCTGGTGTGTTATTTCTATATTTTATTATATTTTCTAAGTATATTTTCTATATTTAGCCTTTAAATCCAAATGGCTAAATTAAGGCACTGGCCTAAAGGGTAAGCTTTTATCATGACCTTACTCTATTTGTTCTGATAATCCTATGGTTGGACTGGGATCTCTGTTCCAAAGATCTGTGAACTTGGGCCTATTTGTATTATCCCTGATTTTTTGAGGCCCTGATGATATTTCTAAATAATTTCAGATGGTCATATTAAAAAAAGAAAACCCACAAAAAACCCCAACAACAACAACAACAAAATCTAAATTTGTTTCTTTCTAACCTGTTTTTTGAGATGGGAGCTGAAAGTCTGATGTGAATCTCATCCAAAATGGTTGACTGTAGTTTATCTTTTATGCGGTTAGCCATAGCAGCTGCTGGAGATATGTGAATGCAACACATCTTTAATAAATGAGAAGGCACTGGCTTTGACTACTAGTACAGGAGAAGGTTTAGCCTGAGGCAAACCTACAGGCTATAGATATTTCAGCTGGCCATATACAGTTTTTGCTCTAACTTGAGCCATGCAAATAATAGATCATAGTCTTTAAATAGATATTTGAGGATGAGGCTGAAATGGGTGCTAAAAGGAAGGAATCTAGACAATGTGTTATGTTCACAATAGTTGATTAAATCACAGAGAGGAGGAAGAGGGGCTTGTCCACCATACCTTTAGCAATTATAAAGAAGCCAGTTGAATAACATCATTTTTTGGGGGGCAAGATGTCATGCCAGACTACTTAATTGCAAAGTTATTGAAGGTGCATAAAACCCAGCCTCAGATTCCACAGCAATGGAAATACTATTACAGGAGGTAGAGTAATAGAAGCAGGCTGATGAAAATATGGGGTAATTAAAGCTGTTGATGCAGATTTGACATAGGAACACTGTTGAAGGTGTTGCAGTTATAGAGGAGGACTAATATCAGCAGTTTTTAGTCTCACCCAAAGTGAGCTCTTGGCATGATTCCCAGCAGATTTCTCCCCTGGAACTAAAGAGGAATTGTTGAATAAGGAGGAGAAGAAGGACCAACTAATTATGCTTTAAAGTGGATAGGAGAAAGACAAAAAGGAAAAAGCCAGCAAATTAGAACATGTTTACTTTTCTTTCTCCTTCTGTGCCATACAGACAGGATTGGATTTTGCTTTGGTTTGTTCTTGTTTTTTTCTTTTCCCATCGCTATAGTGTCACTTAAAAGATGATGATCATATGACATGACATCCTTTAATATGGAGCTGTAATGAAATTGCTGGATAACCCTAAGTTTTTTAAGGGGAAAAGATCTGATTAGAGACAGCGTTTATGTTCTACCTATCACATAAGGCAAAGTAATGGAATGCCTTTTTAAAAACAACTAATGTATACAGCTGCAGCCAACACTTCAACAAATGTAGAGAATTGAACATTTATTGTGGAGGCTTTTGAGCAATTGTACATAGTTTTCTGTGGCTCAGAGAGCTGTGTTTTTTCATGTTAATAAGAATTAGTACAAAGTTTGAAACTTCTTGTTAGTAGACTAAGTGTTTTTTTCTGGGCTGTATAGTTTGTGATATGCTGCACTCATTCTTATTTCACTGTCTTTTAGGATTGCCAAAACCAGGTCATTTATCATCCTGGCACCCAGCATCTGTCCTGCCGTATAACCTGTGAAAGAGGACATTGCTAATGCATTTGCAGGCAGTTTTACAGCTTGTGGGGTGGAACACAGAGGTGAGAGGCTGAGTGCTGGTGCCCGTCTCGGGATGGGTTAGCAGGGTCTCAACCACACGTACTGCCTCCCACAGGGAGGAGGGTTTGGCAGTCAGCATGGAACTGGGTAGCAAAGCAAGCAAATAGTGTCTGGACAACACTAATCATCTCCAGATTAGGGCAAATATTTAAATGAAGCTCAGATTTAGCAGTTACTGAAACTTAACAGCTCTTGATGACTGTTTCACTCAGTGTTCAGAGCTTGGTATCTCCAGTGCAGATATCCACTACTTTAAATCTACTGCTACCTTTTGGAATTTGGGAGGGGAGGGCGTGGATGGGTGAGAGAGACATAACATGATCTTTCTTTCACTGTGACCTTGAAGCCCAAGGTGGGTGTAGGATTGCATAAACTTATTTCTGAGGCACAGATAGCCTAGAAAATACTCGGGAGAAAAGCTTTTTACACAGGTGTTTCTGCACATATAGAGTAACTCCTACCCAACTGTGTGTGTTACCCAAGAAAATATATATGGGCAGACACAATGACTCATAAAAGTATCTCGTAAAAGTCCTCTGTGTATGTCCATGTTATGTTTACACAATACAAAGTTTAGTGGCAGTGCTGGTTTATTGGATTTTCGGTCCCATGTCACTTATTCTGCTGCACTCGTGATTCAGTACTGCCTTAACTCTAGTTCCATGTTCAGCCACTTGAGCTGGATTAATAGACCCAGCTGAGAAACACCAACTCTGAGCTAAGGGTAGAGCTGATAGTTGAGCTGGATCAGCTTCCTTTCCAGGCTGCTGAATGGGCAGTGGTTAAAATCAGTTGGCCAAAAAAAAATAAAAAAAAAATGTTTAACCCAGGCAAATAACTTTGTTTGAAGTTGTTTAAGGAAATGATTTCACAAGCAATTACGCCAACAGACCTGAGAGAATGTATCTATGAGGGCAGGTATAGGTTGGTGACAAATAGCTGGAATGTCTTGAAAGTGGCAAAACTCTGAACAGGACATCTGACTGCTTTATTGCAGGGAAAGAGGAGAACAGCTTAAGGGAGAGGAAATCCTAAGGTGTTTTATGGAAATCGAAACTTTGTGTTTGTAGGGAAGTTTCCTGGAATGTGAGATGCTATCATCTATTTGAAATTCAGGATCAAATCTGTTGCATCTCTGAGCAGTATTGATTTACCAAGTGGAGTGCATCTCCCTTTGGGATTTCTTTCCCAATTTAGGCTTCAGCTGGTGTAATCTCAGAAGAAAAGCCTTACTTCCCCTTATAAACTCTTCTAACCAGATGTCTTGTAAATGTTTCCCTTTATTCCTTTGAAATGACTGGGCTTTGACCTTAGCTTTCTTAATGTTATTTAGCTCACATGGAATATCTATAAAAATAAGAGCTGCGAACTCTATTAAGAAAAGCACATATGACCTCTGCTTGAAATAACAGAATGCAATTAATGTCAGGCTTGTTTTGGTGATAAATTGGGGGGTAACAAATGGATTTTGCTTTTTTGGACATACCAGTTTGAAGGGAAAAGGGAAAATGAGTAAACTATTTACTGAAATTTTAAAAGATCTGTTCTTCCCCGCCCCAGACCTGAATCAATCAATACAACTGAATTTTTAGCAGATTTGCACATTCTAAACAAAAGAAAAAAAACCCCAACAAATAATAATTAAAAAGTTTTCTATAGGCAATTTAGAATGAAGGCCTGTAAATGAGAATGAGGACATTCTTTTGTTCCACTTGTGAAGCCCCTTAGTAACTGTAGCTGTTGCAGCAGTTCCATGGGGATATGATGAAGATCCTGTTGGTTCAGAGGTCTTCAGAGGCACATTGAAAACATTTAGACCCACCTTCTAGCATTTAGATGTCATGGCTTCTCCTCTATGTTTATCCACAAAGGTGCCATCAGCCACTAGTTCAGAAAGCCTTGCTCTTCAACTTAAGCTGTTGGTGCTTATATTTTCAAAAGGAAATAGTTCTGTTTCAATTCAAGGTAGCTGGTTAATAAAGTGTTTCAGAAGATCAAGTTGACTTCAGTAAAGTTAACTCACAAGGAGAAAGTCTGGCAAAGAGCAGGTGGAAGATGCCCCAGAGAAAATGAAGTGCCAGGGCCACAACTGTAAAAGAAAGCAATTGCCTAGGCTAACTCACTGGGTTTAAGTGCCTTTCCTTCCACTGATCCCCTCTTCTCTCATGCTTCAGGTCTGTGTAGGAAAGCCTTCCTTATGAAATTTGATTTCTTTAAGACTGGAGAGCAGTTTTGGGGTATTTTCCTCTCTAATAGCCAGATATGAATAAATCCCTTCTCTAATAAGTACTTGCCCTTTCTTCATCCTGTCTCATGACTGGGAGACCATAGATAATAACTTTCTGGTGTAAGTCTCCAGAGGTTCTTGTAAGGGCTGTGTATTCTCTCATCCAAGGGGCAGATGGCACTGGAATGCATTCAGAGCAGGTGGTTGCCTAGAGCAGAGAAATGACTGTGGTGCACAAGCAGCTGAGCTGGGACCATCATCCATTTCCTAGTTTCCTTAGGACAGCAAGTTCCTAGAACTAGTTCACCTACAGTTAAAGAAGCAGGAAGAACATTTAGTTTCTATATGCAGTTTTCAGCATAGCAACTTAATTTCAAAAAGCCTCTGGTAAAGCCAAAGAGGAAACCCCAAAGAGAAAGGCAGATTCCTTGTGCACCAGCTGTGTAGATGGAGTAATTTGCCTTTTTCTCCTCATTCAGAAAGCACCCCCAAACCAAGCCAAAACAACAACCCCCCAACCCTCCACCAACTTAAAAATGGTGCTGTACTAGTCTGCAGCTGTGTGAATTATTGTTAAAAGTGATGTGTGTCTTGAAAGGAATCATAGAGTGCTATGGAGAACTGCTATAGCGATTAATGGAGCAGTTTTGTTTGTATGATAGAGCTTGACAATATACTTTTCCTGCTCACAGGAAGGAATCCCTGGGCATAGTTTTTATACCCAGAATTTGCTCTAGGGACAAGATTTTAGTCTGTAATATTGCTCATCCGGGAGCTGGCATCAAAAGCCGTATGATATGGCCCATTGTCAGTGTCTCTTCTCTTGCCAGAACACTGAACTCACTAAACACTGTGAAAAGGTGTATCAAGTGTGTGTGGCAGGTTTTGATAGTGCATGCCAGGGGCTACAGGGCTGGCTTCTGTGAGAAGGTATTACAAGCTTTCCCTGTGTCTGATGGATCCAAAGCCAGCTGGCTCCAAGATGGATCTGCTGCTGGCCAAGGCTGAGCCCATCAGAGATGGTGGTAACACCTCTGGGACAAGGCAGTTAAGAAGAGAGAAAAGTTGCTGTGCAGCAGCAGTTGCAGCCAGTGAGAGGAGTGAGGAGATGTGAGAGGAACAACTCTGTAGGCACGAGGGTCCATGCACAGGAGGGGCAGGAGGTGCTCCAGCTGCTGGGGCAGAGATTCCCCTGCAGCCCCTGGTGAAGACCACGGTGAGGCAGCTGTGCCCCCACAGCCCCTGGAGGTCCGTGGTGGAGCCGATGCCCACCTGCAGCCGGTGGAGAACCCCACACTGGAGCAGGTGGATGTGTCCGAAGGAGGCTGTGGCCCCGAGGGCAGCCTGTGCTGGGTGGGCTCCTGGCAGGGCCTGTGGCCCACAGGGAGAGGAGCCCATGCTGCAGCTGGCAGGTTTGCTGGCAGGACTTGTGACCCCATAGGGAACCCCTCTGTTCCCCAAGGACTGCACCCTGTGGAAGGGACCCACGCTGGGGCAGTTCATGACCTGCAGCCTGTGGGAAGGATTCACATTGGAGAAGTTTGTAGAGAACTGTCTCCTGTGAGAGGAACCCCATGCTAGAGCAGGGGAAGAGGGTGAGGAGTCCTCCCCATGAAGAGGAAGGAGCTGCAGAGGCAAAGTGTGGTGCACTGACTGCAACCCCCATTCCTGTTTCCTTGTGCTGCTGGGAGAAAGAGTGTGGAGGTGTGTGTGTGTAGAGAAATTGGGAGTAAAATGAAACCTGAGAAGAAGGAGGGGGTGGAGGAGAAGGTGTTTTTAAGATTGTTTTACTTTTCATTATCCCACTCTGATTTGATCTGCAATAAATTAAATTAATTATTTGACAGATTGAGTCTGTTTTGCCTGTGACAGTAATGTCTGAGTGATCTCTCCATGTCTTTATCTTGACCCTTCTGTTGTATTTTGTCTCCTCTATCCAGCTGAAGAGGGGTAGCAATATAGCAGCTTTGGCTGGATGCCAGGTGACTACCAAGTCCAACCCACCACAGAATGTGACAATTTTTCCATATTATTTTTGGGTAAGTTTGATGGAGGAATGCAGTGGATGTGCTGGACGACAGTCATTTCCCTCTCAGGCTACTGTTCAGCTTATTTTTCTGTATTTACGCCAAACTCACTGAAGAAAGAAACTTCTTTGACTTGCTTTTTTTTTTTTTTAACTTGGAAGTTGGTTTCAATCCTGTAATGAAGTTCAAAATCATATGGAAAAAGAGTAGAGAGACACCAACTTTATTGGCGTTTAGAAGAAACTAAAGTATGGGAGGTTATCAAGGAAAGGAAGACTTCTCTTTCTATATGATGAATTTGAAGCAGGTGTGGCTATGTTTTGAAACATGGAACTTCATTGTATTTTAGACCACTGCTGCCACCATGTGGAATAGTTTCCTCTAACTCTTCACGAGGTCTTAACCTTGTACTTGCCTTCAATCACCTGCTAGTTCATGGAACGGCAATGGGCTGGATTTTAAAATTGTAATAATAAAAAACCTCTGTTGACTGCACCTCAGAGTCGTTAGCTTAAGGTAATGTCATTGATGCCTAATATGCTGCTTACCTAAGCAGTCACATGGTACAAAGTGGATTGGAGAAAGTGCTTGCCCTCTGCATGACAGCATTTGGAGCAAAAGGAAAATAATGGGGTTCATCACTAATGACACATGATCTTTAAAGAGAAGCAGCAGCAATTTGCTGAGTTTAACATGAGAAACTTGCACATACAAAATAGTGTACTTGGGTTAATGTAGCTGTTGCAATTGTTTGTAGTTTTTCAGTTGCTTCTCTTTGACTAGTTACTCTAGGTGACTTTTATCCTTTGCATCCTCTTTTTGCTTTGTAAAGAGGCCTGTGTCAAAAAGGTGTCCACTTTATCAGGTCAACAGCTGCTAAAAGCTTCCTTGCTTAAGGTGTGTAATAATGGAGGACAGCATCTGCGCAAAGAAGTGTGGTGTGGCACTTTGGAGGGAGGATTTGTTTATCCTTAAGACTGCTTGGTTGGTTAACTGACAGATTATGGACTGAGGGGATTCCTTCAGTAGACAATGACACTCTGGCTGTATCACACAGCCTGTGCCACTGTGTTCCCAGGAAGGTGATTCACAGACTTGTGGATCAAAAGGGGTATCATTGATGCCATCAATATACTGTAGTTGGCAGCATTGAAATTGAATTTCTATTTTCATAAAGCACATTGTAGCTGGCAACTGGACCATGTTGTTTCCTTTTCGTGAAAGTAGTCTGCAACAATGTCTGAATACACATTTTCAGGCAGGAGTTTATCGATAACAGTTTTGGGAAAAGCTCATTTTCTCTTGACTTTGAAATTGAACATGTCAGTGATATTGAGCAGTTCAGCCATCTGAAACAGTCATTTATCAACCTGTTCACAAGGTTGTGTTACCTGAGTATTTCCTTTATGAGGAGTCTTGGCTTCATAAGACTATGAAATAATAGGGAGGTGGAGAAGTTCTAGGTCTTTTTTTTCCCCCTCTGGTGCTCCCTGATTGCAGTTGCTTGACAAATGGTAGTCACCACATGTATCACTGCACCTCATTCAAATGCATTCCTGAAATGCATTTCTGCAGTTGTGTTATCCACTGAACTCTGTGGGTGCTGGCTTCAACATAAAGAAGGCCTTTAATTTTCTCCTCTGACAAAATTGTAATGTGCTGCTTTGAAACGACTGGTTTGCAACATGTTCTGCCTGCAAGCCCCTTTCTTCCCTCACGCTCTTACTACAAATTTTGTTCTGGAGAAACAGACTCAAGACCAAATTCTTCTCTAGGCACAGAAGAGGTCCAAATGATCCAAATATTCAATAATACTTCAGACCATCCCTAGGAAGAAGTAGAAGTAGAATGTAATTTCATTTCCAGTTCTGGTTCTGGATTTTATCATTAGGACACGGATATAGTGCTGTGTTTTGTCTGTGGATGCCCATGCACTAGGATCTAGCAAGCTAATGCAGTGAAACCACTTTCTGTGGATGTATCTAGCTGACAAGTAAGTTTGCTGTCCCTGAAGGTAGCTATAATGTTTTGAAAAAACTTTTTGTCTTCTCTCATTGGGTGTAATATTAAACATGGCATGAAAAGTCAGGAACACATCATTTTAGAGATGTCAGAATGCTTTTATCTTAGAACACTTTAGCATCACGTAAGATTATATATGCTGATATTTTACTAAAATGTAATACAAAATTAAAAGTCAGAATGAAATACAGCCTAACAGACAAAGCTAAGACATTAAATTAAATATTCCATCATAGAAATCAATATTTCAGAAGGTTTTGTTGTTGACAAAATTGTATTTGTCATCTGAAAAACCATTTTCCTGTCTGGTTGAAATCTTCTTTTAACAGGGTCTGGTTGTGAATTGCTGAATTTTGTGCTGAGAATATGGATGCATTTCAAGGAAAGTATTGAAAAGCCACTTAGATGATGATGAATCTTCATCAGTAATGTAGTGAATTAGATTTGGTATACTGGTGTAGAAAAGAATTGCTTTGTATCCAGCATCAAATTTTGATCTTAAATATTCTTTGGGTCACGTTGTATTTATCACTAGGACAGATATGTATAATCTTCCTCAGACTATAATTTGAGTACAACTGTTCCACATTTGATAGATTTGTTTAGGCAGTGTAAGAAGCAGAGGTTCCCCTGCTTGCAAGACAAGAAACAAGAAGTTACAGAATTACAGCACTGGACTGAGGCCTGTCAGTTACTGTCTTCAGGCAAGCTTGTTTCTGGATTGAAGTCTCTGTTCTACTTTGTTCCTTGTGCACAACCTTAAGGGTTTCTTTATTTTGCTTGCTATAAAAAAGGCGCTTCTAATGGAATTTAAGATTCTTTCCTTCTTGATTAAAAAACCATAATGCATCAATATTTGAATGTGGTGAATTAACGAAGTTCTTCTGAAATATCATGACTAACTTAAATTCCAGATATGTCAGAGTTCAAGTTGCTTTGTAAACCATAAATAGAACAGAATTTAATAAAGGACAGTTACTGTTAGTAGTGGATGTAACAGCATGTTTTAGACAGTGAACAGTTTTTTTGGTTCCAGCAATTAATATCGAAAATTCCTTCCATTTATTTGAAAGTGGCTCCTACTTTATTCAGCTTGGAAACAATCAGTTAAATGTCTTTGAGAACTTAGAAGACCAGATGTGGAAAATGGGTGAGGAATCTTTTGCATTACCTATTCCCCATTCCCCGCTTTTTTCATGTTTGAGAAATTCTTGCCAGTTTTTAAGGGTCCCAGGGGAGCCATGTCAGTGTTTAAAACTCCAAGTACATATAAAAGGCGTATGAAGAAGGATATAATATAAAAATAGTACCAGGTTCTGCTAGTGATTTCTCATAATATTTTCTGATGAATTAGTCAGGAATTTGGCACCTCGGAAAACACAAAAGTTGTCAAAGCAAAGTTACTTTTCTGTGAATTCCTGAGTTTCTCCAGAATGAATGTGTGTCATGTTTGGAGCCCTGTCTAGGTCCCTGTTTTTTGCTTAAGGAGTAACATTTCAAAGTCAGCAAAGGGGACTTGCACATCCAATTCCTTGTATTATTTTGGAAATTCTCTGCCAACAGTCTTCAAAATTTTTGTTTGTTTTCTCTGCTCATTCTCTTCGTTGTAACATGGTGTGTTTTCTTCCTGCAGTCTTTACTCAGACCTGGTTTCCACTGAAGTCAAACAGACCATTCAGTAGCTGACTGGTTTGGTTCCCTGTGTGAGGTTGTTTGTTTTTTTTAATAACTGTTGCAAAAATAATGCTAGTTACAGTTACCAAAACTTTTTGCTTACCTGTGCATGAACTGGTGGATGTTACTCTAGATCACAGAAACCAATGTCAATGTTCCAGTCATTATGGTGTAGTTGATTATTTTTATACTTTTCAGTTCACTGGATAGTGTAAGACATCTTTCTTTCAACTATTTTTTGGTTGATTTGGTTGGAACTCCCAATGATGACATGGCTTTTAACCAAAAGTAATGTTTTTTCTGTGTCTCAGTTCTGAATCATATCCATTTAGATGTCTGGTTTCATTAGAATCTTCCAATGCAAACAGTAGATTTGGGTTTCATTCAAAAAGTCATGTCCTGAAGTTGGATTTATTATAGGTCCAGCATTCTGTACAAAGTCAACTCCAAGAGTAAAAATATTTATGCTTGGCAAGAATACCAAAGTTTGTTTGTGTTACCTTGTCCTGTAGAGTTAGGTCAGGAACCATCTATTTTACAGCTTTGCACCAGCATGTATTGTTTAATGAAAGAAAACATCAGCCTTCCAGGAACATCGAGAAGTATTGGCTTCTTGCCTTGATAAAGTGAATGACGACCCACTAGTAACGAATATCTTACTAAACTATCTTGTGTAATGACACACAACTGTCTGCATATCTTAAATGCTACCTTAGATAGAGACCTACATTAGTGTCTGTGAAAGAACAGCAGGTGTATTGTTAAAGTCTGTAGCAGTCACTGTTGCAGTGAAATTCGTAGTCTGGTTGGATGTCAGGTTGTCTGGCATAATTAGTCCAGGGAATCTGTGCTTAGCACTTGATTGCTGTATCTCATTTCCAGATATTTTCGATAAGAAACAACGTTTGCCTGCTGAGAAATATTTACACACATAAACTAGAAATCCTCTTTTTCCTTTCTTATTTGAAGTTTCCCATTGAATTTTCTGTGTCTGATTCTGTGTCATCCCCATTGCCACAAATCACACTGTATGCTCCATTGCTCAACTGTTCATGTTTATATCATACAAGTAAAGACCTGTTTGACTGAAGGTCTTTTTGATATTTGAAAGTATTTCATTCCCCCATCAATGTTAGCTGTAACGTCACACTACTGAGAAGCTATAAGATGGATCCAATCAGACAGAGCTATAAGACAAGGCCCTCTGTCTCTTCTTATAAATAAATTGCCAGACTGAAGAGGATTATAAAGTCATGGGGCTAGCAGGAAAGTTCTTAAGTAACTTTTGATTCATGAAATTTTTTTCTCACTAGTGATAAAGCCGATGTTAGACAAGCTATCTACTTGCATACCAGTTTTCCATGCTCTCATCTTTTTGTTCTCATTTATCATATTGACAGTACTTTCCAGGAGTGAAGAGTTATTTTTTGAGATGTTAAACCTGAATGGCTAAATAAGTTAAAAAGAAAATAAATTTGAACAAATATCATTGCCTCTGACACTACTACTTAATCCTTTAAGAGCTTTCCTCTACAGGAACCCAGGGAATTCTACATGCTTTAAGATAGACTAGAACTGTGTCAAACTAAGCAATCACTTTCAGATTTTTATACCCTGTAGCTCATCATCTGATTCATAACTTTTTATCTTGTAACAGAAGTTATAAGTTATATTCATAATGTACTGCCCTCAACAGTATTATCACTGGATGACCTTTTATTTAAAATTAAGGGAGGTTTTCCTCCCTCCCCCCCTGCCCCCCACCCCCCAAGATTTTCTTCTCCTTCAAAGAGATGTTCCTTGTTTGTTATAAATTGTACTGCTCAGGAAAATTTTCTCTCAGGACAGTTCACGTACCACAGAAATAAATGAAGATAGCTATAGAAATATTGCTTCATCTGGATTCATGTTGGAATACACAATTTGCTAGCAGCAAAAAATATCCTTCTCTCTCATCTGAAAACTGAGTAAAACATTCTTCTCTGCTCAATTTCTATATCATCAAAATACACCAAAACCTCTTGGGAAAGTTAGTCTAGTTTTCTACTCCAAAGGCAAGTAAAGCAATTGTTTCTCAGTGGCATTCATTCAAATATTTTCGAATACAAGCTCTTGGGGTGGAGGGGAGGTGGTAGCTAGACTGGGCTCCTCATGTGCCTCTGCTGAACAGTGTGGTATGTTCCTGTTGTGGATCTTTTTCACCTGTGTAAGCCCAGAGGGGACAATAGGAATGTACTGGAGTTTTACCTTAGAGACTTGGCTTGCTCGGTGGCACCTTACTTTGTAATTATTAGTAATTAGGAGGGGTTAGGGGCTTGGAGGAGCAAACTCAGCTTGGGATGAGTTTTCAGAATTGGTGGCTAGGAAAAAAAATATTTTTCCTCTCTTTATAAATTCATTATATTTGATCTGAAGTTACTGAAAGATGTGAACTATGGAACCTTGCATCAGTGTTTTTACAGTAACTCTGCAGAGGAGACCAACGTGGCAGATCATGAAAGGAAGCAATGTTGCTCATATCCTGCACAGGGCTTTAAAAATACATCCATGGTTCTAAGGGCTGCTCCGTGGTTTCCTGAAGATAAATATTTTTCAATTCAAGTAGATTTATGCCTGAACAGCCAATATACTGAAGGGTGGATTCTAATCTAAGCTTCACCTACTGCAAATCCAGAGTAACCCAGGAGTCACTGGATTTTTCCCTTTCTATGAGATGGCTATTATATCTTTATTTGACTATTAAATCATACATTTATGTTGTTGTGGCCCTTTTGAAGGGAAATTTAATGACTGCTTTCTTTTACCCTCCTTAGTTTTGGGTATTAAGTTGATTAGGATAATCATAACTTGCAGTCTGAAATTGCCTGGCAGTTTAATTTCTTTCTCTGACTTGTCATCTTCTAAGAAAGGGGTTTTGGGTGGGGATATAGGTATGTTTTGAAAAGAATTTTAGTTGCTGTACAGGATATAGTTACTATTCCCTAGTCTTATGTGAAGCATTTACTTCCTTTCATTTTTGTCTTCCACTTCTATCACTTAGAACATTTTTCCTGCATGTATATGATTTATGGTTTTTTTATCTTTTTGCTGTTTGCTTGTGATGAATTCTTATTAAATCTGGATATTTTTGACTGTGCAAGTAGGATGTCTCTTATTTAGTGTTATTTCTATATTTATCTGTAATCTTCAAGAAAAATTATTTTTGTAAATTTAGTGGAATTAATTTGTTTTGCTACATGCTTTGTATTTGTCTGTATTAAGTCTGTAATGGTTTCACTATATTTCATGCTAAGATGTGAAGCTGACATGTTTATATCAGTCATTTTCCTTTTATGGTTTTTGTTTCTCTAGATAGAGTAGAAGGTGTGGAGAGCTGGGCAAATGGAAAAGTAAAAAATGTAATTGTTGTCACAGAATACATATTTTTGTAAGTGAAACTCAAATTGGGTTTTTTTGGTGCTGGAAGTAAGACCCTTCTTTTGAACCACTGATGGCAGAGCTCAGCATCATCTTCTGGAGACGTTTTGCTTTTGCAAGAGACAGCAGCAGAATATAAATGAGAATGGCTGGGTGATGTCATTGGTAGCTGTTTTGATATATGTATATTATGTTTATCTACAGCAGTACAACAGTATGTATTTAATAGTTACCATGACTCTCTTTTCTAGATCTATATAATGGATCAAAATTACTTTGTTAAATAGTCTAATGACCAGATATTAATTCAATTGTGAAATTCTGTGTTAAAATAGTTCTCCTTTTATACCAAACCAAAACCAGCCAGGTTCTATCACAGCTTTTTTCTGCACCCTGAACCCTCTTATCACTGTCTGTCTGCCTTCTACACTGAATCCTTTGAGCACCTCCTACAAAGCTGCCGTCATATTTCAGACATGGTGAGAGTCACTGTGAAGGAATTCCAAATTCTGAATTCCTTGAATTGATGAATGCAACCAGTCGTCATGTTTGGCTCTGATGTCAGGAAATTTGGCTTGGTGTGGTGTGTATATTTAGCCGTTTTGCTTTTCATCCAGTTCTTTCTTGGGGAAAAGAGAAAGTCAAGTGACTTTCTTGAGATCATTCATTTAGAGTCCTGTCCATTTGAAAGCATGTTTCTACACACTCCTCTTTACTGTAATAATTTCTAGGAGTGGTGTTTCTAACAAGTTACAGGTAATAATACAGCAGTGCTAAATGTGGCATAATTTGAATATTCAAAACTTCAGATTAAATTTTTATACGATTCTTATTTAAATAGTGTCAGAACCGTTCTGATGTAGCTCACATGGAACGTTTGGAGAACTGTCAGGTCCAAAACCTGACAACCCACCCATTTCCAGACCAATGTTCAAAACACCCCCAATCCATTATTATTCTAGAGCACAATGATCTCTAGATCAAAAAAATCTAGATCTAGGGATTCTCACTGTTTAGTCAAGAATCTGAATAAACTATGGAAATATGATCTCTTATTTTTGACTGCTCTTTTTCTGACAACACTTGTTTTGGTATGTTGTGCAATTTGCCTTGTCACTTATAAGGAATGTTTTTGAATTCCCGAAACTTACTGGATTGTGGAATTTTTATTTGTATACTTACAGTCTTAATTTATTACTGGTATTCTTTGATAACCAATTTAGTGCTTCAGGTTCAGCAGGCTCGATCCTGCTAATCTCTTACTCCCAGCTTATTGTGAACTTTTTGTGTTTAATTTGTGTTTCATGAAAAATTATGGTTTGTTGCCAGTTAACATTTAAAATGCAACTTTTTAGACATTAAATTAACAGTCATCTTCAAGTCTCTCTTCCATCAACTTTATCATATTGTTTTAAAACAGATTCTTGATCATCTTCAGGGTCACCTTCAACAGTTTAATTTAGATTTTTTTTTCTGTGATTCACCTATCTGTGACACTCCCTTTTAGTCTGAAGGCAGTTTCCTTCCACTCTGACTCTAAATTTTTTTCTTTATCAGCCTTTTGTGGTACTCTAGTATGAACTTTTTGGAGTATTTTTAAATTGCATTAGTTTCCTTCCACTCAAAATCCTTGAAGGAAATAATTATGCTGAATTTAGCTATTAGCATCCAGACTAGAGTTCAGATTAGTCTCTGTCCTGTTCCATGCTACTATTACAGCTTTTCTGAAAGCTTCATTTCTGTGTCTGGAGTCACTGGGGTTCCTCACAAGGCTCAGGTGTTCAGTGAAGACAGGATGGCAGTTCAGTTTATGACCCCTAAAACATAAGGTTTGTGCCTTTAATGTTCTCCACTTGCCTGATGTTAATCCCACACAACTGGATCCTGACCTATTTCTTTAGTGAACTCAGAAGTCAATTGGATGCTAATATAAAAAACAAATAAACTCCCAGCCCCAGAACCCAAGAAGCAAAACAAACAAAAAATGGTGATCCTCAAACTCATCATCTCTGCAGAGCAGAATGTGGTAGGATTTCGCAGCAAGTCTGCTGCGTGCTTCTCTAGTTGCACTGAATCATCTGTCTGTGGAGTCCATATCAGCATGCTGTGAGTCCTGTCATGGAGGATTAGAAAAAAACCCTTCCAGGAGGGATTACATGCATTCCTGAGCCACTGCACAGGGAATTTAATTAGAGTTGGGGGGAGGAAGGTAGGAATGAGACCAAGACTGTATTAGCCATTTAATTTGGAAGAAAACTGTTGTATCAAATCATGATTATTGCAATCATTGCACCCTTGATGAACCTGCAGTAAGAGATGAGTATTCATCAGACTGCATAAATTACAGAGAAGAAAAAAATTTGCATGAGGTCATCTAATCTGTCCCCTGAGGCCAGTCCCCTGTAGTACAGCTTCTAATGCTTGTCCAATCTGTTTCTAAACACCTCACATGATGAGGCTTACTTCTCCATGGGTAGCTCGCAGGGGAATAATGTAGGAGTGACTGGGCAAAAAATAAAGCACTGTAGCTGTCTTATAACAGAGTGGCTTCAAGTGCCCATGTTGAGTGTTTGAGCTTGCCTAGTATAGACCAGAAGAGACTGAGGAAAGTGTTGTATATCCTGCTGTGTTATGGAGTCTCCTCTGAGCCCAGCCTCCTCCTTGCTGTGTGAGTCATCAAGAGTTGCACCTACCATGGCCTTCCAGCAGCCAGTCAGTTCTCACTGTGAAAGCTTTTCCCTGATGCCTGGGCTAAATTGTCTCTGTTAGTTTAATCTCTTTATGCCTTTTTACTCTGTCTTTGAAGTAAATAATTTTTCTGTCTTCCTGATGTTTATACCCATCAGGTACTTGTAGATCCTAATCGTGTTTTTGTGTGTGTGTGTTCTCTTAATCTTCAGTAAACCAAGTTACTTTTTTTGGAGTCTTAATATTTCCTTATAAATCAGTCCCTCTAGTCTCTTAATCATTTCTGAGCTCATACTTGATCTTCGTCCAGTTTATCAGTATTGTTCCATTAATGAGGAACAGGGGTGCAGGTGAGATTTATTTATATCAGAGACACCAAATTATCTCAGTGGAGACCATCATCCAGACAGAGTGAAAAACAGTGAAACTTAATCATAATGACTAACTTGATGTGGATTAATCTCACTGTATTTGTAACCTATACATGCAGATCTTTGCCATTTCCTCATTGTTTATTTGCTAATTAAATATTTGCTTTAATAATCTGTATATAGCTTCTGGATCAGAAATGCAAAAAGGGTTAATGACTAGAGGAGAACACAGTTTGTGAACTATGAGTACTGAAAGAACTTGTGCAGCAACTTACATGGGAAATTTTCTCTGACCATTTCTGCCTGTAGAATTCAATGGCATAAATATTGGTAATTAAGAAATGCAAAATCTAGGAGTAAGTTAAGTCCCGGTGTGAATATCCTAGAGAAATTGTATCTATGTAGCCAAAGCTTTACAATCTTTTATTTAAATACATAAATGACTCATCTTGGTCTGATAATGGCAGTGTTGTCAATGGATGTCCCACTGTTTGACACCTGTGGTAAAAGTAAAATACTGTATTTGTTTCCAGGATGAAGAATTGAAGTGCAGGTATGCTAAGAGACTTTACCAGATCCAAGGCTACAGAGCGTGGCTAAACTGAGAATTGAACCCAGTGCCCTTGATTCTCAGAGGTGTTATACCAAGGTCTGCTACCTTCCAGTTATCAGTTTGCTGTTATTAGTAAGAAGTAGTAGGTTTCAAAAGATGTTTGAGGTTCTCAAAGCATTGAAAATTTGCTTTCAGCATAGTACAAGGAAAATCTTGCCCATTGTTTCATTACTTCTAAAGTTCAAATATTCCTCAGCTTCTTAAAACATATGGATAAATTTTTCATATGGTAGGAGGGTTTTCATGGCTGCAACTTTTACTCTTAACTTTGGTATTAGAGTTAAGACAGTCTTCACATTTTAGTCTGCTTGACACAGTAGGCTCAGCTGTCTGAGAAGATTGAGAAACTTTGCCCTCATCCTTTCTACCTCTTTATATCCTTAATAATTTAAATTCATGCTTTTGAATGCTGTGTTGCTGTTTAGGAAATATGCATATTGTGGTTGGAGTGCTGAGTCAGAATGTTGTGTCATGTGAAAACAAAGAGACTTGTTTCTGTGTTTCTACTAGGGATAGCACCAAGGTAATGCTGCACAGAAATTGTGGGCTGCTGATCTACAGCAGCTGAGTTGAAACATCTTCGCTCTTAGTACTAGAGACCCAACATGGAGCCACAAGAGAGACGCTATGGAAAGTGCAAGACATTTACATAGTTTTTTGTTAGATGTGGCATGAATGGCTAAATAATGATGTATCCAGGGGACTCATTCTCTTTCTAGCATAACATTTTAATTTAAAGCACTTTTACTTTTTGATTCATGTTCTTTTGCAAGCTCTTGCAGCCAAACCACAGATGCATCTGAGCAGAAAACTAGAAATCAGAGCTGTAATTTGGTACACATGATTGTCAGTTCTTTTCAATTTTGAATATTTTATCAGTGGAAGCTCTGGGCAAACAATGCTATTGCAGAGGCTGGTGCAATTTTTGGCAGCTTTCTGGAGGCTGTTGCACATCAAGATTAAGAAGTGAGAGTGGAGAATGGCAGTCAAGGTGTCTTGAGAATCTAAAGACATAGTGGTAGCCTAGCAAAAGCTCAAAGGACAATGGATTAGTCACAAGTGTTCTATTAAATCACCATGTTTCCAGGCTCATGCAACCAAATATTTTTTCATAAATGATATGCTTATACTACTCCATCTCTTGACACCATGAGCTAGTCAGACTAAGGTCCCATGCTGCATTTTTGGCTTCTTTTGCCTGTGCCATCTGTTATTTTGGTGTATTGTTGAAAGGTTGGTGTTGCTATTGCACATGTGAGAGTAAAACAGAGAGACAGGGCATGCTGTGTCAATATGAAATGCCAAAACATGGGCTGCATTTTAAATTAATTTTCAGTAGGTTGAAGCTACTGTTTTCTACAAGGTTTCTGGATTTGAACAGAGTGTCAAAATGACACTTAATGGTTGACTTTTTGGGCAGAGATGACTTCTGAGAACCATTTAGCTATCGGAACACTCGCTTTTGTTCATTTTCCCTCCACCCTCATGTCAATCCAGCATTTCTCATGGAGTTGAACTCTCTCTCCTATCTCAAGTTCTTGTTCAGTGCTTTTAGGTGGTTATTTCTAGCTCAACCTTTGTCCTGTTTTTCTTTTCCACTCCCTGCTTCCCTCTCTAGTCATGGGATTTTGAGGTTCCTCAGTTCTACAGGCTGAATTTGAATGCCCAGAACATCAGCACTTTGGGACATCCAGGCTTATAGAAGTGTATTTTCATGTAGAATATAAAGCTGGCCTTTCTGCATAATTCATGTGAGATGGGTTTCTTTCACCTTTTTTTTTTTTTTTTTCTATTTTCTGTTATCCCAGCAGGTCTGGGTTCTATGTTCACTCCTGTTACCTTTCTTTTTCACTGATATGCAAAATCCAGCTTCTGGCCTGCTTTGCTTTCATTCTCATCTACTCTTTGTTCTTCTGTTTGCCTACCAAAAGAACTAATGGTGGCACATCAAATGAGTGAGTCTATGTACGTTAAAAGCACACACATGTTCGTTACTATTATATAAGAGTGAGTACTTGTGTAGGAGGCATTACACAGAGATAGGTATATGGTAAGAATGGGCTGCTTTTTGATGCAGCAGGATACCTGTCTAGAATATGCAAAGCAATTTCCAGATTCCTGACTGTCTGGGGAATGCTGACATTTAATCCATATTGTTAATATACTGAAGGCTAAAGTATATGTCTCTAAACCCTAAAGGATGCTGAGGAAATATAATTTGTTGCCTGTTTGTGATCCTGTGAGGCTATCAGTGCAGAGATCTGATTTATTAAATGTATAATTTTTTGAAGAGAAGCTGAACAATGTCTTGAAGAGAGAGACTTCTGTATTTTTACCTGTTTCCCCTCCCCTGTCCCCAACATATACATGTTAATGGTCAATTTGCATTCATAGCTGGACCCTGTATTGGATATCATAGTGCAAGTAGTCATCCTTATGATATATGCATACTGAATTATTCACAGAAACTCAAAGTGGTTGAAATTGGAAAGGATCTCCCTGCTCAAACCATGGTCAACTACAGCAGGCTGCTCAGGATCATGTCCAGTCAGGTTAAGCAGAATTCCAAGGATGAAAAGTTAAAAACCTCTTTACTCAGCCTTTTGCAGAGTTTAATCAACCTTACATTGAAAAAGTGATTTTTTTTTTTTTTTCTTTTAGGTGGCTAAGTGGAACATACAGTATTTTAGTTTGTGCCAGCTGTCTTGTCTTTACACTGAATGCTACAGAACCTGAATCTGTCATCTTGACTTGGTTCTATTGTACATTTATTTACATGGATGAGATCCCCTGTGAGCCTTTTCTTCTCTAGGCTGAACAGTCCCACCCAGCTCTCTCAGCTTTTCCTTGGGTAACAAGTGCTCCAGTCCTGTGCCCAGCTATGTGGCCATTTGTTGATTTGGTCTGGTCTGCTGCAGTCTGTTCCTTCCATCCCCCATCCCTGCTGAGAGCTTCACAATGACACAGCACTCCAGATGTGTTGAACTTGATGCGATTCTCATTGACCAGCATGTCAAGGTACTTGTGAGTGGCAGCATTGTGGTCCCATGTGTCAACCTGTCCTGCCAGTTTATCATCTGCAAACTTTTGTGAGGGAGCATTCTGTCTTGACATCCAGGTGATTGATGAAGCTGTTAGACAGTACTGATGCAGGTGCCGACCTCTGAGGTTACAGCAGCAGTGACTGGCCTCCCTCTGATTTCCTGCACTGGTCACAACTGGGTGAGCCAGGCAGTTCAGCCAGCTTTCAGTCTACATCACTGCCATTTTGTCTAGCTCCTCTTCCACTTGTCCGTAAGGATTTTCTGGCACACAGTGTCAGACACCTTGCAAAAGTCAAGAAATAACCACTTCTCTTCCTGCATCTACTAAGCTAGTCATCTTGTAGAAGGCTTTCAGGCTGGTTAAACATAATTTCATTCTCTTATTTGCCTATCTAACTTGTTATAATATTCTACATTTTATATCTTATTTTGATATCTTACTAATAACATATACATTACTTTGAAGACTCTTACATAAAAAAATAATCTTGAAAACACCAGGAATGTGTCCTACAATTGAAAGACTACCTAGACTTCCAAACTTAAAGGTTTTTTTAAAATTTTAACAGATGTCAGGTTATCATCTGTATATAAATACAGAAAGTCCTATGGATATAATAAGAGTTAAAACACTTAGTGTTTAGCTGAACAGAATGCATGACAACTGGAAAGTATTTTCTCCTTTTTCTGCAATTTTTAGGATGTGTTACTTTTCTATTAAAATAAAGGGACTGCGAGAAACAATGGTGTATGTTTAATACCCATTTTGAGTTGTGGATACTGCCTGTTTGTGTCTCTGTTATTGCTAATCAGAGCTGCATGGTTAATTTCCCCATAAGTCACAATGAATATTTACACAGGAATGTGTCATTGTCCTAAATGAATTTAAGGCTGCTGTCTCTTGCCAACAGGACGTGTTTCAAGAGACATCTGTTTATCCTCAGAGTCTGGACAGTAGGGAAAAAAGAGCCAAGGGAACTATTCTATACTTTCTTGTGAATGCTGTATGTAAGTTAGAGGGTTTTTTAAAATGTTCTCCCAGGCACTATCACTGGTGCAACTTCAGTAGTAGCAGAGGTATAAGGATACTGGCACAGGTTACAGCCACTGTCTCCGAAGCTTTCTTCGCTTCAGGGTTCTGTATCTGCTGTTTAAATCTACTGGCCTGGCTTTCAGTGCTACTAATGTTGGACTCTAAATAATGCTGCACAGCTGTGAAGCAGTGTTCAAAACTGCCAGTGTGTTGTGTAGACAAAGCTCTGTGTCAAGCAGAACTGAACAATTGTGCAACAAGTTGACATTTTAAGTTATTTTTCCAATTCTAAAATAAATTAGTTTCTGTTGTATTGAGGTCCCTTCCACGATAGCTCTGTGCAAACTTTGTTTTTCTTGAAACAGCAGTAGTAGTATATTGAAAGCTTTTTAAATTTGACAACATTTCTTTTTTTGTGTCTCTCCAATTGCTTATGCTTGTCGGGTTAGGATTGAAAAGTAAACTGAATGAGTGGGGAGACCCAGCTTGCTCTGAGTATTCAACACTTGCGGTGGGCAACTTGCAGTGATGATACTGCAAATAATTTTGAGCCATTAATGTTTATGGATGTAATATTCTATTTGATGTGCTCGTTACACTTTATGAACAGAGAAATGTTTTAATGTATTAATTTTAAGCCAGTTTTTCTAGTTTTACCTCTTAACTGGTGAGGCCACATTTAGGATGTGAGCATGAAGTTACTTCTCCTTGGCCTGTTCATTTCACGCTGCCTCTCGTGAAGCAGCATAAGTACAGCAGAGATGAGAACCACAGTACTACAGGCTGTACTACAACTCAGGAAATATGTCTACCTGAATTTCCCCTGAAATTTTGGTCACGTACAGTGCTCTTGTCTTTCACATCCAAGTTGTTGTGGACTAGGATGATGGTACATGGAATGGATGCTGTGTTCAAATATTGTCAAGGGTATGTTCTCACTACACATGGCTTTTGTAGTCAGAAAAATGCATCTTGGCACCCATTCTGATGAGAGGAACTTGATAATGGAAGATTATGATGAGAAAATGTAGTTATCTTGCATTGACATTGCTAAAGCATATTGTTGCATACTGAGGGATAGTAGACAGCTAATTATAGTTGATGACCTCAATTAAGGTAAGTTTGTACCCTCTGTTGTCATTGAGTGTGGATGTGCTCATGTGCATAAATATGACAGAATACACTTGTAGAAAAAATGTGTTAGATAAACTAACCACAAAATTTAGAGTCCTGCCATTGTTATCATGATTTAAAAGAAAAGTAATGTGTAGAAAATGAGGAATGCCTGTTGCAGGAAGCTTTTTGTACCCTTTCCTATGCTTGGACTATGTTTGCTAAATGGAGCTACTGTTTCTTTTGACCTGCAAAGCCTATCTCAAAGTATTAGGCCTTGCTTACTTGCTCTCTCACTCCCTCTTCATTTCTTTCATCTACATCCACATGAACGTATTATGTATCCTTTTGAAGGATTCATGAAAAGAATGCATCCATGCCTATTTATTCTGCCTTGAAAGAAAAAGCAATGAATGCATAAATGGTGTTACTTTACATCGAGAAACTATGAAGAATTGAAAAACATCTTATCAAGTGAGTGCACTGGAATTTGATTGGAAAAAAATAATATCTGTAAACTAAAAATAGAATTAGCCAAATGTGTAAAGTCTTAATTCAATCTGAGCTTAGACATTTAATGTTCACCTGGGGAGGCTGGTTTTCCTTGGGTTGTTTGCTGACAGGACTGAAACCTCAAATGGAGCAAAATTAGTGTGCCCACTGCACCCAGGACAAACAGGATGGCAATGATTTTAGCCACCTACAGGACAGTTTTGAGCCAGTAGGCTTTGATAATCATGTTGCTGTTTTCAATAGGACAGTGTTAGAGTGATGCTATATAGATAGACTCTTCTTAGAAAACAGGAAAAGTGATTTATGAACAATGTAAAAAGAGGATTTTCTGTGCCTTTTTTCCAATGTATCATGTGTAGAAAGTGTAGAAGTAGTCTTTTGGGGTTTTTTTACATAATTTTAAAGAGAAAGGTCTTCAGGCATATGAAGAAAGAGGGACTTGACTCCTGGGTTTTCATTTAATAGGAAAGTCTTTATCTCCAAAATGTAATTTCAGTAGAATTAGGGGGTAAAGCCTAGCCACAAATAGGAAAATATTTTTCTGTAAAAAAAAGTGTCAAATAATCTTTGTATATTCCTCTAACTCTGAGATTGAACACATACTTTGGACAACTTGTGTCTAGTAAACATTCATCCACCTCGAATGCTTAATTAGCATGTGGGGCTCTCTAGTATGCTTTTTCAGATCCTTAAAAGGGCCGCTAGGAAGACTGGTGAAGCATTCACCAGGAGAATAGGTCTGAGGGATGTCATGGGTATTTAATAGGAAAAGTAAGAAAGTCCTGTAATCTGAAACTCTTAGGGCTTCACTCTAAAGGATGCAAAACATGGCAGCATGAAGACAATCTTCTTGCAAGTTACCTTGGGGTGGGGTGGGAGGGGGAAAGGGAGAACTCGATGTAGACAAGGAATGGAAAGCCAGTTTCAAAGCCCTAGTGATGTATCCTGAAAAGCAGACTGTCGTTTTAAGCAGCCTCGAGCCAAGCTTGTTTTGGGGGACCTGCTGTTTTGTCTTAATCCCAGCATTTTAATTATTTTTTCATAAGAAGTATCTAGGATATGAACTTTGAACATGTTTTGCCTGATTACTGTAGGACAGGTGTACAGATAGGGTTGAATAAATGCCGTGAAAATGTTGTAGTCACAAAACGGCTATAGATGTCCTAATTCCAGACACTCAGCATTATATATTAGACAGCAGCTCTGCTCAAACAGTGAAAGAACACGTCACTATATATCCCCGTCAGATTAAAAAACTAATTTGAAAAGATTAATGTATTCCATTCCTGTTAGCCTGAATCAGATACCGCTGTGCCTACAGCAGCACTGCCTCCTGATTATTGAATTTTTATGGCCTTGTAATTAATTGCAGATTCCCTGTTTTGTTCTATTTCTTTTTCTCTGACATTTTAATTTCAACAAAAAGCAGCGGTCTCCATGCAGCCTCTCTCAGGAGATCCTAATGGCCTATAAAACAAAATGACTTATAGATATGGCACCCACTTCAGTTGGCTAGCGATTGTTCCAAACCTTGCTGATCACGCGGAATTTAATTTTTTCCCTTCCTCTACTGTACTTATTTCTTGTCTATTAAATTGCAGCTCCAGTGTCCTGACTAACAAATGGATGGTAACAAAGTGCCGCCCTTCTGTAATACATTACTGTTGCCACATGCAAATTTTTTTCCTAAAAAATTGCAGTTCATTTTATCTAATTATAAATGAATAAATGACTCTTGCACATGAACAGAATATTCAGTCCTTGACTCTGCATGTGAGAATTTTATGTTCTGGTAAATCATTTGGATTTATTATAGATTTAACGAATCAAATGTGTTTTAGATTCGTTTTGCGTTTTCTCTGTTTCCGCCTTCTCCCCAAATACTGGAATGTGCAAAAATGATTTATTTCTGTGCTGTAGAAAGGCATGTTAGCATGACTCGCCATCTCCCAGTGAAACTCCTGGAGTTACTCAAGGCAAGTAGGAGTGAATTATTGTTATTTATGTTACAGTAGTGCTTTGAGATCAGAACTCCATTTTTCTGGGCACTGTACCAGCACATAATAAAAGATCATCTTTGCCCAAAAGAGTTTATAATCAAATGAAAACATTGTCAAAGAGAGGGCTACAGGTGGGTTGTATCTTGTAAGTGAAGAAAGAGTGTTAGGGATTGGCAGTGCCAATGCATTGGGGGATGTCAGGTAAGGCTGTTGTGGTGCTAGGGATGCTCTAGCCCAGGAAAGGGCTGTGTGGGGAGCAGGGATGTCGAGAAGACCAAAGTCTGGAGTTGCCATAATGTAACCTGCAGAGGTGTCACAGACTGGTGCAAGTGTCATTTCTGCTCTCTGCTCTGTCTGCACCTTCCCTGGGTGAAGCTGGCTCAGTGGATCTTCATTTAACACCCATTGGGCTGAGCTGTTGTTTCATTAGCACATTCCTTCACTGTGCTCCCAGAAGTTCCTGGGCAATGTCCCCTCTCAGCAGTGAAGTACTTGTCAAAGCGGTGGGGTGTGAGGTGGCTGCTGGAGTAGCAGGGCTGTCTGAGAGCTGCTGATGAACAGCTTGCATGAACTGATTTTAAAGCAGCCGGCTGAAACATTTGTAAATTGACTGCAGCAGCACTAAGCTTGGCATTGCCTGTGAAACCTGCTTGCACTACAGGGTGAATCAACCTCCACACTGCTAAAGCAAGTCTGTTCTTAGATTAGCTTAAGTCTAGTTTTCCACAGACATACCTGTCTCATAACAATGTCTGAAGCTTGTGATGGTGTGGTGACCTCAGTGGGTGCTCAGCTGTGCATATCCTGTTCCAGAGAAAGGGCTCATGTCTCCATGCTAAGCTTGTAGCCTTCTTCCCAGGCTTGGACATTAGACATAAAGGCATGTGTGGCTGAGTGAAGTAGAGTGACAAAAAGTTACCGATCCAATTCAGCATGTATTATCTTTTAAGTGCAAACTTATCTAAATGGTAGCACTTGGGATAGTCAATACTGACTGTAAATTCCTACTGTTCCCACACTAGAAATCTCTACAATAATAAAAAAGATGGCTTTGCTGGATTGGAGGCTTGCTTGCTGCTGCTTTCAGCTCCCTAAGCAAAATGCAGGCAGTAATCTTTTCATAGCTATTGCAAAATTATAGAGAGAATTCCTGACAGGGATGGAAATCATGTCTTTCTGAGAGGAGCTATATCTATTTTCCATCATCTCTTCTCTTTCATGGGTATGTGTAATTCAAACAGACGAAAAGATCCCTACCAACACACTCTTTCCAAATTTAAGAAAGAATAGTTTAGACAAAACAGCCCTTGAAAATGTTAGGATGACCTTTGCTCCTCTGTTGTGCTGCCTTTTCATGAGGTGTCAGTGCAAAAGCTATTCTGCATGTTCATTGTGCTAAAAAAGACCTTCTTCCTTCCATCTCTGTTCCTAACCAAACCTATGTGGACTGGCATCCTTTATGTGGAGTTTGTTTGAGCATCAGAATGGTGGCAGGATCCTTGACTGTCCTATTCTGCAGATTCCTGATTGGGGTGTCACAACAGTGCCCAATGGCCTTGACGTGTATTAAAAAGATATGTTCAAGAGGTTACCTGATGTCTGAGAGCATTCAGAGAAGCAGTTGCATTTTAAATTTTATGATTTCGTTTAGGTTAATATCTTGTGTAAAGAAGTGCTTTCTTGTTCCTGGTGGGAAAACTGTTTTCATGGTATGTGGCTTGACAGGGCTCTAGCTAAGAGATGCTGGATAATGCATTTGTACCAGTGAAAATCTGTCTACTGACAGTTACTTTCCTTCTTTCAGCCTGGAAAGGACTGCGGTCATGAAGGGACTTACTTTTTTTTTTTAAGCTGATGTATTTAAGAGTTAAGTTCTGCTCTGGTGATATCTAATTCAGATGTATTTTTAAATTTTTTCCCTAATTTTCTAGTGCAAACAAAACGTCTAAAATACTACATGTGGACATATAGATATTCTTTTACTGTGTTTGAAAAAAAAAAGACACCATCAGAAGTTGGCTTACCCAGACTTGGATATCAAGCTCAATTCTGTAGTTTAAATAAGGTACTCCTGAATTTATGTACTGCCTTCTAAACATAAGTATAGAATTTGTGTGATGACTTTTCATTCTGGCTGTTTATATTTTAAGAAATGCTTTATCTTCTGTTGTCATTTTATCAGGCTTTAGTTGTGCTGTTTGGTACTAGGAATGTGCATAGAGATAAAAAAGATACAGGAATAGACTGGTGGATTGGGAACTCCCTGACTGTGGCTACATGTGATGTTGCCATAAGGATTTAAGCGGGTGTGTACAGCAAAACTGAGCACATGAAAAATGTTTCCGAATCTATAAAGCTTTCATCCCACAGTGCACTTAAACATCACTTATTTATTTGTGCAGTTTGCAGCAGAAGTTTTAGCACTCTGCACGGGTTTTTAACAGACCATACTAGAACTGGTATCTAAAGAATTGCATCCCATGGAAGAAAGTATAACTAGCAATTATATTTGTGACTGGAGAAACAGGAAACCTAGATTCTAGTTTTGATTGCTTCAAAATTGTGTCTGTTGAAAAAGGGGTTTTCCAGACTAAGGAAATTTTGAATTGTTTTGATTTATCCTTCTCTGATTCTTTGCTTTGTGAAGAAATTTGGTATGTCTGTAGGGTGGAAAAAACAAGAAGAATCTTGGTTAGGAAGGACTGTGGTGTTCCTTGATTTGGTTCTTCTTTCACTAGGGTGATTTCTCCTTTTCTAACTTGTAAGGAGAAAGGTGCTCTAAACCCTATCATTTTCATGTGGGATTTGGCTTTTTTTTCCAGTTTCAGATAGTTTAGCACATTTCTTATGAAAGTAAGAAATTCCAGTGCTTTCTGCATCAAAGGTGCTATTAAGTTCAGATGTGACAAAACAAAGGTTAAAAAATGTAAGGAGAGAGCAGTTAGGGGAGAATGAGCAGAGCTATTGACTTAATTGTTGATATATAAACTGAAATGTCTCCTTTAAACTCAGTGGTTTTGGATTAGGTTTTCTGACAACATGTGCATTCTGGTGGTTTTGTCACAGACCTACAAGAGAACGGTAATCCCACCTGAGTCATTGTAACTTTGGGTTTTCCCAGAACATTAAACAGAAACCATAGTGGGTGATGCATTAGAAGACTAGGTTGTATAAAAAGAAAGAGTGGCTATGCGGTTATAAGGAGGACAGAGGGATCTGACCTTCTAACACTGGATTTATTATTCTAAAGAAAAATTGAAGTTGTTATTACAAAGACTGGGAAAATGTTTTCAAAATATTTTCTTCCAACTGCTGTAACTGAAGAATATTTATTCTAATCAGTTGACGTAAGAAGAGTGAATTTGTAATTGTTGATAATAAGTATATTATGTAGGTTCTTTTTGTGCAGAAGTTAATTATGCGTAGTGGAAGTGAGCTATGGTGTTAGGAATGGTATTTCAGTTTACACAGACTAGAGTCTAGAGTTAGTCAGAGCTTGAGCAAGTGTTTCTTTCCTTAGAGCAGATTATGCTGTAGCTTCAATCTATGTAAAACTAGAACAATAACTTTCAACTCCTGGCTGTTATCTTGGTGTAAGTGAAAGAAATATTTGATCCCCTTGCAAGAGTTGTTCTTTGTTTTCAGTGCACTTATCTGCCTTTGTATCATGTTTTCTACATAGGTAGATTTAAAACAAGGTTTAGTATATACTGGAGATTAATTAATTTTGAAAAAGGCTGAATTCACCTAATTTGAACATGTTACCATAACACTTTATATAAAGCCTTTCATCTGACTGATTTTATTTCTCTGTAAATTGTGAATGGTGTTATTTTTCCTAGTGTAAAGGGTATGCAAGTAAATTTAAAAAGATAAATGAGCCTTTGCTCTCCAATATAATTTCTCTACAATCCTATCTCTTATTTATACATTCAGAAAATAGACAAAGTGGTGATGTTTTGGCTTGCAGAGCCTTCAGAGTGCATAAATAACATGTATTATTGCATATAAATTATATTGGAGTGCTGATGCTCATTCATCTTTTGAAATTTATCTACATAGTTTAACGCTCCCATCCACAAATGCTTGAAACCAATCTGGCAGCCGCAGGAAGTGATACATTTCTGTGCCCAGAAAACCGCACTAAGGGTAATGTCGCTCAAGAACTTGACTGTAACATATACTATGTTTGCTGCCACACTCACAAATGCAAATTTCTCTAAGCAAGGGACTGAAGTTTTTGTCCTCTGATCCTCTGATTATTGTGATATAGCCATATTCCAGGTTGTCAGGTCCAGAGCTGTTGACTTCTGTGAACACCTTTGCAGCTAAAGCTGCATAAATTAGGACCTGTACAGCCAGTTAGGCACAAGTGTGCTTTCTCAGTACCATTTACTTCTCCTTCTGCTAGTTCTCAGTAAATAATTTTATTCTTTGTGTTACCAGTTCCTGCAGGCTAACTGAAGTCCTTAGACAAGGTTAGCTCCAGAAGGCATATGAGGTTAAAAATTACCTGTGCATCTGAAATAAAACATGTTAATGTTCCTCTTTTAGAAATAGAACCAAGAGGATTGAAACACTGCAAGACAGGTAGAGAGACTGAATAGGGATAGAGGTGTTGGAAAGTGTGCAAGGAATTAGAGAAATGGGGGAGCTGAATCTGGAAATATGATTTTGTGAAGAGTAAGGAGTTGAGCCTTGAGGGAGGAGCCAGACACAACTGCAGGGGTATTTCAGCAGTTGACTTTTTTACTTGGGTAGAGGCAGACTGAGATGCCTTCCTCTCTGCCCTAGATATCCACCTTTCCTCCATCAAAATGCCTTTAGGCAGAATATGCAAAAATCCTTCATACTCCCTGGTGGCTGCTGGTGTGCAAACTTGTGAACAGTCCTCTGGCAGATCCTGCCACTTTCGTGTTGCTCAGGTTTGTTGAGGTACTCTCCCAATAGGAGTTGGAAACCTGCAAAAGGCATGGAATACATCCTGATGACTTGTGGCTGCTTTGCCTCGCCAAAGCGTAGAAAGACTGGCCATGAATTCTGCATGCAGGAGGAATGTGTGGTCCTTCGGTAAGGAAACATGATGATGGACAGCCCGACAGGAAGTGCAGGCAGGGGTCTCTGAAATGGTGATGGTTGGAGTTCCTGGTACCCACAAGCCTCAAAAAAGACCAAACCAGGGTTTATCAGAATAGGTGGAATGCAGGTATAAGAAAATCGCTGCAGGTGACAAAAGGGAAGTTTAGTGTGGAAATTGGGAAAATTCAGAGCTAGACAGAGTAGTGTGTTTGTACATCATTCTCTCCACTTAAACACTTGCATATCTATGCAACCTTTGCAGGTTGCCTAGGAATTAGGTTCTGCACCCACTTAGGTCTTATATTAGACCTACTTGAAATGTTATTACCTCTCAGAGTTTGTCAAACTACTTGTGGCTTCAGTTTGTGCTGTAGCTAGTTTTACTTTGTGAGCAGAGAGAAGCTCAAGGTGTTTGAGATTGAGACTTCTGTGGGAATCCCATGATGTACCATCTTTAGGCAGTCAAATGCTCTTAAAAATTGTCCCATAACATATAAATGATGTGCAACAGAACTTCCAATTTTAACATTTTTCAACCTGTAGATTATATTGCTTCTAAATTTCTTTTATTTTCACCATCACGTTCCAAAGATACAGTTTATCCACACACATGGCCTGGTTCCCGCCCAAGGCAGAATGAAGAAATTGCTCAGGAAACACATCTCTCTGAGTAAACCCCGTGGACTGTGCATGTACTGTCTTGTTTTTAAATACTGTAAATGCAGATGTAAGTGTTTTATTGATTCTTAATCCCTCCCCAGTACACTGCTCTATTAATAACAAATGCAACAATATGTTATAAATACTCAGAACACCAATGTGTTAGCACAAAATCAGCAATAAATTCCCATCCTTTGCATAAAGTGAAAATCCCTAATAGTGTGCTCTGCAATTTGCTCACACCAAGAGCAATCAAGAACCATACATAATGTGAAGGTGCTGCTGCGAGTAGCCAAAACATACAACATAATTTTATTTTGTGTTCAGAAGAGCTGAACTTTGAAAAGGTCCCTAAAGAAATTCTGCTTGACTGGGAGTAACCTTAAAGAACGTGCTACAGTTTAGCACTGCACCTTGGATATAATGGTGTGTTTCAGAGTAGGAACTAACAGCTATGACTATGTTAATAGGTTTATACTTTCTCCATCTTATGTTGAGATGTGGAATTTATCCTCTAGCCACACAAACAAATTTCTCTTAAATGAAAGCAGACATATGGAGTTGCACCAAACATTAAAGTTTCTCATTTTAGATAAGGATGACTTGGTTAAATTTAATAACATAATTTCTGTAAGTGGCTGGACTTGGACAGTCGAAAGTGGGAGCAATGAAATTCAGTATAATGTGATGATGCAATGACAGATAGGTTTGGGAGTATGGGATTTCTATGACTGCTGATCTGGCACATAATGTCATTTGTTTCCCAGTCGAAAATACTCAGCTATCTGCAACTCCCTGCATTTGGCAGAGACCTTCTGTATGCTCAGGTGTTACACTGCTCTCACTTGTGACTGCACTACTAGCCGTTCAGTTTCTGTGTGTACCATGAATCAATCCAGAGTGGAAGCAGTGTAAGAGCTGAGTCAGCCAAATGCAACTCCTACACTTTGCAGTGTCTTGGACATCTCTGTTTTTCTCAGTATCTGATTCTCTGGGATGCCCATTGGTGGTCTGGTTGATGTGCAGTGACTGTAGCCTCTTGCTGTGGTCCCCCTCATGTTGGTGAAGTACCTGTTGCTGAGGCACCACTCTTTCCAGAGAAGTCTGTTAACTTTAATGTGATCAGTGCAACACAGCATGGGTCAGGTTGGAAGGAACCACAGAGACTCAATCTAGTCCTACCTACTTGCTTAAGTAGGGTCATGCCAGAGCACATGGCACAGGATTGCATCCAGACAGTTCTTGAATATCTCCAGTGAGGAAGACTCCACACCGGCTCTGGATGGTCTGTTCCAGTGTGCGGTCACGTGCACACACAGTAAAGAAATTCTTCCTTCACCTTCAGTTGGAATTTCCTGTGCATGACTTTCTGCCTCTTGCTTCTTGTCCTATTGCTTGGCACCACTGAGAAGAGCCTGACTCCATCCTCTTGACACCCTCCTTTCAGCTGCCCATATACATTAATAAGGTCCCTTCTCAACTGGTCAATTGTTTGGTGGCAATACACTCTCCCTGATTTTGTTTGTATGTAGCAGGATCCTGGCAGTATGCTCAAGAGATGTCCATTACAGAAGTAAAGAGTTTTGTTACATGTAAATTCTTTAAATTTAAACATATTGTTTAATTTCTCTGGAATATGTGGTATGGGAATGATGACAGTGTTAAAGCTTGATGGCGTAATATCTGGTGTATTTGATTTTTTGTTACTCTGAATTGATCCCTCTTTGTGGTGGGCACGTGCATTCTCCATCCAGCATGACAAAACTTTGGAGCCTTTGCTGTTCTTTAGAAATAGATTAAACCCCTTTTTCATTCTTTAGGTTAATTTCCTTTTTACAGGAAGCACAAAGCTGTTGTTTATTAGAGGTTGTGTAAATAGTAACATTACACCTTCAAACCCAGGCCTACTGTTGTTGTGTTGCCATGGTACCTAAAAACACTCAAGAGATGCCCAGCCTAATTCTGCTGTTACTGGTCATAGCACTGGCACTGATGGAGCAGTTTTAATATGAAACTGGAAACAGACCCTTTTCTGTGGTCCTCTGAGCAGTATTCAGATAGAAAGAGAAGGGAAGCAATTTGCTGCATTTTGTGAGTTTACTAAACAAGTGGAACAGATAGACTTGAGAGCTGTGGTTGAACCAAATGAGTCAAGGAAGGGCTTTATTACTACTTCGCAGGCAATAGCGCTCTCTGTCCTTAAAGTTACATGAGTGGAAAACTCATTCCCATGGGCTAGAAATGTTCTCTAAACTATAGTGTGTACCTGAATTGCTGTTGTATAAAAATGCTGCAATAGGGTTACAGGAGTTAAAGATCCCCTGTGTCAAGAATGAAACCCAAGAGGAAATATATAAATACAAATAATTCCAGTTGTAAGCATACTATTTAAATGGAAATCCAGGTCTAGTTTTATTTTGTGTCCGGCCACCATTATTACTATGGTTGTTTCTGTACCTTGAACAGTATACTTTCAATACAACATGCATTCGTTGCTAGTGGAAGACTCTAAAAGCACTATGCAATTTTCTTTTCTTTTTGATTAAGTATTTTAATGTAGAAGTAAATTGATTCATAATTCTGTTAAGCCAATTTCTTTAGGACAAGTGTTACTGAAAGCAGTCTTTGACTCAAACTGTTCCTCATGATATGTGAAGGAGAAAGTCCTCGTCTCAAACAGAAACTATTACATGGTAATTTTTACTAGATACTGTAGCAAAGGTGCAGCTATAACCAGACAGTATTGCAGAAACATTTCTGGACATAATTAATGTATACCAGCAATGTTTGGTACTATACCAGGCAGAGATGTTTGTGGATACCTTTGTTTTGAGATCTAATACCCCTCTTCTCATACGCCAGCAGACCTACCTAATCTAACTTTTCAAAAAAACCTCATAAATCTGAATCCTTAGAAGCCAGCTGACAATACCATAAAGCATAATCTTTTATTGCAGGCAGGATAAGACTGTTGAAACTAGCCAGTTTCATCGCTAACTTTCTGGAAATTGCTTGTCTTTAGACCAATAAAATATGGGAAAATGTATCTCTAGTCAAAAGGCAGCTGTTAGAAAAGAACAGGTGAATCTAAAATTTTGCTAAATTCACCAGTAACACAAAAGCTTTTGGTGGGTGATTGTTTCTTTTTTTGTTTTGTTTTTCTTTTTTTAATGTGTCATCTACTATTTAATATGGATGATAGCTAAGGTCATATCTTATATTCCTGCTTCTAAATATCGGTCATTCGTGGATTTGACAATGGTTAGAAAAAGGGAATCCAAGTGTGAAATTACTAAAGGCAGTGATTCACATTTGTGAAATATTGGCTTCCTGTAAGTAATTTCAGAATATGTGAATGTGACTGCAAGTTTTTGCAGTAGAGGTAAAAATGTTTTAGGTAGTAGCTGAAAATGCAATTTATCTTCCTTTTGCCTTCCCAGAGCTTCCTGGATTTTAGGTTGGGGTTTTTTTTGTTTGGTTGGGGTTTTTTGGTGGTTTTGGGTTTTCTTTTGGAGGGGGTGGTGGTAGTAGTGGTGGGTTTTTTGTTTGTTTGTGGATTTTTGTGGGTTTTGCTAGTTTTGTTTGTGGAGTGTGCGGTTGTTTTGACCTAAACCTCTGTGTGATTGTCTAAGTTGTTGCATTATATTGACAGTGTATTGCTCTCCTGGGAAGGTTGGCATGCAAATTTTCTGTTGTCTTACTTGAGTGCAGTTCAGAGTAGCAGTCTTGTGTACAAAGGTCCATCACAGTCACAATCCCATCAGGAAAAAAGTGCATCATATACCACCATGTACAGTAGTGGTCTGATCATCTTTGTACTCCAGCTGGTCCAAGTGGCATTGGCGGTTCTGTCTTCTAATTGAATGGGGATGGAACTTACACTGTGTATTTATTCTTTACCCTGACTGGTATGCATGAGATAAGCGGCCTTTTCAGTACTGAAAGATCTTGCTTAGTAAGATTTTTTTAAAAAGTCATTGTGTGATTATTACTGAAATGTGAGACAATGTTGGATGGCTTGGATATTGTCAGAGGCAGGAGATATCTGGATCTCCATGTCTCACTCATGGAACTGCACCACACTGCTAACATTACTAAGTTTGTCTCCTCCTTTCTCTCTTTATTTCCTGGGTCAGATGTAAGTTCCTGTCATCTGTCTCTGGTAACTTGTCTTTTATACTTCATGATATTTAGAGGAAATATTTATTTTACCTCCTGCTATTTCAAACAATGGAGGAGAAAGCAGCTCTCTGTCACACTGACTACAGTCTGTCACCTCTCAGTTTATCGTACCTTTGTTCAGTTCAGTAGTCTCTGATTCTGTATTGGGGCAGGTGCAGCATTCATTTTACACTTACAAAGGAGGTGAGATAGTCTTTGGGTATTGCTGTTTAGTCAAGGGATCTGTAGCAAGTGGCCTGGATTATCAGTCTTAAATTTGTTCTTCTTGACCTATTAGTGTGTGTGTTGATGATAGTTGCTGATGGGTCTGACAAACTGGCATCCCTGGCTATTCAGCCTGATTTTAGGCATCCTGGAAATACAAAACAATATGTATATTTACCTTGCTCTCTGTATTTCAAATATCACTGCAAAGTGTGAACTGCTATAACCTTTAGACTATCAGATAAACTACTCGTTGCAATTTTTAAGCCCTTTGGGTGTGTAAAAGAAAAGCAAGAAAAGAAATTGAAGCCCAGCAATGATATGTGACAATAGTTACGATGACTTCACAATATAAATACCTTCTTCTTTTAAGGACCCATAAATTGCATCAAGATGATAACTGTATAGTCTCCTAAATTGTCTTTTGCACAGTTCAGATTGAACCCCAAGAAAAAAAAGCAGCACAGGGTTAAAGCTGAAATACTGTTTTTAAAAAATTATCCTTCCCAAATTTGCCTGAGTCTATATTCTATTAATTTAACTATCCTAAAATGTTTTGTGATACGCGCCATGCTTCTAAACTGTGTAAAGGGAGATGCTCCCCCAGGCTTTCATGGAAATTATGTTTATAGTACATGCTCCTGTTTTCTTCTCATTCCCTTAAGCAGAAAGGTCCTCACTGGTACATTTTCATTGGCAAAAATGTATACATCATTTAAGTCATTACAGGTTGACTGCTCATTTGTTACAATAAACTATATCATCCTCGCTAGGAGGCCAAAGAGAGCCTGTAGCCATGAATATACATCTTCCGGGGGTAACTCAATTCAAAGCAGCAGCATGCCACAGTAAAGTATTACTTAATTTATACTGCTAATGTTTAACATTGATTCTGTGTGGGAAAATAAAGCCCAACACATTTTGAGAACCTACATCATTAAGGTTTAATAATTTAGACCTAGTTAATGTGATAATGAATTTACTGACAACTAAAGTGCGGTTTCAGTACTTACATTTCTAGAAATACTGACTCTGAAACTAGGTTTTCTAGGAAGAAAATGTATATTATAGGATTGTTTCTGTAATTTACCTGTCCTCACCCTCTTAAACCAAAGCAAAAATTTATCTTTAGGTATGTTTACTAACTAGTGGAATGCAATGGTTCTTCCATTCTGTGTATGTAGTAAACTATGCACTGCTAATAGGATTTAATAGGGTATTTACATGTTTAAAAAGCTTCTTAATTGATGGAAGCTACTTAATGTTTTTAAAATATAGCAAAAAGAAAGCTGTTGTTGTAGTCCCAGGTACAACACTTTGCTTTTCCCCATATGGAGCTCACAGCAGCAAACTCTCCTTGTTGTGCATTTGCAACCCCCCACTGCCCTGTCCCAATCAGGGCTGCTGCCACTACTATTAGGTTGGCCTGTATCACCACTGAAACTATTTGACAAAATGATATGTAGGTAATTTCCAAACCTCTGGTAAAGGGAGGAGATATTTATTTTGAAAATCTGACATAGTGTAGTCCCCCTACCTCTCCCTCTGACCTTCCTATGTCACTGTGCAGACTGCAGCCATCTTCTACTGCCCCTGTGGGTGTCTTATATCAATCAAGCTTCCTTTCAAATGGCAAAAATAATGGGTGTCCTCCATGCGTCCGAATGTGTCAAGGCTTCCACATATAACTTGAAGCAGGAGTCAGGGGCACTCGACACCTTGTGGGAGGTACTTACTCAGCAGCTTGCTGGAGTTGGCCTTGTTGCAGGATGTTTCTGAATATCTTTTGCATAGTCACCTTGGTTTTCTTGTGCAACACTGCTATAAGGAAGACAAAGGAAAGCTGGCTGTTCTGTAGCAGGGTTTTCCCAAACCTGTTTTCTCTCTATTTTGCCAGAAGTGACAACAGTGAGTGTGTTTGGTTGGTGTTTGAGTTGAGGGGGCTGTGTGTTATTGCTCTTTCAAGCTTCAGTAAGTCTTAGATCTGTGATAGTCCATCACTTACTTGAAGTTTATAACTCAAAAGCCATTATTATGTATTACCATGAAAGGAAGGCTATTGCCTGACAGTGTTTTGGATCAGATTAGGGATAGAACGAACCCTCACATTGGGTTTCACAGGGACACCAGTGGTTTTGGGTGCTAGTCAGAGAATTCAGTGTCCATCCTCAAAGAATTTCCAGGGGCTCAAAGTAGTGTTATGCTTTCTGGTTTGTTGATGTGAAATCAGGTTAATGAGATATTTGGGTGTTCTAGTTTTGTCCAGGAGAGGGCAGTTCACATTTGTCCTCGACAGACAATTAATCTGTTCCGTAAGAATGTTATTATTATTAGCAGCATGACTGATCTGGATTAGAAAAAATGCACATAATTTCCTTGCACAGCTTTGTATTTCTTCAGATATATTCCTGGTTTTAGATTAGGAACAGAAGGTAGCATAGACATGTACAATTGTATTTTTGGTGATTCTTTCAATTTGCACCCTGTACAAGTGATTTTGTCCTTTGACGTACATTTCATCACCATTTTCTTTCCACTCTTTGTGTAATTGCTATATTGAGGTTTTTATCTCTTGGCTAGAAGGCTGTCCCATAATGTGTCCGGTGTGATAGAGTCTGATTCTTGATTCTTACAGCAATATAAATAATAAGAATAAAATTTGAAAAGAGAACCTTAGTTTTGCAAAATAGTGTTTCATGGAAGTCTTTTGTCTTTAAATTGTGGAGTGAGAATCTAAACAGATGTACAGGCCATTTAGATAGGTGTGATCATAGAATCTTTAAGGTCGGAAGAGATCTCTAAGATCGAGTACAACCATTGCCCTAAAACTGTGCAGACCATTACTAAACAGTGTTCCTGAGTGCCACATTTACACATTTTAAAAAATTTTTAAGTATTTTTAAAATGCCTCCAGGGGTAGTTATTCAACTATTTTCATGGGCAACCTGTTCAAATTCTTAAGCACCCTCTTAAGTGAAGAAATTTTTCCTAATATCCAATCTAAACTGCCCCTGGTGCAACTTGAGGCCATGTCCTCTTGACCTGTCACTTGTTACCTGGGAGAATTGACAAACCCCCATTTCACTACAACCTCTTTTCAGACAGTTTTAGAGATTAATAAAGTCTCCTCTGAGCTGCATCCTCTCCAGGCTAAACACCCCCAGTTCCCTCAGCTGCTTCTCCTAAGTCTTGTACTCCAGACCCTTCCCCAGCTTTGTTGAACTTCTCTGGACACACTCCAGCACCCCAATATCTTATAGTGAGGGGCCAAGCAATGGGCACAGGGTTCAATATGCGGCCTCATCAGTGCCAAGTACAGAGGAAAAGCACTACCCTGGAAATGCTGGCCACATTATTTTTGAAGCAGGCCAGGATGCCACTGGCCTTCACGGCCACCTGGGCACACACTGGCTCATGTTCAGCCTCTCCTGACCAGCTCTCCCAGGTCCTTTTCCACTGAGACACTTTCCAGCCACTCTGCCCCCAACCTGTAGCACAGTCAGTGCTTGTGACCCAAGGGCAGGACACAGTACTTTGCTGTGTTCAACCTCATACAATTGGCCTTGGACCACCTATTCAGCTTGTCCAGATTCCCCCTGCTCTTCTGCAGATCAACACCCCTGCCCAACTTTGTGTCATCTGCAGATGGACTGAGGGTGCACTCAATCCCCTCATCCATGTCATTGATAAAGATGTTAAGCAGGACTGACCCCAAAACTGAGCTTTGGGGGACACCACTGGTGACTGGCCACCAGCTGAATGTGACACCATTCACCATCCCACTCTGGGCCCAGCCATCCAGGCAACTTTTTATCCAGCAAACAGTGCACCTATCCAAGCCATGGGCTGCCATCTTCTCCAGGAGAAAGCTGTGGGAGACAGTGTCAAAGGCTTTGCTTAAGTCCTCAGCCTTTCTCTCATCCTCCAAGTGGGTCACCCTGTCATAGGAGGAGATCAAGTTAGTCAGGCAGCACCTGCCTTTCACAAACCCAAGCTGGCTGGGCTTGCGAGCCTGGTGTCCTGCATGTGCTCTGTGATGGCACTCAAGACCATCTGCTGCATGACCTTCCCCTTGCACTAAGGTCAGGCTGACAGACCTGTAGTTGCCTGGGTCCTCCTTCCAATCCTTATTATAGATGGGCAGTACATTTGCTAAAGTCCAGTCAACTACGACATTCCCAGTTAACCAGAACTGCTGAAAAATGATTGAAAGTGGCTGAAACATTCCTTTTTGTGGCTCACCTGGGTTTTTTTTTCTAAAATATTGCCTATAACTGTATTTGAGGGACACTATCTGTCCTTTACCTGTTATAATGAAATGCCACTATGGGAAGCAGGTTTTCAATGCTACTAGATGCCCATCAATGAATTTAGTATATCTGAAGTTATTTTCTGAACTCTCATACATCATCAGGTAGTATAGTCATTTCCATTTAAGTGCTGTGGATGAGTGCTGTCTTAGTAGACTGTACAAAGGTTGATTTTCTAGCCAAATCTGATGTGCTTTTCCTTGCTGTCCAGGCCGTGCAAAGTGTCATTGTGTAGCATTCTCCTGATCATGTAGGTTTCCTCTTCAATGCTATGCCCTCTGCAACCTTTTTCCACTCTGTAAAAGCTCCTTCCTTCTAATTTGTTGAAATTGCTTTTCTTCTCCCGTGCTATTAGAGGTTTTTATTTCTGGTTGAATCTAAACTTTTGTAGAGCTTTTATTTCTTCCTATTGTCTCTCCCAGTTTCTCTTCCTTTTGTAATGCTGTTCCTTAAGTTTAGTATGTCCCTGATATCAACATAATGTGAGAGGCCCTTTTGACTTGAACTGCTTGTCATGTGCCATAGCACTCATTTACCTGCTAGGAGCTGGTGATGCAAGTAAGTCTTTTTCTTTCCACACTACCTTGAAAAATAGTCATATGTTTTCTAATTTCCATTCCAAAATTGTATTAAGAACAATTAAATATTTACTTTCTCTCTTTCATTTGCAAACACAAACTTGGCAAGTTTGGAGTGTCAGTTGTCTGTAAAAAGCCGTTTTCTTTTCACAAACTCAAAAGACAAAATTACTTTGGAGCTGCCTAGAAGCTGTGGTGAATAAATATTGCTGAATTTCCTTAAAGTGGTTAAAAAGATTACTCCTTACCCCAAGACTGTAAGGCCTTACAACACAGTGGAGATTGCCATGTGTCTAGCCCTCAGCTGCAGTCACTCATGGTCTGCTTGTTACTGTATAACACTAGGTGATGAATATTGTTGAAAAAGAGTAACAGAGTGTTTACTTTTCCTATTTGGATGTTTACTCTCTGTAGGGTGGTGCTGCTTATTTGATACTTATAAAACTGAGATATGTAGTTTGCTTTTGAAGTTGAAGACCAAATTTATGTTTCTTCTTTTATCACTGTATGTTGGAATCTACACCTTTGAAAGCAAGGCATTTCACCTTTGGAAGCAGACTAGTGTGGAAAAATGGGGCTGTCAGATTCCTTGGTGGCTCTCAGAGATTGCTCCAGATGTTGCTGATGTGTGGCTAAATGAATTTTACCTTTTTTCCTGAATTTGCTTCCTGATACTGCTGACAGCTGTTTTGTGACTAGTTAAAAAGTGAACCTGAGACATCTTGCTAGAACAGATCAAGTATCATTACCGGGTACAGTATTTCAAAAGGAGAAAAATTATACATTTATTTCAGCTAATTTTATATATGAGATGAATGTGCTTTTCATAATGTTACACAATGTAACCATAATAATACAGCCAAGATGGTAAATTCATTTTAATTCCACAGAATTCATAATTGGTGACATCACCAGTGGGAGCAATTGATCTCTGCTTTCCATTTGTTCTTGACTGTTTCCACTTCAGTGAATTAAAAGAATGGGGCTGTTGGGACCCCACCCTCTGCATGTTCATACAGCATATTATGCAAGAGCAATAGCCTTCAGAAAATTGCTCGTAACAGACAATGCATGCATTAAATAAAAAAGGCAATAGTCCCCAGCCTGACTCAATATTTTAATCCTTTTCAGGTTTTTATTATACCTAATGTCTTTTTGTTCTGTGCTAGAGCTAAGGAACAGGTGTAATTCAGTGTAGTTAAATTGCATTATTTGAAATTAATGAGTTCTGTGTTTATTCTTGTAAATTAATACAGTTTCTAATAAATCAAAAGAGAATATGCACTTCTCTGTGTTGGCCTGCCTATTACCTCAGTGGGAATAATTAACATCTTGTGACAGAGAAGTCATATGTCAAATCTGAGAACTTATTGCCAGCCTAGTGAAAATGATGTTGCTAGTGACCTATATCATGACCTTATTGATGCAGTTAAGTTCATTCATTCAAGATGTTCAAATCAAGTCTTGTCACTTCACAGACTTCCCTGTTCTGCAGGAAAGGAATAATATTAATGTATCTAAAATAAAAATTAAAAATCAGAGGTAGCTAATGGAATAAACGTCAATATGTAATACCTTTTGAAGTCTGTATAGTTATTACTCTTCTTCTTTTCCCCCATTTTTAAAAAAAGAATAACCAAACAATTTGTATTCTTTAGGTTTTTCTGCTATAATTGAAGCTAGGTTAAGCCATTTTCATCTGAAGAAAAAAAAAATCATGTTTAAGGTGTGTTACCAGTATTTCTCAGTGGGTAGCACAAGTTTCTTGTACCCAACTCCTTCCTTTTCAAGGAATGTCACTAGGTTGCTTTCAAGTCTTAACCATTCAGCTGATTATCTTGCCAAAGAAAATCACAAAAATTGTGTGCTTTGGGTCAAAGAAAAATGAGAAGAAAGTATTCTGTTGTGACTTCATTGTTCCCCTAGTTTCATTAGTATTGAAAATTCTACTGAATTAGGTGAAGCATTTAAACATTTTTTGATAGAAGTAAAAGGTGTAGGAATCTGTAAATTCACTGAAGAAACCTTTGGTTGTCCTGGTTGAATTTTGCCCTTTGCTAATTCTTGTGTTAGTCCTAATTCTGGTATTGCAGGGCACTGGTGATAGGAGATGATGGACTCTTTCCTCTTTAGATGTGAGGTTAATGAGCAAATATTCTGAGTTTTGTCATACAAGAGGAAGCTGTGCACAAGTACAAGTGAGTAGGTTTCTGGTTAGATATTGCATGTTGTATTAACGTGATCCAAACCTGAAAGAAATGGAAGTTTCAGGCTCCTGTGAAATAAGACAAAGGTCTTAATGGGGAAAAAAAGGCCCAAAAACATCTTCAGTGGTAGTCAGCAGAGTAGTTAGTCATGCTCAGTAAATACTCATGTGGGTAACTTTGCATCTCTAGATGTAGACAAAAGTGCCTTTGCTTGAAGTTGCCTGGGAGCAACTTGTGCAAAGTGTACGGGGAGCCTCCTGTTGCATAAAGCCATTTTTGACAAGTCTCAATGCCACTAGATTAATATGCATAGTACTGTCTGTTTTCAAATTGCAGATATTTTGCCTTCTTTTTTTTTAGCTACTGCTGACTTTAAAAAAAAAGAAAATTAAATGTAAGGGAAGCCTAAGAGGGTGACCTGATTGTGCTTGGTGTGTCATGCCTGCCAGAGTTTGAACGTGGTCTCATACTGCAGCTATGAGGTAAGGATGGTGTTAGTTTAATATGTTTGTGTACCAACTGAAAAAAAGGTTGCTTTTAGTAACAACTTTGTAACATATTTAAATGCTTATCACAGTACACAGGACTGGAAAAGCACTGCTAATAATTTGAACTGTACTGTTTACTTTGTGTTGGTGCCCCCAAGGCTGGAAAGGTGCAATTGCTTGTATTCACTCAACTGCCATGACCAACTGTGCCCACTGTAGTTGATGGAAAACTGAGCAAGAAAAGGCCACAGTGAAAGAGCCTGAGCATTAAATAGTGGATGATGTTTCTATAAGGGCTTTATGAGTTACATTCCTGTGATCTCTGCTAATTTTGTAGTTGGAGCTAAAGTACTAATTACCATTTTCTTTTTTCGTCCTCACTTTGATGCCTTGACTTTTCTTAAAGTTGGGCTCACACTACTGTACTTGCTGAGCTTTCTAAAAGTTTTCCTTATGAAAAATACTTCACTTTACAGTGATGCACATGCAGAAAGCGTTTTATTGGTGCTGTATTTCTGCTTGCAAAAAAGTCATCAACTATTGCTTTGTGCAATTAATGGCAGCAGGCCATATTCCAATCTCAGTTACACCAGCTGAAATCTAGAGTAGTGCTACTGAAACCTGTAAATCTTCTTTTTCAGTTATACAGCTGATAACTGGGAATTTTTAGTGTAATATGTTGGTATTTGTATTATCATAATTTCTTAAGTATCTGCAATCTGTCTCTCCTTCTGTTTTTGTGGATGGAATCAAGTGTATTCTCATTTTTTTCTGACTTCTCTTTCAAAAGTCTTTTTTAAAGTGGCATTGTTACACTCATTACCATGGACATCCATTGACTTCTCTGTCTTTGAAGACTTAATTTCTTCATATAAAACAAATACAGTCTGTTGGGTATCATCAGCTGGGCCCTACAAGCACCAGGCTGCAATTAGATCATGATCAAATATCCTAAAGCAGGTGGATTGTGGCCTGGATTCTTAGAAGTGGAAGTCTGCCAGCTTTCATCCTTCAGGTCTCTTCCCAGCTATTTTTGGGATGCAGAAATAATTGGAAAGACTCTTTAGAGAACCCTTTCCTTTTCAGAGAACCTTCTCTTAAAGATACCACTACAAATATCTTTTAAAGAATGTCTCACAGTTGTCCTTTGACTGACACACAGACCATGCAACCTAATTGTTGTTCTCCGGATCCTACTACAGGACAAAGTGACATTCTTTGCTGGGAAAGCATATAACACCATGGGCTAAGTTTCTTTGGGAATCAGAAATAAGTGTTCCTACTGTGGGACTTGATTAGGTTTTATCTGACAATGGTGAATTTTTATTTTTTTTTTGAAATCTGCATGCTGTTAGCAAACCATCAGATTTATGATGGTTCTTGAATTGCTTAACCTGGCCCTAGAATGAGTCAAGATCCCATGTGGAAGTCCTATTGACATTAAGGATCTCCTTCAGTGGCCCTATATTCTCTTGAATCAGGCCCCAAGTGTTTTATTCAAAGTCACTAACTGAGCATAAAGCAGAACTCAGAACCTGTGACATCTAATTGTCCTGTACTCTTCTTTAACTGCAATACCACTGTTAGGCATAATTCCTCTTCACTTCTTCATAACAACTCATAACCACTAGTTTTCTAGTTTAAGTCCCTGGAAAATAATGTGGAAGAAGAAATCCCTGCCTTTCTTTTTCTTCCCCATTCTTATAGATTTCACAGTATTACGTCTGCTTTTCAATATGTGAAAATGAAGTATCTGACAATTTCATGTAAGTTTTTGTTCAATCATTGCTTTTTCTTCGTCCTTCAGCTAGTGTGTTTTGTGCAAATCCTATGTACCTTCTAGGCTGAGAAAAAAACTTTAGTCACTTCAAGAGTGAAGAACTAGCATTTCCTGACTGAAAAAGACAACTTCTGCAGTTTCAATTAAAGGAATTACTGGGATTAGGAAGACAAAGGCCCACTTCTGAAATCAGCTTTAGCAGCATTTATGAGGATCAAGTGATCACTTCAAGTTTCTCATTCTTTTCTAACTGGCTGCTTCTCATGCGCTGAAAACGTTGTGCTGTGTTTGTACTGAGAATGGAAAAACACATTCAGGCTATAGACGGTTGATGAAATGAACCTGATTGACCATATAGCTGGAGAAATGTATGTGTGTCTTTTATCCTTTGCAGCTGCATACAATGGTGTTCTCTGAATTTGTGTGAGTTTAAAATTCACTTTTGTTATTTTTAAAGGTAATTCGATACAGGGAATAACTTTGATTTCAGAGCCAAGGCAGCTCTTCCAGTACCTGCATCTTTTGTTAGAACAGCTAGTTTTACTCAGATTAGCAGTCTGCATCATTCTGGTAGATACTAAGTTAAAGTAGCAAGTCTGTCTGGTTGGCACAGGAGACAGGGGAAATTGATTTCTCAGGCTATGAACCGATTCCTGTAAGACCAGCTCACATCTTTACTGTGTTAGGAAGCTCTAATGCTGACCTGCATCTTGCATGTGCTTGCCCCTTCAGCACCATGCTACCTAATCCTCCTAGAAACAGGTTGTATATATGGGATTTAAAAATGATGGCAGATAGGTCTGTTAAGGCTTGCAGCTGTGACAAGACTGAACATGTATAAGAAATAATAATGAAAAAACCCCAAAGCAAACCACCCCCCAGTAACAAAAAAACTCCACAGCAACAAAAAAGCAGCACCTCATTTTGGTTATGCAGGATGTTATTTACCATCTGGAGATCTTATGTCAAGCAAGGAGTTAGACTGCCCAGTTTCTAGCTTATTGTCTTGCTGCAGTTTAAGATGTTCCCCTGTCCATCTGCCCGCCCCATTTCCCTTCTTAAAGGTTGCTGCTTCTAGAGCAGATTTGGCAGGCTGTCACATATACCTGCTTGTTATCTGTTCCATTAGACAATTGATACAACTAAATTCAAGCACCGTGTTTGGGCTAAGACAGCAAATGCTAAAAGGAGTTGGCTGAGATATGGGCCTCTGCTCTCCACTGCTGACAGTTGTTCAGGACTGGTGAGGGGCCGGGTGGGCAGCAGCCTGTGAACCTGGAGCAACCAGTGCCAGGGTGAGTGCAGCTGGAGCTGGGCATGAGCACAGCTTTATGTGGCTTTGGGACACGGTGAGATCACAGGGCAGCAGTCAGACCCCTTAGACCTACTCAGAGGTGAAGCTGAGTAATCCTCAGGTATTTGCTGTCTTGCCATTAGTGTCACATTCACTGTTGTTGTGCCCTAATGTGTTCCTAATTCACACCTCTCACTGGCTTGACATTGACCAGGCTGCCACATTTTCTGTCACTGCCTTCCCTTCAGGAAAAGATTGTGCATGCTGTTTGTAAGATTATAGTAGGAAAGGAAAAATATGTTTTCTTATCCATATAAGAAAAGTTATTGATGCAAACAATGATTTAATGTAAGGTCTTAAGACAGTGTTTTAAGAGGGGAAGGCAGATTTGTAAGCTAGGAAATGCTAAAGCTTTCAGAAAAGGGGTCACATGCACACTCCCCATGCACATATTTATGTGTTTGTCAAGCTGGAGTTGTCCTCATTCTTGTATTAATATTCCTGTGTGTGGTTACAAGAGTAAAAGTACAAGAGTAAAAATGCTTTTTTTTAAATAGTGATTTGCAACCCTGAGACCTCTTAAGCTGCAGGTTGATGGATCTTAATTTAGTGACACTAACATGGCACTCCCAGAGAAACGTGTTGTGTAATGCTTTAATCATTAATTACCATCATTCATCATGCAGCCTTCCTTTTAATGTCCATTAGCATCATATGCCACTCACGAATGCTTGTAAGTGTATAAATACGCTGGTAATCCTGCTGAGTAGGTTTACATTAACTGTAAATTATCTTTTTGACCAGTTGGTTGGCCTTCCTGGCTGATGGAGTCATCTTATTTGTAGTATTAGCAATGAGTCTGGGAAATGAGATACACAGAAAATACGTGCAGGTTTGTCTTAAAAGCTAGGACCAGCTGCTGCGTGGGGATATGTTGCGAAGTGTTAGCTCAGTTGTGCCAGCATGCATCAACATCTTTTGAGACAAAAACCTACCGTCTGTGATCCACATGGCAACAATCTTGTCGAGATTGCCTAACACTTCCCAGTTTGACTTAGTTTAAGCCAGTCCATTTAACATCCCCAAACTGTTTTTTAAAAAACCAAAACAAATGTAAGTGTAGACAAACTGTTTGGAAAAACACCCCAAACCAACAAAACACTAAGCAACAAATGAAAATAGGTAGATGCAAAGTAGCACGAGGGGCTCTTTCCCACAGTAGCTTGTGAAAGTCAAACAAGCATGTGCCCATGCCCATTCTTTTGTCATTTTCCTTGTATAAGCATTAAACGGGCACACTCCATCTCCAGGAGCATATAATGTGGCTTTAGAAACAACGTTGTGTCCTGTATTGCTGCATTAATGATTCATGTGAAACATGCAAATCAAAATATACCACTTGACTACGGGTCATTAGGGAGCAGTTGAGAGAACCATGACAAACAAAGTATCAATTTTTTTTTGTACATATGAAACATTTGGTGTGAAATGTTGATCACTTCCTACTGACAACGAACTCCTCTTGAATTAGCTGATGTGATTTTTGTCATGCAGTTCAAAACTGGACAGCCTTAAGAGATAATCTCCCACTACAGTAGTGCTTTTCACGTGGTCATGCAAGATGCATTTGCTGGTTGGAACTGAATTTGACAGCTCACCAGGTAGCAGGAAACTTTCAACACTGTGCTCACTCTGTTATCCTTGTTGGTTAGATGGAGCACATATTTGCTTGCTTCAGAATCTGTTGTGGGATGCAGCTAACCACCAAAGGCTAGATCCTGATTTCTCATATGAATGCACAATGCTTTTATAAGAAGTGAACTTCTTATAAGAAGACAAACTGACATGTTGTCACCACCACTCACAAATATTTGAGCAGTGTGATGTTTTGCTTACATGCTGGGCATCAAGGTTTACATAAAACTCCGGTAACTAGGGGTCTATGTCTCTCAGCTAGTGTCAAATCCTGGTCATGCTGAAGCTCATCACAGGACTTAGAGGGAAGAACTGTGTGACAATATCGACTCCATTGAATAAGGTTTGTGAGTTTATTAGAAATTCAAAAGTTTCATCAGCTAGGTTCTCATTTCTTAGCAAATCTCTTTGTGTTTGCAGAGCCCTTTTTTTAACGTGGATAACATGAGAAGCAGGGTCATTCATATTTGACTCCCGAGGCACCTGTATCGTGGCCTGCTTGAAAGGAATTTTTTTGCTCAGATCAACTCATCAGAGATCTGAGTCCAACCCCACCATTATTTCTGTGCTCTCTGGTTTTTTTTCTGTGATCTGATACTGCAGGTAAGTGCTGGGGAAGGGAGAACTACTCTTTCACCAGGTGCAGAGAGGAGGTTGTGCAAACTTTTACTGCCAGAGCAGAAAACTTGTATCTCCTCTGTCATTGATATGGCAACTGTTACTATCATTAGATTCGCTGACAGGAGGGGAACACACACACAGGCTTTTTTATTTTTTCCCTTCGGTGCAGAACAACCCCTGCTGTCTTCACAGAAGGCAGCAGTTTGTTGGAGGTAGGAATGCTAATTTGTTGTTTTCAGCACAAGTGGGGCACAGGAAAAGACACGTTCTCCCTGAGCAGCTTTGTTTGTTCTGGGATTTCTGCCACCTGTCATGGTATGTCCCCACTGTTGTAGATCCCCCGTCTGTCACACCCTCATTGTATGCGGAATCTAGAGCTGCAGCGGACATGGCCATGACAGAACTGATTTTTTTCTTAGAAGGGTCTTGTGCAGTCTGTTGAATTGGTGACTTCCTGCTCACCACCACTGATGGTATAAACCCACTCCCTTCCTTGTAGTTATGCTACACTGAGCCTGGTAAGGAAATTGTTTTCCTTGCTATGGACTATGGAGACTTCCAGTTCAACCAAATGCACAGTGCCAAGGAGTCCAACCACAGTCCCAGGAGCTGTGTTAATTACTCATTTAATTCAGGGATAGAAAGGTCCAACAATGAATTATGATGTATTCAAATTCTAGTTTTCCAGTTGAAAACATAAGTGGGACCATGGGACTGTATCAACAATTACGTTAAGAAAGGAAAAAAACCTGGAGTGCTCAACAGATGTCCTGACTATCCCCTTTTGGGAGAGAGCAATCCTTCCGCTTCTCTTCAGCAGGCTCTGACTATTTGTTCATGCCTCTCTGGGGGCTTATTTAGTGGTTCTGGAAATATTTTAAAAGACATTTAAAAGGAGTTGACAAATGTTTGACCTGTTTCAGTGTCCATGAGCTGAGTTAAATTATGATGGTATCCTTTACGTTCAACCCAGAGGCCTGCAGTTGAAAGCTGGAGAAGACTGCAGGAATGTTAAACCCATTTCAGTGACAGTATCCAACATATGGTTTATCTGGTTGAAGCATAGGAGTGAAGAAGTAGTGGAGTTAGGTGAAAGGTTTGGGTATGACCAAACCTTTCCAATAAATATGCTATAGCTGCCCCTGGACTCCTGCTGTTCCAAATGTCATCTTCCAGCCACCTGAATCTCTCTGCTTGCAGAGTTTCCAGAAGGGAAGAGAGACACTATCTCTGCATATAGGGGGAAAAATATGATGCTACTGCATCAGGGACTCTTGCTTCTTAGGAGTATATATGTTGAATAGAAACCCAACCAAAATTGGTTACTGATTAGGCTGGGGTGTTTGATGTACTTTTCCCTTGGCATTCTTGGTGGAAATCTCTCTTATTTGTGGCACTATATCTAACTAGTGCCAAACTCCCTTGTCTTGCCTGGCAGATTTGTTTATCTACCTCTGGACCTGTTCATCTCACTGCTCCTAGACCATCTTTGGGTCTGTGTTATGCTGGCTCTTTACATTATTTTGTTTTTCCCTCCTCTTCTTAGCTATTCTGCTAGGCACCATTATCTACATGTATGTACCTCTGCATCCAAAACCTCTGTTCTTTCTTCAGCGTATTGTCTGCTCTATTTTGACTTCATCTCTTGATTTCTCTAGCCCAGAATGTTCCTGAGCCTATGTCTCCTATTTTCTTTCTATTTTCACATGTAACTTCTCTCCAGTTGTAGCCACCTTTCAGTGGCAAAATCAGGGGCATCATGAATAGTGGGAAGAAGGTCTCACTTGAGTTGGTGGATTTCCACAGGAGAATGTCAGCAGTTTGCACAGTGAGTCACCATCCCTGTCCACTGAGGTTTCTTATCTATTTAACTGTAATTTACTGGGGGAAAAAAAAATCTAGTATATAGTTAAATTAAGCTTAATTTATATAGTTAAATTAAGCCTGCTTTGTCTTTATTTGCCTTAGTTTATCAATTTCTTCTATGTAAGTGGAAGAATGAATATTGTGTTAGTCAAAGCCTGAGACAAGCTGCAGTTGCTCCTTACAGGAATCCAAGTTAAACTTGTTCAAATATGACTACCTGCAGTTAATGTCATAAAATTATGCTTAAACATCTAAGTCTCCTGATTTTTTGGAAGATTTGAGCAGTTGCAACTCCAGGTGCAGGAGAAGCGTTATGAAATCATCTCAGGAAATCAAGGCACTTTTATTTAGGCCTCAAAGTAAGAACTGGGTTTTTTATATTTTACACTTCCAGGTTTTGTGACTGTTTCCTGCTGTATGGAGGTTTCAATCTGTGTTAATATGGGAAAAAAAGTCACCTCTCGCCACCATCCTCTGTCCTCCTCAGAACAAAACCATAGAATACTTGCCATGTCTGAACTATCTCAGTGTATTGTTTAACTTCTTTATTTGCTCCCAGCAAGGAGAACTGTGACTGAAAAAAGTTAAATGCTGCAAGATCAACTTCTGCACTAGGCTGCTAATAAATCAGTGTCTAAATTTCATGTTGTTTAGGAGAGGATCAGAAGATTAGTATCTGTGACTGACCTAAACTCTGAACTTTTCAGATATGCCCTCAAAATTAAAAGTTCCCTTTACCTCTTGGAGGCATTGAGCAGTAGCTTTTCTGAGATGTGCACTTTTCCTCCCTACTACTTGAAGCACAGCGTTCTAATGTGAAAAATATTTTTGTCTTTTTTTCTTCCCCCCACTGCTTCAGCTGTAACAACACTGGATGTTTGCTTGGCTTGGGTGGGAAGGTGGAAAATTCTTCCAAAATTTAGAAACAGAGAGCTTTCTGATGTGTGCAGTAATCTTAAGGCAGTAAATTCTTTTTATTTGATTTTAAATGCATAATTTAGTATACAATATAAAAATGTATCCAAGGGGGAAATGAATTTTTTTTAATAACATGCTTCCCAAGGCGAGTGGCAAAACATGTGTGTTGATGGGAAAGGGAGGGGATAAATTTATATCCTCAAGGCATGACTTGTGGTTTTGAATAAAATTGAGATTGGTGCTGCTGTTGGCTTAGTTTCTTCTGGGCAGAGATGGGTTATGCTGTTCACTGGGAATTCAAACACAGGCAAATTGGGTTCACTTACAAGACTTTGATGATGCAGGGGCTTACTCCACAGTTCACACTACAGATGTTATTGACTTCTCTGCAGCCCAGAAAGAAAATTTGTAGACTGGAGATAATTTTTTAAAGGTCAAGAAAATTTTGTTGTCCTTTTGCCACCCTTGTGCATGTGAGCCACCCCTCTAGCACCAGTGAGGTTCACTGCACAATTAGGGGTCATATAAGGGTGACAGTTATTTAGTTTTCAGTCTGTTGCTAAACAAACAGTGTTTCTTAGACCCTGATTCATATGACAGTGATAATCACTTTTCTTCACCATTAAACAGCTTCACTAAGAATAAAGAAAATAAGTATTAATTTGAAATTGTGCCTGTATATCTTTCTTTGGGGATTGAATTGTTTGTATTCTATCTGGCTGACCGCAAGAGGTTTAAAGAGAGTGTGTTTATTTTCTCACACTTTGAGTCAATTAAAACATATGATTACGAGTGTTTGCTTTTATTTTTATGATACAGTTTTTAACTCATGATACAAACTGGGATAATCACATTGATTTCAATTTAGGATTTATTTATGCTCATTTAATCTGAATCAGCAAATGGAGTCTTAATTTGAAAGCAAGTTTGTAATACTTTTGACCTGCATGTCTTCCGTTCACAATGGATTAAAAAGAAGTCCACAAAATAGCCATGGTTGCCTGAACTTAAAATATGAAATCTAGACCTGTCTAGAAAGTGTATGTGCTTTCTTCTAGTGTCATTCCTTTTTTTTTGCTTTTCTGAGTGTTTCTATGCCATATAGTTAATTCACCTTTTAATGAAATAAGCATAATTTTAAAACTCATTGTTTGTATTTATGAAACAAAAAAGAACTTCAGTTACTTTATCTCTCTTGCGCACGTAAGAGAGAGAAGAATTCAGTAACTGAAATTGGCTTCCACAGTGCAGTGTATCTTAAATCCAGACCAGCTTGCAGTTCTGGAGAGGTTGGCAATCTGTAACACATCTTCGTCTGCTGTCTCCAGCACACACTGGAGTCAGGGAAAATTGCAGTCTGTATGGATTTGCTTGGAACAGAATTGTATAATGGGATGGTTCTTTCTAAAATGAGTTAAATACAGCTGCTTCTGGCATTATTGGTCGGCGTCAGAATGCAAAATGTAACATATAATGAACAAATGATGAAGATAAGGCCCACCTCCAGGGAAATGTGGCTGGGGAACTAGTGGAACCATGCCTGGTGTAAAGGTGATTTCCCCAGTGGTTAAAGCCCACACAGAGGCACAGGAAGAATGAGCTGTGAGTCATGCTGCCTTCTAGCTACTCTAGCCTGCTAAATGGTCTCAAAGGAGGCCACTGCAACTGGCCAAAGACCTGGCATTACCTGGGGGACTCCAGCTTGCTTTAGGGACAGCTGCAGTCAGGTGAGGTGCTGGGCAGGTGGAGCTGCCTCCTCCCCTCCAGCTGTCTTTGGCTGGTGTCAAACCCAGCACACCAGCATGGGATTTGCAGCCAGCCTGCCCTTCCTTAGCTTCCTGCATTCTATGTCATGAGTGAAGTGAATTAATCCATGGACTGAAGTTCTGTAATGTTAGATCTAACTATTGATCCACCTGTGAAACACAGGTAAGGTTTTAGTTCTCCCCTTTTGCATTATTGCGCTTTCTTACGGATTTTGCAATATTGCTGCAGTGGTATTACAGACCAAATGCCAGATGTGCAACTTCAAACTGTGGTGCCTGGGTAGCCTGATATTTCTAATACCAACTTGTATGAATTACATGAAATAAGGATTAAGTTGTCTGCTGTTTTCATTAGTTTGTGAAATGGCTCTTTTCCAACCAGTTCTTCTTTCTAAAATAACATATAAAAGGTGGTTTGGGCCTAATCCTGTCTGTACAGGGCTCTCTGAGCTTTCAAAGTCAGCTGTAGCAGGTGAGGGGAAAGCAGAGCCTTGTAAAACCAGGTGTCTGAGTTACTTTATTTACGACGCATTGAATGCACCCTTGTTGTTTAGCTCAGTGATGTCAGTGGATTGGTTTATGCTGAGCTGTAATGAAATCTTACAGCCTAAATGCTTTAGACGGTGCATCAGATGAGTGCTTCAGTCAAATAAGGCACCGCCAGTCCTGTTCTGCCCCTGGTGCACTGTGGGAATCCCGTCAGATGCTGCCATGTAATTGCTCCTCACCAGTGCCCAGCAGAGGGTGATGTTGGACAGGAGGTGGTAAATCTGTGTTGTAGCACCTTGCACAATTATCTGCAGCCATTCCTTAGGTTTTCATCATTTTAATCCACCCTTCAGAGCTATTACTTAAATGATATGGACATGGGTGATATAATTAGAATGTGCTGTATCTGCCATTAATTTATAACATATGATAGGCTTATAGATGTCATAAAAGTGTATCTTGAGAATGCTGTGAACTCTATTTAACCCTGGCGTTTCAGAAAAGTTATATTTTTATGGCTGAAGTGTTTCATCACTGCAACAAAGTCTTTCTTTCTCCTAGAAAATATGCTTAAAATGAAAATTCAATTTTCTCTCCAGGCTTGATATTCTGGAATTGTTGTATTCAAAGAAATATAACGTTGTTACTTCAAGCATCAATGCAGCTATCCTGACTTGAATTTGAATTTCACTAGATCCAGGGATCCTTTGAGTTTCCTTGTTCCTAGGGACAGGAAATCAATTTATAAGATGGAAGTTAAATTTGTGCCTCCTGACCACATCCATGTTTTCCATTAAACTTCATCACTGAAAGCTATATGTAGTGTGAAATACTGTCCATTTGTGTATTTGTCTCCCCCTTGTGGTTAAACAATTTTTTAGACCTTGTGTTTTGACATATCTGGTTTTACTCTTTAGCTGAGATGATTAAAGTGGTTTCTCTATACCTACTTGTTTCTCCTGGATATTTTTCTCATATGCTTTCAACTGATGTGTGCACCAAACTGTCACAGTAATGTCCTTCTTCTCATTTACTGCCTAGATTTTGACGTTCTGTGAAACAGAAAATATTGAGTCAAGAATTGTAGGTTTTCCAAAGACAACTGTATTTACTTTTAGAATATTCCACGGACCCCCTTTCATCTGGTGACCCAAAATGCCAGCTAGTAAGCAGAATGAATAAACTAGGTACTTCTGTATGTGCTTTGTGAGGAGGGAAATGCTGAGTTTTGGAAGTATCAGGAGTTTGGTAGGTTACACTGTGCGGCAAGGATGGCTACATTAGTATGGCTCTTAAGCAGAGTAAAGTTGGGAGTAAATCAAGTATGAGTTTGCCATCTCTGCTCCTGCAAACTGCATATAGACTTCTTTCTGTGCTTCCAGAAAAAAAGATTTTGTGACACATTTCTAAATTAAAAGTCCAGTAAAGCTGTCAGGTGCTTCGGAAGGGAGTTACCTAGCCTGAGTGAAGAATGATTTTGAAAGGATCTTTTCCTGTAGATTTTCAGTGAAATGGGGCAGGGAGGATGTGATTGCATATCAGAAAAATTAATTTTATTTTAAAAATGCTATGATGTTTTGCAGTACAATCCCTAGCCAAAAGACATATTAAAACCAAGGGTTTTAATATGTAGCACTTTAATTTGCTCTTTCACAGGGAAACCTAAGTTTTCTCTTAGGTGTTGTAACTCCACCATACAGTTGCTCTTCAGCAAGTCTGTGATACAAATGTCCTGCTTTGTGCCTCACTTCACATCATAGTTGCTGGTGGCAAGTTTTTCCTTGAACTTCTAGCATAGAAGACTATGTTATTTATATTTGAAGGGTTAGAGATGAGTTGGAAAAATTTTGTCTTTTAGGCCATTTGTAGGAAATGACTGAGACTAAAACCACAACTCCAGATTTTCTTCAGTCAAAGATGGAAACAATTCAAAATCTTTTGGGTGCCACCTGTGATGAGTGGGAGAGCCAGGTTAAAGAACTTTTTTTTTTGCCAAAGCTGAAAGGACTTTTCTACACTGTAAAAGCAGTTCCTAGCTTCTACATCTTGAAATTAATATGGTTGTCCTGAATAAAGAAAAGAGGACTCAGTGTGCCTGAGGAGGTTGTCAGCTCAGCACCAAGCCACAGCCACCGGAGGCGCGGGCACATCTTACTGAGTGTTCTCTCCAGTACGTTGTCATGTACCTTGGCTCTCACTGGTTGGCTGTGATGCCTGTGTTTCCACTAGTTGTGCAGTCAGGTACTTGAATGCATTGTGATTATATTTAGATCCTAGACTTTGGAGAGAAAATTGGATCCAGTTCCATCTGCAGCTGGCTCTTGTGTAAATAAAGAACTGTACCAAACCCCAGACAAGTGAAGGCCTCCCTGCCTTGCACTGGTAAATTCCTGGCAATGAAGTTCCCATTTCATTTAGTGAAATAGCTCATATCTCTGCAGTTATCATGCTCTGCTGCTAGGCTACTCTGGTTTTCCCCTCCATTCCACAGCTCCTTTTAAACTGCAGTATTACTCAAGCTGTACAACAGGAGACAAGACATTTAACAAAAAAATCTGTTTTTATTTGTGCTCCTATCAAATTCCCCTAAATCAGACAGTGACTAGACACGGAGTGGAAGCACCCCAACCTTTTATAGTACTTGCTCTGTGAGATAGGGAGGAGGCAAACTCCAGCTCTAAATCTTCCTGGTGGCACCCTTAATGACAGGGAAAACAGGGTGCCAAAGTCTATTATGTGCTGAAGGGCCCTTAAGTGTTATTGTAAAGGGCTTCTGCAAATCCACTATACATTTTCATCTGAAGATTTTTAGGCTTGCGCTGCATGAGAAAAAAAACCTGGTGGAGTATTTGTAGTGTGTATCTGCCATATTTTATAGTAAAGAGTTCTTTCTGAGCGGCTCTCTTTTTTAATTATATCTTAAAATGGTATTAAATGTTGGCTCTGTTCATGCCAATTGCTGTTTGGTTGTAGTCACTGCAAGAGCTCTTGCGTGTTGGGACATCAATTTTCTTTTCATTGATGCTTTGCTTTTATGTTTGGATGGGAATTTGAAAGCATATAGGCTGAAGCAGAAAATATTGCTGAGGCACACAGAATGATAAATTTCCCTTCTGATACACGAGAGTCTAAGGAGGAATATATGTTTTGTTCCTTTTAAAAAGTTTTCCTTGCTAGATGATGTTTTGAAGAAGGAGGGGGGAACAAATTTTTACTTTTATGTGGTGAGGAGAGGAGGGTGTATGCGTGGGTCTGTTTTTTCTGCCTCTTAAAGTCTACCTTAAAGTGGATATTTTATTACCTGCTTCTCCTGACTTACGTATATTGGTAATTGAAGGAGAGTGCTGAACTGCTGGTCTAGTGCATTATTTGTGTTTTCTGAGTCTCCGGGATCTTGAAGGAGGTGATTATCCCAACAGCTGCCTCTTGGGAAACGCAAGGGGAGAGGGGAAATTGCCTAGTTGGGTAGATGGGCTCACCTCTGAAAGGTCATGAAGAGAACGAAATGCTGATGTATTGATACCTTGTGGACCCTTTCCTCCCAGCTTGACACAAAAGAGAGCTTTAAATAGAAAGAAGACTGTGCCACTGCAGAAAATAGTTCACGTGTATTTCTGATCTTCTTGCCAGCCAGCCAACGTTCACTTCTGTAAATCACTTCTTGCCTTTTTTTTTTGGTGTGACTCCTTTTCATTCTTTCTACGGACGTGCAGGAGCGAATGTCATTTACTGTAATCAGCTTATCTTGCTTAGCCTTTAAGGATGTTAATTTTGCAATATTAAATCTGAATATTGTACTAGGATCATTCTTATTGGTGACCTTTTGCCTGCTTGACTAACATAGATATCACAAAAGCTGCAGTGCAGCCCTGTAACACAGGGGTGAGAGCTTCTAATGGGAATTATACAAGAGCTAATACATTTCTTGGTATATTTGGTGTTTCTGAGAATGTCTTTTGCAACATATTTAATAATTTCCAGCCCAGTATTATCTGCTTGTCTTTCAGCTTGAATTATGAACTCATATTATACCTTCATTTGTGGAAACATCTTGGATTTTTTTTTTTTTTTTTTAAAGGTGTATAATTTTGAGGTTTTTACTTATTTTTGGGTCTGGACAATTATGTTTGTACTGAATTTAAGCAGGCTTGATATGTGCTCCATAATGAAGTCTGCATCAGGATTTAGATCTTTTATTTGCAGGAGTCAAATCTTTGTAGTTTTAGTCAACTGTTCTAATTTACACTTGTGTTTCACACTCTCCTGTCCCACTCAGGTGTGTGCCAAGGAGAGCAGCCTATAACTTCTTTTTGTTCAAATACTTTTTTCTCTTGCCACCTCCTGTGTGTTTTGATTGCACACTAGTACACTTTCAGGAGGAGGTATGACCCCACTTCAGACGCCTAAACAGCCTGGTAGGCAGAGCAGTCTCTTTGGAGTAAGGTGGGGTTTGAACCCTGGGCTCCAACTTCCCTGGGGAGTACGTTAACTTACAGGGCTATTGTATGAGTAGCTCTTTCAGGTGTTTGTGCTCAGGGTGGAAGGAAAGTGATGTCCAAGAGCTTTGGAGGCAAGATGATTTCTCCCTGAACCCCTGCTTCACTTAAAACACACATCTGGACTTCGTACTAGAGTGCAGTTGCAGGACATTATCAGACTCAGGATGTGCATGAGTGTTTCACCTTGTGCTTTTGTCCTTATCCTTGTGACTTCGCTCCTCAAAGTCAAATAACAGTCCCTTCAAAATTGTGGGCTCAAATGTCTGAGTAAAAAAGTACAAGGGAAGGAAGCTGAAGGGAGGGAGATGTCTTTTAAAAGGACATGATATTCGTGTTTATTCAGAGAGAGGCATGGATGTAGTCAAGATGCAGAAAGCATATTTTCCATATTATCACAGGGGCAGCCTCTAAAACACAACATTCAGGAAAAATTACAAAGTTCAATGTCAGCTGTAGCGAAAACTTATTTTGACAAGCTGTGCATTTAAACCAATATAGATTAAACTTTTCCCCTCCTCATGTATATTCTATAACTGAAGACATTTTAGATAGGGGGAGCAGGGATGTGTGAAGTATGGTGGACCATAAAGCATCTTGGGATTTCAGTAATTTATGATGAAAACAAATGTGATTGATGGAGTTACATGTCAGCTGTAAGTAAGACCCTAAAACACCTACTGTAATTTGTTTGGAGACAGCCAGCTACAATGCATCTTGATCACATCTTGATAGCATGTGGCCAGGAGTGAAGAAAACAAAAAGCTTTTTTCTCCCTCTTTTTAACAGCCCCCATTTATTCACAAATTTGTGCCTGGAACAGCTTTCATGTAAATAATTTCAGGATTTATTTCAGTTCAGGTTGATTAACAAGTTTACTGATTTAAAGGGCACAGTTGACATTTAGCTGCAAAAATACGAGAAGCATGTTAAGTGCTGGTCGCTTGTTTCCATTAGCCCTCAGAAACACTGTAGAGATCTTGATGCTTTTTAGTGAGGTCAGTGTTTAGTGGAGACTACTTCCAGCAGAGAATGTTCTCTGGACTTTCAGCTTGAGCAACTATGTAAGCTAAGTTGTTCTGTACATCTAATTCTAAAAAAATCAATGTGGCCATATATTTTACAGTGGTTTAGGATTTGTCCAGTTTGCTACCTGCAGTCACTTCTGCCCATCCCGCAAAAAAGCAGATTAAACATTTGCCAGAGTCCAGTAGATTGCTGTGCAACAGTACAGTGGGAAAGATGCTTCGAGGAAAAAGGAGTCTTGTTTTCTCCTTTAAATGCCTCCCAATTAAAAGAATAAATTTCAGTCAGTCATAAATGAAGCCCAAAATCCTCTTGACTACTACTACTTCATCTGTGACAGGTTTTGAATTAGTTGTAAAACTTAAAGCTTTCAAGATTTCATCTCTGGTTTCTTCATACAGTTTGCTTAATGTCACCAAGAATTAGTGCTGCTTATACAATGAAATTTACATTGTAACATATTTTTGCAAATAAATTTAAATGTGAAAAGTGGAAAGCTTTAAAAGACTTGGTGGGCTTATGGTAGAACAGAGAAATCTAAAAAGTATTCGATTAGGTTTTGCAAGTCTTCAGTGTGAAATATCTCCTTTGTATTGATATTTTCCAGGTTTTAAATACTTCTCTAAAATAAGTACATTGCAGCTGATGTGTATAATATTGGACTTGGTGCAAGCTTGCATCAGCAGAGAAGTTTTTCTTTTATTTATTGGCACTTTTTAATGTTTGCACTTATGCATGAATTTTTGTGGCCAACAGCCAAAAATTTTGAGGAAGAAAAGTATTTTGTCAGGTAATGAATTATTTTTCCTTTTCTGAAATAAAAATGATATTTGAAAACTGCCATCCTCCTTCTCTCAACTGTGAACCTCCACACAATACTGGGGTATAGTTAAAGCTGCATCAGTGCTTGGGCCTTCTGCAGCCAGGTGCCACTGACACCACACAGCAGCAGGAGCAGCAGCAATGTCTGCAGACTGCATCGATCCCTGCCCTCAGTATGTAACTTCTCTTGCAGGGCCAGGATGTTGTCCCACCTTCTGGAGTCTGTACCACAAAGTGGATGAGCTGTGTGAGGAAAAGGGGCTCCTTTATCTTAATTGTTTCCTTTGTGTGCTGTTATTATGGCATTACAATCTGTTTACAATTATAAAGTGTCGTTTTTCCTCTGTAAGACCCCACTTTATATAGTGTGTGGGCGTGAGTGTGCAATATGGTATAATTCAATTTGTAGAAGTAGCTGTAAAACTCGTGTGTCCTGTCTCCAAGTGCTGATATAGAAACCTAAATAATGGTCTCATGTGCCTTGCTCTGGGTTTGGGAGTTTTTTTCATGTTGTGTAAAGGTGTTAGCTATAAATCAGTAAGAACTATGGAAGCCAAAAATGCTCTACTGATTTACAGATAACTGCTATCCAGGGCAAACTGGAGAGTAAATAGGCCTCCCAGCCTAAATAGTCACCTCCCAGCAAATTTTGACAAGTGTGATAAGCAGTTTCCACATGCTGCAACTCTGTTACTAACTCTGCTATTGAAACTGATTTTCTTGTGTACGATTAGTATATGCACATATGCAACTAATAGACAGTTTGTATAACAAAATTAATATATACATGGGTAAAATTACTCATGTCACTATAAAATAATTTGCTTAATAGTTGAGTATCTACACTGGCATACAGTTCATATAGAAACTGATTGTATTTCAGGGTAAGGATGCAAACATTCAGAAAGCTTTCTAACTGTTCTTGCTCCATTACTTTTAAAATTCTCTCTTGTTGATTTGTGATTCATCTTTTTGAAATTCTGTTGAATTTACTCCAAATTTTGACTGTCATATATTAGGATTTCAGAGTTTGGTTTAACAGATCTGAGGATAAAATGAGAGGTGGAGAAGCAATCCTGTCATAGATTTGATGTTTGATCTTTGACTGTTCTCTGCTCAAGTATTGTAAAATGTGACATGGAACATTCTCCATAGGTGTCCAATGACGCTGACATAAAATGTGGCAAATCTGAAATATCCTTATCTGAATATTATTTTTTAAATATACTTACACATTTCTTTATTTGCTGTAAACTCCTGAATTATATTCTTTTTGAAATCATATATACATTTGGTTTTCTTTTTCTCATTTTGGCATTTCAGATGGCTTTGTTCTTATTTGTTAGTTTGTATTAGCTTTTACTCATTATAAACAACAGCATGCTAGATCTCATTTCATCCCCAAATGTCTCTGCTCTAGAAAGTATTTTAGTACAAAGATGATATTCAAACTAAGAAAGATTATTTGTAATCATGTTGGAGTGTAATTGCTAGAGACTCAAACGGATAGTTAGGGCACACCAACATATCAACAGGTGTGGGTTTAAGTGAGTGACTTGGAGCATAAGGCAATACATTGTCATGGAAGTATGGTGGACCATGATTATTAACGTTCTTTTAATCAGTGGATGTTCCAGACAAGCCTGTTGTTATTCTTGTGTGTCTAGCTGGATACAATCTCAGGCCATTCCTGCTGGGTCACACCTTTCTTAAGAAGAAATTTATATGAGTATTTGTCTTTTGTTATTACTCTTTCTAGAGATCTGCCTGGATCATGGCTTTGCTCAAGTGGAGAGTTTCAAGCTCTATTTTACGGGTGCCCTTGTAGGTTTGCGGGGAGGCAGAACGCAGACTTGGTGTGAGATTTGGGTTTGTGTGACCAGATGAGCCTGGCTCCCAAGTTTGCAGCTTATCCATACAAAAAGTGCCTGCAAGGTGCTGGAAATCTATGTCGGGATTATTTCATATAGAGAATGACCATAATGAAAAAAAATTCAAAGAGCAAGAATGGGGTCAAGCCATATGTAGTGGTACTTCTAAAGTGTACCCAGTCTAAAACTGTGTAAAGTATCAAAGTGTCCATCCTGGTTCTGGGAGGATAGGGCTGTGTTGCAGTCCCTGCCATTCAACAATCTGTTTGTCTTCCCTGAAAGAGAAATTTGCACTTAAACAACCCATGACTAGAGGTACACTTACAATTCAGGCCATGGCTCTGTCAGTGTGTCTACACTGTGCATTCATTCACTGACCACAGCTGGCCAACCATGTCCTGCTGGGGTGCTGGAGTCCCTCTAGCTGGCTGTGATTTAAGTTCCTTAAATATGAAAGTGAAAATACTAAAGCAATTATCCTTAGAATATAATAAACATTATTTTCACAGTAGAAGGTCCGGCCCTTCTTAGTGTACATCTCACATCTGTGCCTGTGTCTAGTCACAACAACTGTATGTTTTATAAAGTGAATTATTTATCCACACATTGTGTTTTCAATATAAATATTTCTGTTTCCTATTCAGCTGCACTGTTGTTTGTGGTCTGCTGTTCTTTGTGATGCCACTTGGCCAAAGATGTTTTGTTCACTATATAACTTCATGTGGAACAGATGAATGGACCACATCTATGACAAGTCAGCTGGTGTTTTTGTGGGAGCGCTAATGTAAAGAGATTCTTTGTACAAGAATTGTAAGTAGGAGTAACAGACGTGAGGTTGTGTCTCCAACACGGATGGTATTTAGCTCCCTGCTAAGTTAATAGTCTGTCTGTGTAAGGGACTTGAGCTATTCTTTTTTGACCTATTGTTTTCCATTCTCTGTAATTTCTCTTCCTCTCATTTAGTCACTGAGTTAAATTAAGGATTAGCTATCAAAGTCATTTGTGTTTCCCTTCCAGAGTCCCTTCTGTTAGCATCTGCCATACCCTACAAATGTAATGTGATGTTGCTTGTTGGTGTGTACTTCCAGGCACCCTCTCTCTCTGCGACTTGCCTTTTTATCCTTTCTATAAATCTACAGCATTTGCTTTACCAAGGAAATCCATCTTCCATGCTCACTTGTACCCTCAGAGGAAAAGGGATAGTGGTTACGCTTGTGTGTCCTTGTAACATTGACTTCACCTTTCTATTAAATTCTTCCAGGTGCTGAAGATACATTTTATACTGGCAGCATTTACTTCTCCTACCAGTGTTTCTCTCAAGAATTCCTTTTAAAGTTTAATTATGATCACATACAATTGCTGTAGGTGGATATTGCATGCATATAGTTTGGCTTCTCCTCCTCTCTTCTTTGCTTCTTCTTGGTTTCATTCTACCTCTCTCTCCTGGCTCTTATTTCCACCTCTCTCCTTGATCATACTTCCTTGTCTCTCCCTCTGGCTTTCATTTGTATTCCAAGGTTACCAAAGACAGGAGAAATAAGTGTTTTGTGAGGTTAACAAGGCCATAAAAAGGACAAATATCCTGGTGTGTAGGAGGAGGGAGGGGTTTAAAGCTGCCCTCCTGTAGGAAGGGCAGCTGGTATAAGAAGATGCATGTTGTATGCCTGTTCAATCCTGTGTGATGCTGTAGACTTTAGCTTGTACTTAAGCCTAACTCTGCTACTTTTCTTTTTAAGTGTCTTATTGTCATTGCCAGAACAAATGTCTTAGACCAAACAGCAGTTATCAGCTCTGCAATCTTCCTAAACCCCTGCTTAGCTTTTCATAGACAGCCTCTCCATAAGATTTCTGCAGTTCTGGCATTGAATCAATACTTTTTATGAGTGCTCCCATTCCAGATGGATCCACTGAAGGAAAATGCTTCTTGAGATTTAAGATTATTACTCTTGAATATCAGGTGCTACTTGTACCTGAACAGAATGGATTGCTCTTTGTTTTCTCATTTACATGTAGTTCGTTCTGGGGTAGATTAGTTTGTCTCACATTAAAACTGTTCAATGGAATCTATGTGCAGATTCCAAACATCTGTGTCCCTGACAACAGCACACTGGTGTATCTTTCCTTGGATTGATGGTGTCCTGAGGGCAGGAGAAAATGATGTTTATGATATAAACTAAACAACAGCCTTTGAAGTGATTGTTCAGAAAGTACTGCAGGAAAAAGAAGAAGGAAGAAGCCCCAAGTGTAGCATGTTAAAAGAATCTGGGGTTTTCAGAAAGAACAGTTGCTACCCTGGCCCTTCACTCATCAATAATTAGTGTTTTCTTCTCTGCAAGACTAAGTGCCCCCCAGTAAAAGAAGAGAGTCAGATCACAAATGTAAGCCCAGCCTTGTCCTTGCTTTCTGGCTGCCTGCTATGCCAGTGAAGTCAGGGCAACTTTGTATTGAGAAACACATTGGTAATTCTGAGATAAGAGCCCCATTTTGCACAGCAAGTTTTAGCAGGTCCTAATCTGGAATATAAAATATGTCAACCTTTGAAATGCCGTGTAAGTCATTACACAAAAATGCAACATTCTTGTGATGGAAGATGGTGTATTTTGCCTCATGCTGACCTGCAAGGGACTGCTTCACCTATTAGGTAGGTTATAACCAATCCTTATTTTTTTTTCAAAATATATGTATTTGTATGGTGAAATTTGATACGTGACAGATCTGAGCTAAATGCACTCGAGCTATGCCTTATGTGTACCGGTATGTGAGTGTGGTACGTGGGCCTTGAGATACCAGAATAAAATATCTCCCTTCTCTGATTTTAGATGACTTTTATTTTGAAGAAAAGAGATGCATTTTGCATCAATATTTCATTTTTCACAGTGATGTGTCACCATAATTTTCCTTAACAGCAACGTAAGGATGCAGATTTCTGTCTTGGTGGGTTGCTCTATGTGAAGAGTTGCTTCCTAATGTTATCCTGTCTTTAATCCACCAACCCTGACAGGGAAACATCACGTTCCTTTTATCTGTCAGAATGAAATCCTCTTCTCTGAAGAGCTCCTGGATTTCAATTTTAGAAGTAAAGATAAAAGCAAAAACAAAGTGGGGGTAGTAATCCAGACCTTTTCTGGCTACGATTATCGATTACCCAGTCAAATATTAGATTATTTTACTTTTGTTATTGAGATGGCATTGCCAAAGCCACTGGTATCAAAATAAGTTCTTTTAAGTGCCAGAACTGCAGTGGATGAAAGAATTCCCCCCAAGAATATTCTGCCTCTGGTTATTCTGGACTCTAATTTTCGTTTTAGATGTGTCACTATACTAGCACAGCCATGTGACAGCACACTTGCATTCCTCAGGAATGGTGTGCATCACTTGTTTTGAAAGTGAAAAGCATTTCAGTGCTTTCGAGTGTATTGTCAGAAAACTGGAACCATGTAATTTCATTCCTCCAGTACTTCTGGAAAGGTAAATAGTAAAACAAATTATAGTGTTCTGTGTTATTTTATGCCAAATTGCTGTAATTCCATAATAAATTAAGTCTGTGGATTCAAACTCCAAGCATGTGCAATTTGAACATTCTTCCTAAACACCCTTGCAAAGATTCTTCTTCTTCTTCACTTTGGAAATATAGTGTCAGCATATGGAAAAGCTCTCTATAAGTAACTGGATTCTGAAATCACTTCAGCTGGTTATTGCACTTGCTCCATCTGAGGTGGCATACCTCTTTCAGCTAGCAAAATTTCTTCCCCACCCCTCCCTGTTAAATACTGTTCTTGGTCTTTATTTTGCCTGGAGTGTGGAGGCATACACTCAGCAAGTTTTTCATGCTTTGTATTTTTATCACCTACACAGCTTACCATACAAAATTAAAGCTTTTACTCCCACGATCAACATGTGCTCTCATAAATAAACCTTAGGGTGAAGTGATGCTCTAGAGACAGTGGGGTTTGGATGTTTATAATTGGAAGCAGAATCAGCTCCTTGACTTTCTATAACTTGCAGCGACTCCTTGTCAGAAACTGTTAGTATGGACTTTATGTAGAGATCCAGCATGTGGGCAGGCCCTCTAATGAAAAATTCTTCATAGACTCATACAAGTAGAAGCCAAATTTGATTGTGACTTGTGCAGTCATGTAAATAAAAACCAAAGATGTGGCTAACATTCTGGAGGGCAACATAGCATGCTTTATTTTGTAGCTGTAAAATCCAGCCTCACATCTGACATTTGTTACTGCTGGGATGAGAACACTCTGTTCAGGACACATGTGCAGCCACAGCTCAGGAATACCACATGCATGGTGGGGGTTAGATCCCATCAGGTTAAAACTCCTCCTACTGAAGCGTGAGCATCCTTCATTCCTTCTACTGTTTGCTGAAGCTAAGTCCACTCAGCATCTCACTGCTTCAGGTCTTGCATTCCCCTCTGGTGTTGGAAAATGTGAGAGGGATGGAGATTTCAGGTAGTAAATGTCTCATTTACAAGCTCCCCTTTATATCCCAGCCTCATTTCTCTTTTACATTGATTCTGCATTTAAAAAACCTAAATAAATCAAAAAAAATAGAAGCAGCAGCCTTTTTCTACGTGTACCGCTCCATTCCCAGAACAGTTTGGATGGTAGAACTGCACTTACAAATATTATAAACTAAATACCTTTTATGCTAAAGTAGCATTGGGAGGATTTGGTGCCTGCTTTTCCTGAATATGACTATCTTGCATTGAATTTTATAAGATTTCTTCTTTAGGATTGCATTCTACACCCAACTGTTAATCCATATTGGATCCAAATAAAAATTTAAAACATTTAACGTTGAAATAATTATACTGGCCAACAGATTTCTGGCATTTACTTTACTATGATTAGATAGTAATTTTCAGTTTATCTTATTTTCTGTCAACATATCAGCTTGGATGTAACTTCTGCAGTAGTAATACTAGAACAAACTAATAAGTGTATGTTCTATTATTGTTAAATTGTTTTATATTGGTGTTATGTTATTTTTGGTATTATGTTATTTATATGTTTATACATTTTTACTTCTGTTTTCTGTTATTATAATTATTTATATTCTGTTATTGTTGCACTTAAAAATATCATCAATTGATACTTTTCCTTATGTTGCTGATTTGTAGTTCCTGGATTTAGTGTAGCAACACAGGCTTCATTTATACCTGTTGAGAAGTCTGCCTTTTGCAAAGTGGATCATCTTCAACATCTCCAGGAATTCCTACCAGAGACATGCTAGCTGTGTTCCATCTGCTTCTTAGTAATCTTTAATTTTAAATCATCCTGAAGTCTTTACATGCACTAATAAACTTAAGCCTCATGACACATGATATAAATTGAGAATTATAAAGTCATTTTGCAGAACTGTCCCTCTTACATTCTTCATGTGTTTTATTCCATAGAAATCCCACTTTGGTCTTTCCAGTGGAGTCTCTCTCTGACATCACTTGCTCTCGCTCCAAATTACACTTCATTCTTGTAACGTTTAGTCAGATCATTTAACATCCGTTACATCACTGGGTAAATTTTAGGAATCACACTGTATTATTAGGATGAGAGGTCTGAAAGACAACCAGCTGGTAGCAGGATACCAAATAACATTGGTAATGGCAAAAAATGCAGTAGCATTATAGATATTTTTATTTGTAGTTCTGGATATGTTCTGGAGCCTCCAGATCTTTTCACAGGTTTTTGTAGGATATTCCCTTCACAATAAAAGATTCTTGCATTGTCACACTTAAAAGCATTTGGCTGAAAATTTAGTGATGTCTAATAACTGTACAGTTAAACTACTTTTGTACATTGGGATGATGTCTCTTTTATATAGAGTGTTGAAAGTTATAGTGATCATTCTTCTCTTACTCAATTACCTTTATCTTTAAAATCTCCAGTTTGCTTTTTCAGAGCTTCAAAAGTGGTAGTATAAAATCTATATCTTAATCAGACTAGATAACTATGTTTGCAGAGACCTATTCATGGTTAGCTGTCTGTACACCACTGGGTCTGCGCTGAAGCAGAGATGAATCTGCACATAATGGTACACCTAAACAAAAGCACAGTATCACTGGGGAATGTTTAATTCAAATGTAACAATCTATAGCACATCAAAGCTTGATTTAGAGTAAGAGTTATTGTTGAGACCTTTTGAAGATAGTTAATACTAAGGAACTTTAAATTTGAAAAGTTTAAGTATTAATTCCAGCATCTGTCTTGGGAGGAGAAGGCAGCAGGAGTCATCCAGGGATAATCATAGCTAGGTTTATCTAGTAACATGCTTTGAGCACTTGGATAGATGAAACTGAGGGGAAAATGTGATGCTTGTACTGTCTGAAGTGTGCCAAAGTGCACCAAGTGTGCAACAGCTAAGAAGACCTACTTACATCACAGTTGTGCAGCTGCTGTGGTATAGAAACCTACATCAGGGTCTGGCCAGGGTTTAGTAGAGATAAAGGAAGGCAAAAAATTGCATGCTTAGTCTGCACACCATGAAAAGCCGTATGTAAACCTACGGCTATATATCTTTTAAGCACTTTGGTGGAAGATTTTAGGCTTCCCAGATATTTAATCTCTGTCAGGTTAACTCAAAGGAGGTTCACAGATAAGGCAGAGAACCTATCCTGTTATGCACAGCGGAGTTGGAAGCCAGGTATGTGCAAGTCTGCCTGGCCGCTGTGGGGATTAAAAAGATGACTTGTTTGTTGGTTGCGAAGAAAATACCCTAGGATCCACCAATAGCTAATTGTACAGGTGACCTTGTCCAAGCTTCACTATAAACTTTCTTGATGTAAATATTTTTTGAGTAATTTATATGTGCAAATAACTCTAAGGCATGTCCCAACTCCCTAGGCCATAGATGAACAGTTGAGAGCAGACACAATGCTTTGTACCATTTCCAGTGCTAGCTGGGGATTGCTGTACTGCAAGTGCTTCCAGAGGCAAGCTAGCCGTTCTCAGGGAACTCTATGATTCATAATTGGCTGTGACAGTGGGTTTGGATTCTCTGTAATATCATCAGGTGTTTTCAGGTTTGGTTTGGGTGGTTTGTTGGGGGTTTTTGTTTGTTTGTTTTGGGGGTTTTTTTGGGCGGTGAGCTTTGGGGGTTTTATTTGTTTGTGTTCTACAACTCAGTTTTCTCATCTCTTGTAGTATGGGTTTCCCTGCTCCTCCCATTCCTTTGGATAAACTAGCATTGTCTAAACAGTTGATGACTAGGGGAAAAATTTACCTTTTACTTTAGAAACTCTTCATGTGTCAGAATTGGGCAACACCATTTAGGTTGTTTCTGCTGTTCATTTGTGCTGGGTGCCAGAGAACAAAGGGCTCTCCAGAGAGTGTGTCCTGTCTTGGACAGTTAGTCAAGTGTCCCCAAAAAATATCTTCCATGTGCACTCTTAGTTGCTTCTACTGAAAACATCTGAGAGTGGTTGGTTTGTTGGTTTGGGTTTTTGGGGTTTTTTTTGACCATTCAAAGCACAAGTTCTAAGTGGCTGAAAACTTGTTTTTGCCTTTGTAGTCTGGGAGCATTATAGCAGGGCAAAATATCATTTTTGCCAAGGCAGAACTGGAAAGCCCATCTCATTCGTAATATCTGAAAGGTTGTTTGTATGGTTCTCTTTTCGCAGGCATTCTATCCATTTCTAAGTCTGTGTTACCGAAACAGAAGCAAGGGTGTAAACAAATTTGGTCTTTCCAGCTTTGGCAGACACATAGCAAATGATAGGACCAATCAGATGGAGACTCTGGACTCCAGTGTTTGATGCTGCTTAGGACTTCTTGAGCACCATTGTATTTTCTGTCACTACTCATGCATGCCCATTTGCCCCAGCAATATTCAGACATTTGTTCCTGTCGTGTGTTCTCTTCAGCTTCTCTAACCAGTTTGTCAGGACTTTCATCTTTCTTGTAGAATGTGTTCTGGTACTGGCTTAACACAAGAATGAAGAGATTTAAGAGTAACATGATTTGCAACTGCACTTCTGTAAAATCTCTAGAGTGGCTCCTAACAACCAGTCAAAAAGCATGTCCATTTTCCCACTTCAGTAGTCACTTTAAATAGGATCATTTTCCATAAAACTATTTCAGTGGTAAATTGGCCCCACACTAACTTGTGTGGGTGCCTTATCTGGTTAGGGAAATGAGCATTTTCCCTTCATAGAATCCTATGAGACCAGCATTCAGCAGTCAAGTATGGGTAGAGCTTGAAAGGAACAATTTGTCTTTGGTTGACCTGCCATGCAAGAGGTTGTCAGGGAAAAACTTGTATAGCACAAACAATGTCCTTTTCAGCATCAAAAAATATTCTGACCAACTGAAAAAGACCTTCATAAAAAGGCAGAGTAATTCCCTGTAAGATAGCCTAGATGTTTAATTCAAAATGGATTATTATTTCTGCAATATTTTATTATTTAAAAAATGTTATCTAAATAACTTGAAGAGCTGTTTATTCACTGACATCCATGTTGTTTGTTAATAGGGATTTTTTTTTCTCCTATATTTGATACAGTTTCTGCAAGAAAAATAAATGGAAACAAAGTGAAAAGTAAAAACTAATGGCTCATTAAAAGTAGTTACTTTTTTTGCCTATAGGCTTCACTGTTTGTGTGAAGAGCATCCATTTTTACATAATTTTGTTGACATCATGTTTGCAAGTCCATAGGTGCTGGAAAAAACCTCATCTTTACAAATGCAGTACCCTGTCTTGCAGTTCATGACAAAAACACCCCCTGAAAAGACCTGCTAGTTGCTTATGTGGGTCAGACTTCAATCAACATTAAGCCCTTGGATGATACAACATTATCTTCATCTGAAACTTTCCCACACTGGTGCTATTTTATTGCAGGAATTTCTCTCACAGCTTGGCCACGTGAAGGTGGTTAGTAATATCTCTGCTATTCCAATGCAGACTTCTTTACATAGTAGACACCCTAGAGATTTAATGCATTAATTTCATCAAACATGATGATTTACTTCTTTGTTTACATGTTTTAATAACAGCATCTTTTCATTGTTGTAATTCTTGTGATAGAAATACTTTATGGAAAGCCTTAGGTGGTTGCTTTGTGCCTTTTCACTCCAGGTGCAAGGCTGTATATTTTAATAGGAAGCCTCAAGACCATTTTTCTAGTCTATGTTTTTCTGTACTTCCAACACTTCATCTGTGCTGCATGCACTGCTGACTCACTTGAAGGTTTCAATAGTGATCTCTCATCAATCACTAAAAGAAACGAGATTACTGGGTTTAAAATTCAGAGTAAACCTTGTCAAAAACATTTAATCTTACCCAGCAATCTCTGCATTTTAGAGTGCTGCTTTGAAATAATATGTTGGGAAGAATGCAGGGCAATTTTTAAAAAGTAGCTACTATAAAATATATTGGAATCATATATTGGTTGAGGGTGCTGAATGAGTAGTGGAGATGAAATAGGAAAAGAATGTCAGTATTTTAAGCGTGTGGCTGTGAAGAAGGTGCAGATGTATGTGCCTGTGTTCAAGCCTATGTCTTGGTGTGTATCATCCTGTGGGGCTTTGTCACCCACAAATAATATCAGTCAGTGATGGGTGCAATGCTGTGGTCACAGCTGCCTCTTCTCCTAAATCTTCCTTTCACTCATCTCTCTCCAGATGTATCTGCACCTAGAATAAATGCTAGAACAGACCGTGGAATAGATCTTCATCTATGCCTCACAAGTATTTCAAAGGTGACTAAAATGGCTCACCAGTGTCTGTTTTCTTACAGAAACTTTCTATGCCTGAATAAATTGCTGCATAATAATAATTTCAACCAATAATAGCTGCAGTCCAGGGATCAAAATTTGTGTTGTGAACTCCAGCATAACTTCCCAATGCCTTCAGACTGAGCAAATATTGCTGTAATTGCTTTACAGAACAAGCTGAAATAGAGGTAATTGAGGCAGTTTGCTTGGGGTTATCACAAAAGCAGCTTGTGGGCATGGGCAGAAATTTACCATATCTCCCATTTCTTAGGCACATATTGTAACTGTGAAGTTGCAAATTAAAGAAATTCCCACCTGACCTCCTTGCCTGATACATGTGTGACTGAGACTTAAATCTAATTCTCTCACTCTCTTGAACAAGCAAATGTTATATAAGATTAAATGTGAGTGGAAAGTCTTGATGCTGGCTATTGAAATCATTTGATGAAACTTAATCTATTTCACTGGCAGGATGTAAGTGGGCCCTTCACACTCAGAATGACCCAAGTCAGCCTGGCAAGCATCACGAGGAAGTTACCTTCTGGCTGGAGCTGTGCCTCTGAGCCTGTTTCTGTCAGGTGCCAACCTTTGCTAGCTATGAGCTCATTGTGCTTTCTCCTCACCATCTGCATCTCAGCTGTGCCTGCCCCTTGCATCTTCCACTTCGATCCAGTTGGTTCTTTCACTCTCTTTCTGGCTTTCCATTTGTTTCCCCCCGCTGTGACTGTTCCCTCCTCCTAACTGCACATTCACACAGGAAAAGAAAACCATAAATCTATTGTGATATTTGAGGTCTATGTATACTTTATGTTAGAGAAACTTCCAAAAGTGCCTCTTCCTGTCTCCTTTTTCATCTCTGTAATAAGTCGCTGGTAAAATCTGCTGCAATGGTCATAATATATAATGTCTTCTATTATCCATTGTTTCAAAGCAAAAAATTGGGTTGTTAACCTATGAAAAGTAACATTACAATTACCTCAATCTTTTCTAAATATATCACTAAACTGAGTTCTAATGAATTGATGTATTTCAAGTAATTTTGAGTAGTTGGAAAACTGCATTTATTTGAAAATGGTAAAGTTTTTTATTTCTTGTGCATTCCCTGAAAGCTCCAGTTTTTAAACACCAACTTAAATTACTTTGTAATGCATGTAGCCTGGAATATAAGCCGAAATCAGTGATACTAAAATTCAAATGTAAATGTACTTAATCAGCATCTAAAAATGTATGGTACTTTGTGTGAAACCCCAAATCGGTCCCAGAAGGGAAGCCTCTCCACTTTTTCATAAGTGGACCCCAATTTCAGTCTTTCACTGAGGAAATGAAATATATATATGATTGCTTTACCTCCGATTATTTGTAAACAGAGACTCAGGATGCAAAACTGTAGATTGGAAGAATTCTGCTTTTAATTATTTGAAGCCATTTGATTCTTATCTTTTGGGTCCTTCCAAATTCATTTTTTCCTCTCCTACTCTGTGTACATAACACATAACATTGCAACCTAAAGTTTAGCTGCTATGTTCCTTTTTACTTCATAACCTTTTATAGGTCTTCACAAATTAAATTTGGTTATTAAAACAGACAAGTTTCTTTAACACAAATTATAGCCTATCTTAGAATGCATGATCTGTTTCATAGCCATTACTGTGACTAAGTGGGTTGTGTGGCAGGCGACTCAAGACTCTAGCTTAATAAATCATTGCCCGCTTGGTCAGTTTTAGGCATGAAAGAACAAAAGCATAATATAATTTCTGGTTCAACTAAAGGATTATCAAGAAAGATTTGTGAGTTGTGTGCAACCCCCTAACCTTCTGGGAAAGAAGGTATTCTAAGACTCACTTATCTTGCCATGAATAAATAAAACAACCTTGCCAATTACAATCCTTTATTGGTAACCTACAGATTTATTTTGTGCTATAGCTAGAACGTGGGTACCACAAGACAAAGTTGAATACCATTGTGTAGATCTCCCAGTGGGAGGCAGGCAATGTGTCAAAGAGCCTGTGCTTGCTTTGCCAATATGAGGTTTTGGAAACTGTGCACAACTTCCCCATCTGGATGGCCCTGTGATAGACTGGGAAACCATCTTCTTAAGAAAGCAAATAAACAACTTACAGAAACTCTAAGAGACATTCAGCTGAGCAATCTAGAGTTTCAAAAATGCAAAATATATATGCACAATTGAATGGGAATTTCTTTAGAAGTTAAATTAGGATCTTAAATGCATGCAGGGGAATGAGGATGGTTTAATCATAGATGAATGAAGTTTAACTTATTTAAATGTCACTCTCTGTCTCTGCTTGTAATTGTACCATATGGTATCACCTAGTAAGAGCCAAGTGCAGATGCCAGTTACATCACAGTATGATATATTATAAAGCAATCAAATTTGAAGTGAAGATTTATGATGGAGCTCTTTTTTGTTAAAATTAAGCAAACAAAAAAGCCATCTGATCTATTATGGTCACTGAATAGGCCTTTGTCTCTGTTCCAAAGATGTTCCTTGGTGTGCATCCTCCATCCCTAGGAAGCCGCATCTGCAGTTAAGAGCTGAGGGAAGGATTCCAGAGGTTAGGCTAACCTTTCTGCTGTGGCCAAAATTCTTTGCTCAGGAAGGACAAAGTGGCAAGGTCCTGAATGAGCTATGGGGTCGTGCCCTGCTGGTGTGCAACTGATGGAGCTGGAGTGCCTGATATCCCAATGCTTCTGGTAAGTGCATTTAGGACCCCCGTTTTGAGATTATCATAAATTTTCTCTCCCCTACCCAGACATCTACTGCTATGAGTTAAGGAGGTGGAAAAGACCATTTACTAATTTAATTTTAAACTCTGTGTAACCCAAGGTAGAGAGTCTTGTTTTGGGCACCAGGTTTGAATATGTGACTGTGAATATTTTTGAGGAGATAATCACAAAGGCCCAAGAAGTGATGGAGACTCCTTGCCTACTTTCACATCTGGGTAGTACTATGTGGTTCTAGAAAACTTTGACAAACTTGAAAATTAAATTAGGTGCCAGTAAACTTCCTCAGCCTGCCTGTGTGTACATCATCATTAAAAATGAATAACTCGATCGGTAAGGTAGTGGTTTTTTTCCTACATTGTCTTCTCATTATTTACATCCAGAATTCACAGCTGTATTTCAGTCAGTCACAGTAACTCCTTAGAAGCAGCAAAAATGTCATTTCTTCCCCTGCTTTATTACAGGACAGGCGATGAAATTCACATTGTTTTTATTTTACTTTTTTTTTTTAAGGGAGGAAAAATCAGCACAGCTCTCTGTTTATTTCCTTTTTAATATCTCCAAATGATTACTGAAACCTTTAGAAATACCACGAATAATGATAAAGCATTTGCACTTTCTCCTGTGTTCAGAGAGAAGGCATTATAGTTGATGTAATTTGCTTGAGATGGTATGAAACACAAAATAACATGGTAACACTCTTAGTTTAGGAAATAGCTACTTGGAAAAAAAATCCAGTAAGTTTGACTTTGAGTGATCTATTCAACCAATTGAAGAATTGCTCTTTAGAAAAGCGAATCTGATATTATTTGAAGCAATTTATCATTCAATATCAAAGCAATATCCTGCTGGAACACCAGGAGGACATCAGCATTCATCTGCAAACAGGATTCAAACAGTTATTTCTGCCATTGCCAGTTAGGGAAGCTTTAAAATAACAGTCACCAGGAATAATCTGCAGGTGAAGAAATTGCAACACATGTGCTTTCTGACTGTAATTTGACCTGTGTGCAAGCATGTAAATCTCCTGTTATTCCCAAACTTGAACAATCCTTGGATAAAACCAAAGCCATCAGGCGGAAGTAATAGTCAGAAGTATGTAGCACTGACAGTACCCAGAGCTTGCTCTTCTTCTCTGGCTTTTGTTGCACGGCTTGCTGAGCGAGGGGTGAAATAAAACAGTTCCATGAGAGTGTGTGAATCTTCAAGTACAACAGAATGATCTGTCCAGACTGAAAACACAAGGAAAGATGAAACAGGAATATGATTAGGGTGGATGTACAGGGTCTGAAACAACACAGCAACAATGCTTTTCTTGTGCTGAAGAGAAGTATATGGGTTTGATCAAATGGGTTAAGCTCTGAACAGAAGGATTCCTAGTTCCTCCTCATGTCTGCCTTTGGAGACCAGGATATTCACAAAGTATTTTGTTACAAAAGTAAAGCAGTGCCCTGGCAAACTCATGCCATACGTGACATGAAACAGATCCTCCCAAGTGGAACACAGCACACATTTTCCTTTCAGATTTACCCCTAAAGAATTTTCATTGTTCCTAATAATTTAATCCAGGTTCCCTCCTCTCTCTGCATGTTATTTACAGAAGTAGTTCAATGTACAAAATCATTTGCCTATGTTCTTTTGCTGTTAAAAATTTTCAGGGAAATTATTGGGGAAAGTTAAGCATAATTGCTGTTCAGATTTTGGTCTGCCTCCTGAGACTACCCTCTCTGGGAAAATTCTCATGATGATTTTTCTGATACCTCTCTCTGAGGAGAGTCTGCTGTTTTGTTGCCTGGCCTACCCAGGCTCCTTGTAGACAATGGAGAGACAGAAATTTTTCCAGAGGGGAAAATCAAAGTATCTTTATGACACACCTCTTGTAAATTACCCTCTCCAGAGACTGGTCTCTTCCATGTATTATAGGTGGCATATAAAACTTGTGTTGAAGCAGCAGTGCTGTATCCCAGGGAGATTTTTGCACAGCCAACGCAGTTTCAGGTTTACTCTCTTAAAAGTTGATTTAGCTGCATCTTACCTGCTCAAGCTGGGATTACTTCTGGGAATCAGTGTAAGTAGTCCAAAAACCACATGGAGTTCTGTCAGGTAGGGTTGCCTGCTGGAAATCTAGGCTGTAAGGTGATGAGCGTTTGAAAAGTCCCTGTGGCCCATTGCAGTGAGGAACTTCTGGAACAGCTGTATCTCATGAGATGCCAATGATCCACAGTTAGAGGTGTTTGGTCTGTATTTCTGTGGGGCTGTATTGTGCTTGTGGATGAAAGGAGGCTTGATGCCTGAAGAAGGTCCTGGTTAAAGGACTTATGCTTGACAGCTGAACTGTACCTAATATTCCTGCTGAAGGCACTACTTTACCAAGAATAAAAGCTTTAGGGTGTGGCCTAAGGTAAGAAGAAGGCCTTATTAGTTTTGATATTTTTAACAAGAAGGGAGCTGTCAGTTTCACAATAGCAGATTTTGATTCAATTACTCATAAATGATTTTTGAGGCAACTGGAGGATGTGTTCCAGTATCACTGCAGTCATGCTATCTCCCAAGCTATAATGATTCCACAGTGGGCAGAACTGTGGTTTGTGGTTCCCTCAGCAGATTCCTGGCCTTGCAGTTGGAGTGGGTTCAGACAACTTGTGACTATGTGGGCCCTGCCTTCCCATGCAGCCTCCTGTGGAAGTTGCGTTTTTGAGGTGCCTGAATGCTGTGCTTGCTGTACCCGGCTAGAAAAACAGAGGCCTTGTGCCTGTGACACCTGTATAACGAGCATTGTTCTGACTGACTGGCTTCTCCCTTCCAGTTCATTTCAAACATCTCTGGTAAAGTAATTTTCCTCTTATCACCCTGATGCTGTCACACGCACACCCTAATTGGAGCACCTTCCCATCAACTACCCTGTCACCCTTATTACCACAGCAATCCGCCATCTAGGCTCTCAATGCTTTCCACCTAGCCCATTCTCCACACACCACTCTGTCCTCTCTCTCCCTCTACATCTCCTGTCTGTATGCATAACTTGAAAATTTCTACCGCTCTGTCACCAAAATTGAAGCAACCTTGTATACCATTTTAAGATACAGGCAACAAATTCTTAAAGAGAAGGACATAATTTGTATGCTTTGGGAAAATCCATGAGTTTTGGGTTAGTCTGGAAAGTTTTACTAACAATAATAAATGTGTCAGTGGAATCTCATTGAGAATCTCCTCTAAAAATTCAGATTTTCTCCTATGTGTATGCTTGCTATGTTTCTGCTGTTTGCAACCACCAGGTATTAAAATCAATAATGTTTGGTTTCCTAGAGGACAATTTGTTTCTAAATTTAAAGCAGCATTTTGAAATCCATTGACAGAAACTTTGTTCTTGAACAAAGAGAACGTGACAACGATGCTTAAAGTACCTTTCTTTCTGATAGATCAACAATAGATTTTTTTGTTCTTGACAGATACTATTCTGACTTGTTCCTATTTCACCTATTTCTCTTCCAGATGATTTTAGTTTCAAAATTACACACCGTCCTTTCTCTACACATCCCACAACTGGAACATTTAAATTAACTGTGGCATGCTTGTCATTAGAACTGAAAGAGTACTGAGTTCCATGTCTCTGCATTACCATAAATTGTTTGAGACCTCTTTGCAACACTTGTTAAAATTGTTTTGAGGAATGTTTCCCACTGTTTGATCTGGTTTTGGTCAGTATACCAGTCAAGGATAAGTACATTTTATTTCCTCGACACAGATGTTTTATCTGTCACATATAATGCCAATCAGATTAGGTAATTCCAGGTGATCTTGTCAGTTCGTTCTATATAAGTCTTTGCAGGACAGGCAACCCGTATGGATGTAGTGCAGGAAATTCATTTGTCTTCTGTTCATTGTCATACATGGCTGTCACAGAAAATCATTTCTCACAATACCATATGTGCTAGACCCATTATTCTGCCCTATGCTATATCACATGTATTTTATGTTGACTGATGTTTGGTTTTCACATCTTAGATTAAGAGGAGTGACTCCATAATGTATTCTGAAGGTGTTCATCAAATTCACAGCTCTTGTCACACTGTGTCGTAAAGAAATTAAAATAAATACTGTTGATGTGCAGTCTGAGGCTTGGAATTACTATTTAAAACAGTTATTGTAACTGTAGTTTGTTCATTTTAGGAGGAAAAGGAAGTCTGTAAAGTATGAAACAGTTTTTCCTCTCCATGTATTATAGGGGCTGGGCCTAATTCTTCGGAAAGTATGTGAGGAAGAGGGAGATCACCTCCAGTTTGCATTGACTTGAACTGCACATAGGCTAGATGTTTAAGGGCAGGACTTGATGCACTACTTGTAGAAATGACAGTAAGATTATCTTAGGTGTTAGCTTTCGCAGTCCATCACAAACAATTTTTAAGTGACAGTCAGCTCAGGTTTCTGCACAGGCATTCATCTCACTTTTGTCACTCTTCTGTGGCTAGACATTCTTACTGATCTTGTGATTCAACGTTATAGTTGCAGAATCAGGCCCTAAGAGAGAAATGTTTTCAGCTTTCAATGGTTATCCTTATACCATGTGTCTCTTCATCATTGGGGCATTTTTTCATCTTCAAATCCTGTGTTAAAAAAACTACTTGCTTCCTGAGCACTGCTTAGGGCACAGATATCCAGAGTTCCTACTTGAATTTTGCCATTGCAATGGCAATTAAGGTTAATTAAGATGGGGGGAGGGAGGGGGGGTAATTCTTAGCCTCAGTACAGTTTCTATTAATGATTTTTAACATTTGCACTGAATAAACTACATGTTTTTGAAAGATGAGCTCATTTGGCCTTAGCTTAGCCCTCTGATGTCACCTGAGCAGGAGAGCAGAGTTCAAGCGTCCTGTCAGCCTGCAAGCTTGCAGAGGTGATCTGGGTATCCTTGAGTATCTTAGGAAACCATATTTTTCTGTTCTTTTCCTCAGACTTGAACCATTTCCGTTTAGGATAATTGCTGCAGAACATAGAATTCTGATTGCTGAGGTTTATGTCAAACAGGACTGATTGCTTAAAGCCAAGAATAAATCCAACAATTTATACATATGCAAGGAGCCTCTTTGCATGGTCTACTCAGCTCTAGTAAATTGATTAACTTTTCAAACCTTTCTTTACAAGAAGGAAGATCAGCTTTTTCTCCTTCCCTCCTTCTTCAAAAATAATGTTCTTTACAGCATGAAAAGCTGTCTTGTATAATGATGACCCCAGGTACACACCACCAGTGCTGGGTGGACTTAGACAGGGGGAAGAAGAGAAGATATTAAGACCTGTTGTAGACAGATTAACTTATGCATTTATTTATTTGTTAACTTATTTATAGAGGAAGGATTTTAAAAATTTATTTTACAAGACCTGCTAGCCCTACTGGTAAATATGAGTTTTATTACCCAATGTGGGAACATAGATGTCATTTTAGCAAACTGACCAGGGCACATCTCTAGTAAAATAGCAAATGGTATGGATTACAGGAGACCTTGTGACTGGATATTGCTTAGCAACTACATGTGTTTAGATCACAAACCTGGTGAGGTAATTCATGCTGGGGATGAATAGGTAGCATCTGACCACATAACATACACCATGTTCAAAACAACTAACCCTTTCACTGCCTTCTGGAAACACCCTTACCTCTCTCCATTCCTATCTTTAGAAAGCACTTTTAAGGATGACAAATGTACCTTTTTCATAATTTGGAGAATGTTGAAGTTCCTTCTTCTACAAAAGTTTGTTCAGATGGAATTTCTTTTCTCTGTTGTGGCTAAAATTACACGGGCATGTCACAGTCAAGTGTCAATATTGCTGTATAAATTTTGACTTTTTCTTTTTATAGCATCCACTACATTTTGAGCTCCTTTTCAAACTAATAGTCAGACTTCCCCATGTTACCCATATGTCACAAAGATGGTACCCTTGGAATAGAAAGGCATGTTTGTGGTAAGTGTTTTCTCATGATGGATTTTTTCTGTGGTTTGAAAATTTTATGAATGTGTCAGTACATTCTTATCTAAAGTTGAAAAACTATGTTACTGTACATTATGTAGAAGTCCTAAAGGACTTGACAAAGACTTTATTCAGTGGTTTGTTGGAGGCTACTGTAAGGATATAACCACATCCCAAGAACTGAGCATTATGTGTGTCTGCAGTGACTTCTGGAAGAGGATATTACCCAAACACTGTGTGAATCTGCTTTTCTCCCATGATGTAGATGTGTATTGTTTGTTCTTAAAAAAACAAACAGATAATATGAAATATACTCGATCCCCTCACCATTTTGTATTCTTTCAAAAGCTTCATGCATTTTCCTTGCTCTTGGCAGGGAAGTAAAAATACATTTTTTTAAAACAAAACTGCAACCATTCTTCCCTAACTAAGAAAAGCATGATGTTACATGGTCCATCATCTCTATTAATATACTTGATCTAAGTATTTAGGAAGTGTGATGGATTTCTTTGGTGTCCTCTGTTTTGGAGCATTCTGAGTGCCTCAAGGCTGAGGCACTTAAGTGTGAAGGTTATGACTTTCTCATGCACTGATTTCACTTGCAAATCAGGAACAGTCCTAATTAATAAATTGGTCTTTCAGAACAGACAAACAAATTGTATGTTGTGGTCTGGAAAGGATTTTGAATTTGAATACCCTTTCCTTCGCCTCTACCTCTTTGCTAGGAAATTGTTGAAAAGTGATTTTAATTGCCTAAAATTTTATTATTAAGCCCAGTTTTCACAGCTGTCACTGCCCTTATGCACAAAACTACACAAATGTGGTTCTGAGATAATAAACTGATCATTTCTTTATCTCTCACAAGTAAAAAAAAACAGCATTAAGAGAGATTCCACTCAGGCCATGCTTTGTAAAGGGATTCATATTTAAATACTAAGAAGAAAATTGTAAATCAAATATAAGCATCTAAGTACCATGAAAAGTTGTAAAAATCACATTTTATACCTGAAATTTGTAGTTTCATTTGGAATTTGAGACTATCAGTCAAAATATTTCTGATTACATAAAGTGCATGAATTGTTAACTACACTAACAGCTCACATTGACATATATGTGAGCAAACTGCTGAAATGAGAACTCTGAGACCTGCTCACTGTGTCCAGAGAAAGGGCCAGACTCTGCATGTTTTAACTCAGGAAAAAGCGTCATTGTCTTCAGTACGTTTAATTAACATTCTTGGTCTATGATGATCATGTCTAAAATCTCACTTATGAAATGAAGTAATGTGTGTGTGAGTTTGTGTGCGACAAGCATCTGGAGTTGGGCTCATCAGCAGCTGTTCGAAGAGCAGTATCTTGCTCTTCAAATACTGTCCATCATTTCAGGATCTTGCTGTCTTCCTGAGTCAACCTGTGACATCACTGAGGAAATAAAGATAGAAAGGAGGGAGATAATTTTTTCAATGTCCTATCAGAAATGCACTGGATTTGGAGCCCGTCTCCCCTGAGCCCTCCTCCTTTTTCTTGATCAAAAGATTGCTCTACCTCTCCATAGGCATCCAATGTGTGTTTCAGCTGACCCTCTGTTCTGTGGGGCACCCTTTGTTTCAGATCTAAATTTAACTCTGTTTCAGACACAGCTTGGCTTTTCATGCTGCTGTTATAATAAATTATAAATCTGAAAGGCTGATTCACCCAACAGTAAAATCTGTTATTGTTCCAGCCTGGGAACATGATACTGTTTTAGAAACTGAGATTTGGGGTTTTTTAAATTCAGGAGAGCCTTAAACCTTTTCCTCTGTGATAAATCCTGCACCTGATGGCCTGAACAGCTTTGCATACCTGCTGGAACAAATGACTACTACCAAGCTGATTTGGTACCTGGAGGTTGTGGGGTCGGGCTTGTCTGAAATGTAAAATGCAGATGGATCCCCTACCAATCTATGTAGGACCCTGTGGATTGTTTGGGAGCAACCTGAACAAGTAAAGAGTTGAATTGATTCTCTACTTGCCTGTAAAAGAGTCTCTGCATCCCCCAAAAGGTTTGTGCCTGCACAGCACAACTGAAGTCCCCTGCCCCGTTTAAGCCAGACACAACCCATGGATTGGATCTAGTGGAGCAGAGCCTCCGTTTAGAACATTCACAGCAGTTTACACTCTCTGTGTGGATGAAGGGCTTGTGTGCCAAATCTCAGCTGTGCTGCCTGATTCAGCCCCTAGCCTCCACTGGCCTGTAAACAGCACCTAAATCTGAAATGTGGGTTGTTCAAGGGCCATCAGACTTTTGACCTTCAAATCTCATCTGTGAGAGTTTGTTCTTAGGAGGAGTAAATAACATCTGCTCTCCTTTCCATCAAGGGCAATCCCATAGCCTTTTGCAAGGAACTTCAAGCAGTCTTTTAGAGTCCAACATCTTTGTTCTTGTCAATAGACATTTTAGGGAGGAGTTAGACAGGTTACAGATTTTCCCATAATATGAACTTGTTTGTCTTGCTAGTGGAAGAATATTGCTGTGGGTTGCTCAGGAGGTCTGCATGAAAAGATTGGAACAGACGTCTTGAATGCTTGGGATGAATTTAGCGTGAAGCAATGACTTCAGGACTGTTGGCTGCTTTACTGTTGCATCGAGTTACTTGGTGAGCCTCTGTTTATCTCTATTTTCTGGTTTGTGTCGATTGCTTCACTGGATCTTACTTTACCATCTTTTGTCACAGGAAACTTTGTGTGTGCATTCAAATAATAGCATTACATAAAATATGTCTCTGAGAAATACATAGTTTTATATGCTACATATAGATGATACATTAAAGGTGCAGGCATCATCCCAGCCTAGGACTTTTCCAAATAATTCAGTATTTGGGTTGGTGTGGGGTGGCTGGAAGGGTTGTGTGTTTGTAAGTAAAACAAACCATTAAATTTTGAATCTGACAGAAAGCGTTATGCTAGAGACTGGTACTAGTCACATCAGCCTCTTGGCAGATAGATATGTCCCTCATTTGGAGGTCTTTTCTCTAGATGACTTTCATAACATGATAGTAGGAACACGCTTCAACTTGAATTAATTTGAAAACTAATTCAAAAGATTAATTTAAATTAATCTTTTCCAGAGCATCTTTTTGAAAATGCAGTTGACCTGTAAAAGGGAGCCAGACAGAGACAGCTCTGAAACTAGGCTTTTGATCTGAATACCCACCTGATGCAAAGGTCAGACTCAGACTGTATGTGGCTGCCATCTTTTGAATGAACAATTTCAATCCTGTTCCATGTCCCCGTACACTCCTGCAGGGAAAATGCAGAGTTAGGTTCAAGTCTGAAATTATTATCATCTTCAAGTATCAATCCTAGATTGTGATTTACCAGGAAACACATTCTGCTAACTGCACCTAATAAGTAACAATGGTGTCAGAAAATGGAAGAAAGAGAGAGAATGGTTCATTCACTGTGTAGTTTTGTTCATTTGATAAATGGCAGCTTGTCCAGGTGCGGTTAGCAATAATTTTCAAATTGAAAAATTGGGAAAGGAATACATTGCCCTATTCACTCAAAGTCCATTAGCAGTAAGAGGAGGCTAGCTGCTTCTCTATAAAACATGCAGGTATTGCTCATATTCTTATTGCTATAAATTGTACAAGTGAGGAAGGGGTTTCAGGTATTGAGTAGTGTGAACAGAATAAACAATCAGAATAAAGCTGTGGGAGGATCCTTCCCTTTTTTTGGCTGAGGAACACATAAAGTATCTACCTAGTAGTGATGTCAATGGAGATCAAAGCTTTCAAACAGCATCTCCAGTGGTAGGCTGGTTTTACAGGGAAGTGTACAAGGAAGTAGTAGAGGCAAAGAAAGGATGGTAGCTTCTGAGACTCATTGGGAAAGATGAAATGACAGGAGGACAAGGCCTTTCCACCAAGTGGTCTAAGTGACAAACTGTTTAGATTGTCAAAAACGCATTTGGCTCTCACCCAGCACTGAAGACACATAAAATCCATTGATGTTAATGTTGTCAAATGACCTAAAATGCTACTTGATGTTGAGATTGCTGACCCATTCCAGGCCTTGCTTTAATATAAGACCACCCAGACTCACAGATTAAGTGCTCAAGTGCACATTCACTGGGCTATCACCAACAGGCTGTCTCAGAAGACAGGTTTCATGTGTAAGACCTAAAACACAGCCTGATACATTAAAACAGAGCACATACTCTTCTAGGGTGTGCTACAAAAGACCACATCTCTTAGCCCTTCCTCATTTCTGAAAAGTGAGATTGTAATTCCAATCCTCGTATATTCAAGGCTGTAAATTTTAAATGCAAGTTACCAAGGTCAGGGTCTGGGAAGATATATTTCTAAATTGCACAGAGGAATGGGAAGTCAGAAGATGGAGGCTTCTCTGAACTCCCTGTTGGCAAGCTTAATTTGCTCCTTCTTGAGGGTACTGGCTTTAGGCACCCATTTTTGGTTGCCTTACTCTTTCCACATTCCATGAGCAGGCATTATAACAAGTATTGGAATGTAAGAGTCCTTCACAGGCAAATCTGGCTTGCTGAGTACTTCAGTACCCATTTTCTCTTCCAGCATAAACAGAGGGAGCTTTACTCCTTTCAGCTGTGAGTTTTACCTCATAACATCACTAGTGCAGTAGAAAACAGGTGACCTGGTTGTAAATTAAGGTCGGAATTTCTGCGTGTGTACACATGGTTTCTACCATCAGATAAATACACAGATAAACATGTGGTAGCTATTTTAATCAATCATACCCTGGGAGCTTTGCCCACTGTGTTCCCAAGAACAGGGCGCGAGATGCAGCACTCTAAAGAAATTCCACATATTGCAGCAAGTGACCCCTTACCAAAACCAGGGCTAAGAAAAACTGTAATTTCCGTATTAGAATCACATGTCATCACCTTGCCAACTACATTCTTGAATGCTCCTCAACTTTTTTTTTGCACTAGCTTCCCACAAACACTGCACATAAAACCAGGGTGACTCACAGCATCCTTCTATGTCAAACAATTCTCTGAAAAGGCTGTGCTGGAGTCATTTGATGCTGTGTTTGCTAGTGCCCTGGAGGCCTTCAGGCAATCCCCAAGTCAGCTGAGTTCATGTTACCAGAGATAAGTAGTTGGCACTCAGACTGCATGCCTGCACAACTGTGACTTCTTTTCAGTCATAAAGTCATTTTCCAATTTATGTGGAAATCACATATTGCTCACCAAATATAGGAAACAGGTCACATTGTAGTCAATATTCTCCAGGTGCTATATGGTCAGTTCTGATTGGTGACTCATTCAGAAGTTCCTTTTGGCTTTGGTTCTTCCTAGCTGAGCTATTTGCAACAAGCAGTGTTTGTTTGGTAGATAACCATGTTACAAATGTGAGTAGAGGATAGATAATTGCCCAGGGGAGCAATGATCACCAAGTTTCTTCTTTTCCCTCATTTCTTCTTCTGTCCCCTCAGAGTCTGGATTTCTGCCTTGTGCAAGAAAGCTTCTCAGAGTTTAAAAGTGGAAAACAATGAGAGGTTTAGGGAAGAAACTGTTTCTGGACAGGACCTTCAGGGAAGTCTGTTTTCAAAACTTTGAGGACTATATTAAAGCTGTAACTGTGCAGAGTGAGGTTTTTACTTTTTCACCCTGGATCCAAGTTTACACAGCTCCCTTCGTGTTATTGTATTGCTTCAAAGGAGCTCTGAAACTCTCTTTTAGATGATGGATTGGGGTTCTCCAAAGCGTAGATCTCCAGCAAGACTGCTGAAAAGAGGCAGCGAGCTAGCTGAATAACAAGCCTCTATTTACTCAGGTCCTCTTAATCTCAGCCCAGTCTCAAATGATTAGCAGGGTGTCTGCTGGAGGAAGCCGTAGTGCTCGACATGCAGTTGGCCTTGCCTGCACTTTCAAGGCATGATCAATCGGCTTTTCCCGTGGGCCCCAGAGGACTGCGTGCCATGCCTCAGCATGAGGAAGCAGAACAAGATCCTCCAAAGGAATGTACTTGTCAGTTCTCTCCAGGATGGGAGATGAAGTTACGCTATCCAGATGAACTCTCTCCTGCTATTGGCAACTCAGCATTCCCTAATGTTTAAATGAAATTGAAGCTGCAAAATTAAGGTTTAAATTCATTCTATGTGAAAGTTGCAGTGAAACCATGAGTCTTTTGTCTCTGAATTTTGTTTTACTGATAACAAGAGAAGCTTTATAATCATAGAATTCACATTTTGTGCAGCAACAGATGAAAATTTCACTGGGGGTTAGGGTGGTCATACAGAGAGACAATTTTAGGAGTGTATTTGAAAACTGAAGGTGGGACTTTGAAGAGCATTTTTAGACCCAGAAATTAGAGCTCAGCAGGTGGGAGGCTGTGATTCCAGAAAACTAAAAATCCTCTTTGCAACAGAAAGAAAAGTTTTAACCTTTGCCTGTCTTTGTTTGGATTCAAGGACGAGTACAGACCAATCATTAGATCATATATGTCATATATGTGCTGGGCCAAATATATCAAGTTACATGACTGGTCTTTACTGTCTGGTAGCTGTGCCAGCACATACAGTGGTTGATACCTTTTTCTCCTGGTTTCAGGAATGAACACTAGACATGGTTGGAGGTTAGAGGGTCGAGGGTCATTTACCTCAGTATTTTAATAGGATCCTGTTCTGATACATCACGTCACGAAGCCTACCATGCATGCATGCTCTTCTTATTATTCTGTTCTTCTTCTGCTGTATTCTCTGTATCTCCCCACCCCACTCATGCACACAACTTAAAGACCTAATCTCCCCGGGGGGCCAATAAGTTTACAGAACATGTTCTACTGAGAGGAGCCATGGCTCCTCAAGATAGTAGGATGTTTGGTCTCCTAGCTCTACAGGACCTTGGAACTATGCTGAGTTATCAGACTTAGAGAAGTACAAGTATGCATGCTAATACTTGTGGATACACAGAACTGTGTAAAAGGTATAAAAAGAAATAGCAAAAAATCCTTTTGGCATCATGGTCACCAGTCTATTTTTGTGCCATTTCATTTGTGTACTCTAGCCCTCTTGTATGGACATAAGGATGGAATATCAGCTCTTTAGACCTTTTAGAAAATGAAGAAAAACTTCCTAGGGATAGAATAGGAGCACCAGAAGGAACACAGCTTCAAGCTTGGAAGCTACTCAGTACTGGAGTGGTTCAGGACATGAGAACACTGAAAAAGGGTAAAATTTTTATAGACAGATTGCTCTGCTGAAATAGCTACTGCCTGCCTGAATGCCCAACCAGTCATTTGGAGCCACTTTAGGTCACTGTCTGTAATGTCAGTAAAAACAGCCCAACAGTTGGTGAAACCCTCCATCATGTTAGGTTTCCATGTTTCTCATGGTGATATCAAGTGAAAATTCAAAGAGGAAGTCAATTGACCTGTTACTCTACTGGCATAAGATACGACTGTGATCTTTCTAGTGCACCCAAAATAATCCTTGTTTTTGAAAATGAATTAGTGTGTATGCCCATGCTCAAGGGCAGGCCTGAGAATGCAGAAGATAGAATGTGAAAGCCATCATGCATCTCCCCATTAAGGAGATTGAGTTCTGTTCTGAGCCAGAACATCTTGCATAAGAACATAAGTTCAAATTACTGAAGTCGTTTTGACAATGTGTCATGTCCAGGCAGGCTTTGAGAATGCCCATATCAGGTGTGTAAGGTCCCTGGAGATCTTTTGGATTTCTTGTTACCAGAAATTTTGAGTCTGCTGTCCTTGTGCTTATTAAAATAAAGCCACTACAGTAGAATAGCAGCATTTCACAATAAGCAAAATTGCATTATAAGCATGAACACAATTCCTCTGTGTCAGTGTTCTTTTGTCTATAAAGAGCCATAGTTTGCATCCTGCCTTTCAACCTTTACAAAAATTAAACCAACAAATCACAAATATCAAACCCCTCCTCCCTGCCCCAAGCAACTAAACCCCAAAGCATTAATGGAGCACAAAGAAGCTCTGCTGTGCCAGACTAACTCGCTAGTTTGGTGTAGCATAAGGTGCAGGAAAGGAATGAATGTGACTTGTTGTGACTGATTAAGAGGGGCAAGGAAGGAGCATGGGGAACAATGAGTGCACACTGTGTGGAGTGTGCATAGTCCTGGAAAGTACGAGAGTGAAATGCTGCTGAAATATTGATAGGGTGGGTAGGATCTGGAATGATTGACGGCATGTGTGTGTGTCTTGGCAGGTTTAATTGGATTTGTTGGGGTAGAGGGTGGAAAAATGTGGTGCATTTCCTTTTATGGGTTTCTTTCTTTTAGTCTCTTCTTTTCTTTCCTATAGAATTGGCATTCAATGCATATATTTTCATTGTCTGCATAGAAAACCTGGTCTTTATTCCCCTAAATTTTAAGGTTGAGGGAGCTGTGTAGAGGGGATGAAAAGAGATGTAAAACAGCTTTCATTGCGTTTTATTTACTACTTGTCTTCGCTCTTCAGTGAGCAGTCATGCCTAGTGAGAGTAGTGACTTGGAGGGGAAAGAAAAACAAGAACATGTAATTGAATGGTGGCTAAATGAATTTCTGTATTATGATGACCATTGTAACAGGAATTCTTCCATGAGGACTTGTGTATATGCCCTACTGAGTATTACTCTTTTTCTTTTTGGCTTATCATCAGTAACCAGATTCATATCATCTTGCCACAAGATGGGAAATTGGGGCTCTAGGTACAAATGTCTTAGGTTATAGCAGAGTCATGAAGTCCAGATCCTTCAAAATGCTGATCACTCCAATTCCCACTCAGCCTCCTAACTTCTGCTGAAACAAGTAGGTGTCTGCGGGGAGCCACCTCAGTTGCTTTGATGGTCAAAGCCTGGATTTCCAACAGGTTTCCAGCCACAGTGTATGTGGACTTTCCCTGCAAGGCTGTCTCTTACTTTTCTGTTCCCCCTCGTGCCTTTCTGCAGCACAAGTATGCTGTGCTTTTAAGCAGAACTGTTCAACCATCTGTTCTCTCCCCAACTGTGACTTCCCATTCTGGTAAAAATCAGTAGTTCCTCTGATGTCAAAATGAGAAAGCAGAAAACTGCCCTGGATTGCTGATTTCTGTAAAGTTGCGGGGGTTTATGGGTTTTGGTTCGTTTTCTCTTGTATTCGGGGCATTTTTTTGTTTTGTTTTGTTTTTTTATCATCATGGATTTTGGTGTTGTAGGTCAGAGAGCTGATGCTGAGAATGACAGCTTCCAATGTGTTTCAAAGCAAGAAACCCAATTGCTGCTCTGAGTTCAATGGGAGAGAAAGAAGCCTGGTGTGAGTGGGAGTGAAGAAGCAGAGAATTCAGGAGGCTTTGCTTGTGTGGTGAAGATGGACAACTACTGATAGAGGACACTGCATCAAAGGGTAAAAATTTCAGCCTGCTCCTGTTCTGAGTTCAGTGTGACTCACTAGCCAAAGACTTAGTAATCCCTTCTCAAACTTGTTATCTTTCCAAGCCCTTGGGCATATACTTCAGAGCTTTTGTTTCTTCCCTTCTTTTTGCTCCACTCTGCCCCACAAGCAAGCTTAACAGTCTGTGAAAACCGGTGGGTTGGTTACTCTAAGGAGGGGGGACTTAATGACATGTTCAGTCATCTCTGAAGAGATGAAGCCAAACATGTGTCTGGTAGCAGGATATTTCTGGAGCTGTTTGTCTGTTTTCAAATAACAAGTTCAATGTAATAATGTCATTACACAGCTCTAAATTCAAGGATGTGTTTTCACTGAAACACAATAGAAGCTAAGCTATCAGTCAGCTCATTTTCATTGCAGTAACAGTCAGTTTTACTGGCAGAAATATTTCTGAATTTTCCACTTTTACTTACTTAAGGCTGCTTTTGGTGTGAGATAAATGTATCTTCTTGAGACCAATTAAAGACTTCTGGGGGAAAAGGAGGCAAAGTATAGGAGAACAGTCTACTTGTTTATTTGATCTGATTTGTTTTTATTAGTGTGTGTAAGCTAAATTCAATTTCTGAGTAAAATTGTTGATACAAGAAACCACACATCATTTTTCTGCTCTGGATGTTGTACCTCCTTTCTTATGAAAATCCTGAATTTCAAGGGAAAAAACCCAAACAGCAGAGGTATCATTCATGAAGAGTCAACCAATGTCTTTATTGCTTCACTAAGCAACAAACATTTATCTCTGCTTGCTGCAAATTTGCTCCCATTGCCCCAAATGTTAACTCTCTAATCTTAGCACCCTCTGCTGTGGACAGCTGTAACAACATCATACTGAATTATTCTTGGTTTATAACTTGTGTATTTCTATTGTACAAAAGGATCTACAAATGCAACAGAACTTGTATCAATGGAGCTGCATGAATATGACATGAAAAATATATTCTTTTTCTTGTGTTAATCTGGAAGGTAACTTTTTTTAAAAAATGTTTGCTGAAGAAAAGATATGTAGAATACAAACAAAAGGTTCTAAATTGTTGTTGATTATAGAGGACCCCAACCATAATCTTAACCTTTGCAAAAGACAAGTGCAGGCATGTAATCTTGCAGCAGTCTGGAGATCATCTCCAGGTTGCCAAGGCCATAAGAAAAGCCTGTATTTGCCACATGCACTGATCATATCATATCTACCTCTGTTGTTACCACTTCTAAAATGTCAGACAAGAAGTGAAGAGTGAGTGTAACATATCTGGGGTGCATAGGAACAGCATCGACAGCTGCGTAAAAGAGGTAATTGTCCTACTCTGCTCTGCACTGATGCAGCCTCCCCTCAAGTCCTAGCACCACCACAATATAGAAAAGACATTAATATGTTAGAGAGCATCCAATGGAGGGCCACAAGGATGGTCAAGTGTCTGTAGGTGAAGCCATGTGAGGAGTGGCTGAGGTCCCTTGTTCTGTTCAGCCTGGAGGAGACTGAGGAGAGACTTCATTGCAGTTACAACTTCCTTATGAGGGGGAGAGGAGGGGCAGGAACTGATCCCTGCTCTGGGGTGACAGTGACAGGACTTGACAAAATAGCCTGAAGCTGAGCCAGGGGAGGCTTAGGTTGGATATTAGAAAGAGGTTCTTCACCCAGAGGGTGGTTGGGCACTGGAACAGGCTCCCCAGGAATGTGGTCACAGCACCAGCCTGACAGAGTTCGGGAAGTGTCTGGACAATGCTCTTGGGCACATGGTGTGACTCTTCGGGGTGTCCTGTGCAAGGCCAGAAATTGGACTCGATGATCCTGAAGGGTCCCATCCAATTCAGCGTATTCTATGATTCTATGATATCTACCTAATTTATAAAGAAAATAATGCAGGAATTATATTTTAAAATCAAACTCTGTTATTGTATCTTTTCAGTAACCAGTTCAATTTTTTTAATCTCTCAGTGACAGAGGAGGAGTATATTTGATTTTAGCAGAGGTACAGTCTGAGAAGAAACTGTGTCTAGAAGGTAAGTTAAGAATGACAAATTCTTTCACATTTGATTACAGAGAGAAAATCTCTTTTTCGTCCTTAATGAAGCTTTTTGCCCTAGATCCTGAGTTGGAAATACTGTTTCTAGTGAACCATTCTTCTTTCTTCTCCCTCCTCTCACATTTTGAATCTTTCTCCAGATCTTGTCAGGCTTGGAGGCCAACCTAATGGCTTTCCCAAAAGGGTGCTGTTGAAAAATGCAGTGATTTCAAAATACACATAAGCAGTTCTCTTCACATTCAGTGTCTTCTTTTAAAGGAAGTAATACTGATGCAGTATTTGATATCAATCCTCCTTTCATATTTTCTGTTTTCTAGAAAGCAGCATGTGTAACAGCAATAAGAGTAAGAATGAGTCTTTCCCTTCCCACTGCTCCAACTCCATCTGCTGATCACTCATATGAGAGCTCTAACAACAGAGCTGCTTCTGAGCATTGTTGAAGATGTGGAACAGTGAAATCTTTTTTGTCAAGCCTCCAAGAGCAAATAGCAGCAGAGATGAGATTTTGAATACATTGGTAATACTGCTGTATTGATCTCAAAACGCTTTACAAACATTAACTAATTAAGCTTTAAAACAATGAAGCAAGTTTGCATTAATGAAAACCCTTTAGCAAATGAAGAACTGGAGGTAAACAAAGGGTAAGTGAAGTGACCAGAGTCAAGTGATGAGTGAAGGTCAGAGGAAGGTCTCCTGTTTTCTATTTGTTCTGTTTTTATGTGATCTCATTGAGAAAATTTTTGCAGTGAAGCTTGCAGCCATTTTAGTTTGAAATATTTGGACATTTTATCACAATCCTGAGCTTTTCTCACAAGAATAAAGGTAATATAAAAGCTCATAAAGGTAATAAATGTTTTTAGGTTCTCAGGTCTAGCTTTGATTGTCAAGAGGCAATTTCTTATAGCAGAATGGGGCCAGAAGTGGTTGCGGGGTTTTCTGTGTTGTGAGCCTTTTTTTCTCATTTGTGTTTTTCTGGTGGTGCTAGCTTGACAGAAAAGTGCCTTAACGTGCAAAATGGGAGTTCACGTGGGCTTGACACTGATGTCATGCATCTATTCCACCATTCCTACAGAAGGACTAAAGCCTTCTCAAGGAATTGCTCTGCTCTGGTGATCCCAGCCAGTCTGTGAGCCCCAGGGGCTGTTACAGAGTGGAATGGTTCAGAGTCAGTGGAGCAACCCTGGATTAAAATCAGTGTTAAAAAGTAGAGGATCAGGCACACAGTAAGTGAATCATGCAGAACAGTGCTGACCCAAACAGAGGATGACAGCTTAGAACAGGTTTCTTGGAGACATTAAGTTATCCTTGGAAAGGGAGGTCTCTAAGCCAAGCCTTATACTTTCTTAATGGGTTTCATTAGGAAGAAAGAAAAGGAACTGGAAAAAAAGACATGTAGCTTAAAAGGGAACAGCTTCAGCACAGTCTAAAATTTGTTCCATTTTTCAACAAAAGGAGCCAATGCTGCCTTGAAATTCATGTCCCTTCAAAGTTCAAGGAGGCCTGTATTGTTGGCCTGCTCAGTCATAACACTCCAGCCACTTATTGTATGTGGAATGCACTCCAGGGACTGACTGAAAAAATATGATTTAGTGAAAGCTTGTACCCAAAACACATCATTGGCCTCTGATCTCTGAACATTTAAATATTTCAAGCTTACAAGCGGACGCTGTCACGAGGACAGACCCTGATCCCTAGCTGATTCTAGAACATCTGTTGAGGCATTTACCAAGTTAATAGATTAGCTATGAGAATCAGGCAGGTGTTTTTCACCAAAGCCAGAAAACATCAAAATCAGATTGCCCTCCAAGTCTTTCAGCACAGGCAATCGAGTTAGAATGACTCATAGAGTCTAACAGATAATAAAACACACATAACATTTGCTTTAAGGTACAGGTGGGGATATTTTGTACTGCACTTAGGAGAAAGAACAACTAACTCTATTTGGGAATAGAGTAATTGAATACAGATGGGAGGAGGCAAATGAAAGAATTTAGCAAATATCTCAGTGGAATAGCTAATGGGAACGAGACAGAATAGGAAATTAAAAATTATTCGAAGCAGATGGACCATTCTTTGAGTTTTTTAAAATTTATTAGGGCTGTGAAAAAAATGTGTCTGTTTATTTTCCACGGCCATGAAATTAATGACTTGGTGAGTTGTGCTTGTGCAATTTTATGACTGCCATGTCATTTGTCATAATTTGGGTTCTGTTTGATATGGATTTATGAATATTTCCTCCCCCAAACATGATTTATGGGTGTTGGTCATATGTGAATTAGACTGTCACCTTTAGTATGAAAAAGTACAAATGACAGATTTAAAAAAAAAAAAAGTGCTCTAGTCCTTAGTGCTGGAAAGCAGAGTTCACAATTCCCTGCTCTGCTTCTTCATTGGAAGTTTTTGTTTGGAGCTGACGATTAAATGTTTGGACTTGAGTCAAGCATATGGAAACATCAAGAGGGCTTGAATAGATCTGAACTCATCTGAACTACACCTGTGAAACTCAGCTTGAGTCATCCTTTCCTTGTATTATGCATTGAAAAAAAAAATATCTGTAGGCTACTTGCTGTAGGAACAACTGATTTACTGTACCAGAGCAGCAAGTTGGCCTTGAAAATTTGTCCTGCTTCTAGTAGTGGCTAGCTCTGGATGAAGCTTCCATGAAAATGAAAATAGTCTTACACAGTATGTTCAGTTACACGGCACTGCTCAGCTGAAGAAGTGAAGTTAAGGGACATATGAAACAGGCTGGATTCCTGTATTAATAATAATAATAGTATTCTAAGTTTAGATCTAAAGCACTAACTTTTATACTAGCTGTTATCACTTCCACAAAAACTACTACTATTTGCTATTTGTTTTGCAATGTGTAGCAACAGCATGCACCAATTTAGGACAGAAGGAGAAGCACAGTTGCTCCTGGATTTGAGCCACCTGACTTCAAGCATAAAACTGTGGCACCTAAGTTACTACCTAATCACCCAAGGCTCCCCCATTGATGCTGGAAAGTGATATGCACCTCCAGAGGGTAATTCAGCCCACGTGTCTTCATCCATTGACTATGCAGGCAGAGCAAAACAGTACCCCTTCCTAATTTAGCTCCCCAGTTTAGTCTAGAAATTCATGTGGGGGGAATTAGAGCCCAGCATGGGATACAGCTTTAAAAAGAAGAAACAATACACCTTGCATGTCAACAATGCATTGCCAAGCATCTTTCATTCTGAGCTGGCAAATGTTTCCTTTTATGGGGGATCCAACTGGTTCATTCTACAGTTATTAGACAACCGTATGCTGAAGCCCATTTACCGAGGCCCAGACAGCATTGCTTTTCCAGTGGGAGGCTGATAATTCTTACTGAATATCTCTGCACTTTTGGAGAAAGGATGGTTACTTTACAGGGAGCCACCAGGGCAGCCTTTGCATGTCTTGCTGGCACCTATTACCTCTAAGGCTAATTGAGCTCCTCTTTCTTTTGTTTGGTTTTTTTAATAGTTAGTCAAGCAAGAATCTGCATTAGCAAACCAGTGTCATGTCTGCTGTTGTGATGGTAGTAGAGATGCTTTACAGTGGTGATATGCATCTGCACAGAACTGGATTGTCTAGCAAAAATAAACCTGGAACACTTGTATTGAATTAAAGAGTGAAGTCCAGTAATCTTAGAATCATGGAATCATTTAGGTTGGAAAATACCTTGAAGATCGTTAAGTCCATCATTGTTACTTTGCTGACTCATCAGGAAACCTGCACAGCTTTTGGAGAAAGCTTGGCTCATCAATTGTGGTATGTTGATATGTATCAGAAATATTCTGTTTGCTTTGGCTGCTGAAACTTGTATTCATCTAGTACATCTAATCAACCTATTCCCGGGCTCCAAAGCTACTTTCACTGTGTAAAAGTAGCTGATCCTTAAGTTGTCTGGCAGTTCCAAGGTGCAAATTTTTCAGAAGACAGAAAATTCAGTTTCAGTCAAGTAAAATATTTTGCTTAAATGAAAATAAAATGTGCTGCTTGGATTTACCTATGTTTAATAAGCTTTTCCCTTACTTGAAAGATGCTTCTGAATAAGCTGCCTGTGATTTTTTTTCAGAAATAATTTTTTTTTAGATTACCAGAAGTTAATAATTTCAGTCCTTTCAAATATTTTAAGGGTTTTTTTCCCCTATATGAAAATGAGGGAAAATGAAGCAAATTTGCAGAAGCTTTTGTTTCAACAAGCAAGCCTACACTTAGGCCCCCCAATTTTTTTTATCAAAGCATTGAGTCTAGATTAATTCTCTTGGTTACTTTTCTATTTTTTCACTATCTGGATGAGTTGTCTTGTAAATTTTGCATTATGTTTCACCAAATTTTGAAGTCAGTGAGCTAAACACAAAATCCTTTTCTGTAAAAACAATTATACCAGGTTTGGGATGGAGAGAGAGGAGAATATGAGCTGTTGGATAACAGTAGTGTTCTCACTGAGCTTAGATTGAAGCTGTTTCGACCATATCTGGCACTTAAAAGGCCAACCTGCTCCTACCCTGTTACCATAAAGAAATTTGCCAGGAAGGCAGGTGTCTAACTATACAGGCAATCAGATTACAGAGCAAAGTAATCATGATTTCTGATTTTCAGCTTAGGTTGCCACATTAGCACATGTACTTTGGAAGAGAAGGAGAAGTAATCAGAGCAAGATAAGGACAAGGGTGGAGATCATTTGAACCAGTACAGTTATAATAGGGTAGTAAATTTTATGTAGCTTTCATTAAACTATTTTGTTTCTTTTATATTAAAAATAGGATAAAGCTATCTGAAAATGAGAAAATTCATGAGTTTGCTTTCATTTGTTTTTAAGAGTTACTGAATTGTAGCGGTGTGTTTCTTGGGAAGCACCATTTGCACACACATGCCTGCAACTCTGAGCGAGTCACAGCTGCAGAGTTTCTTTAAGGCATGCATGCTTGGCTTTGACATGCTGAGATTTATGGTGAGATTTAAGTTCTTGTACCAATGGTGACGTTTCCTGAATAGTTTTCATCCAGATGGTCTCCAAGAGGATAAGGTTTAACAAGATTTATTCACTAAGAGGGGGCAATGTGAATTAAAATTACAAGGGGTACTGTAGATACACAAATTCTTTGCCATTCACCGCCTTGTGAAATGTAGAAAATCCTTGTTCTTCATTCCCCCCCAAACGAAGTTAAATGGAGTTTCTTCTTTCAACATACTGTTCCACTCTGAGCAGATTAGGGCTCTGGCAAACAAGTGCTATTAATTTTATTGGGGTGGAGGAAGGGGTTACTGCCCTTACTGTCTACCCTGCCATTTTGCCACAGTCTTCCACCTTACTAGTGGAGGCAGCAGATGTAAGCAAGTGCCAGTTTATCAGTTGTTACAGTTTGCAGACCATTGGCAGTTAAAATTAATGTGCTGGCTTAGAGCTCTATGGATGAGGGCTGGATCGTATTGCTTTCTGATGGCTCTGTTTCAACTTCTGGTAGGGGACTGCTGCAGACAGCTGGGAGAGGTAACCTCTTAAGCCATTATCACTAAATCCAGCACAACCTCTCTGAGTGAGCTCCAAGTCTTCAGCCTTTGAGAGCCATCAGGACTACCAGCACTGATTGGGGTCCTGAGACTGTATTTTCAATGGGTTACTTAAAGTCAGTGGAGCACCAGCCATTTGTGCAGACTGAGTATCTAGCATGCTAATTCAGATTGTCATTGCTGAACCTATATTTTCTGGGAAATTACAGGTATTTTACAAACAAAAGAACTGATGTCATTTCAAATTAAAACCTTGTCAGTTTTTATAAGGCTATTGACCCAGAGTGAAACAGTTAAGCAAATGCTTAACTTCTGCAAGATAAGTATCTTTATCAAAGAAAACTAACAGGTATTGCTGCCATGCTTAAAGCTAAATAGTTTGTAAGAATTTTGTTGGACAGAGTCAGTTTTATTGTTTTTCAGGTTTTTCTATTTAAAATACTATAAGTGACTATGGAAGCTCTAGAACTAGAGGCTTATTCAAGTTCTACTTTAAAAAAAAGTCGAGTTGAGGTATTAGAAATCAGTGTCTTTTATCCATTTGCCAATTTCCTCACTTGCAGGCTGAGTTTTGCCCCCATGTCTAGAAGTATTTGAAGTATCTTAACTGTTGACAATTTAGGTTTTTTAGCAGGATTAAGACATTTCAGTTTGAATATCATAGAATTGAACCAAAACTCAAATGACAAAAGGCAACAAGTTCATCCTAGAGGAGCATTTATAGAAAAACAGAATGTCCTGCTTGATAACAAGAAAAAAATTGACAGCATATTGCCTTTACCACTTTGAGCATGTTGAAGGTAGGTGGGTTTTTTTATTATTTTGCTTTTCTCTCTCATATTATTTGCAGAAAAACATTTCATTATTGCCTGTTGCCAGTTGAGCTCTAACACAAGATCTTTACAATCAATGATTGGTCTGGAGTCCTTCAGTGTCTGAGTTATCAACTTGTGATTCCTTTATTTTTGAAAGGTAGCTACTCAGTGTTTCATAAAATTTTCTGCACTTCATATTGTCTCAATTTCAGCTGTTGCAAGTACAGGTACTGAAAAATCACTAATTGCTTTTATAATAATGGGCTGGTGAACAACACATTTTTAAAACAATGGGAAAACAAGAAGGGAGAAGACTTTGTGATTGTTCTTTATGTCTAAGAATGGACAGTCTGGGTAAAATATAAAAGAGTTAGCAATTGTAATGAAATAGGCCTCATTGTATTGTAGCAAGTTAAAAATGTGCCTCTTGCCGCAGAGCTTGCATTAATATTGTTTGAGAGAAGTAGCATCAATGCTCTGTAATAGACTTTTATTAATAGGCCAGAACAGTCATCAGTCTCTGGGTTGGTGTGATAGCTGAATACAGTGAACATGAGCATCTTGACAAGCAAGCAGCAAAATCTATCAATCACTTTCAGCATGAAGATGCTGTGATAATTAGGTTTACACTGGTAATAAAATATGGATAAATAAAATGCTCAAAGCCATGGAAACGGTAGGGTCCATAGCAAATTACCTATGAAACATAAAAGAGGGCATCACCATAAATTCATCTAGCTGTGTAGACTGAGATCATTATTCTCTTGACCCATCTTTCTGTTTTTAGAATAAAATTCATGCATTTTTCAATCAGCACTGTTCAATGGTAAAATCACTCCAAGGTTTAAAGCCTAGGTTAGATTCTTTTCTTGCTGTGCTCATGTGCAAGGATGCTCAGTGTCCTTCCTGTTGATGGTGCTGATGCCCTCAGCATAGAAGCATGGTGGCGTTTTTTAGTTTGTGATAGTCGCTTTTACTTTCAAGTATTGGCCAGATAAAGATTGGGGTGTGCTCTGCTTCCTTTTATCCTGCTCTGTGTGGGTGGTTGACTCCATTTATTTCAGTGGAATTACTCTAAGTTTATGGTTGAAGGAAAAACAAACTTCCTGGTCTAGTGGCTTCTGGTGCTAATGAGTCTAAGTCTCCTAGACTGAGAAATGATCTTCCATGTGACTTCTGCGGAAAAAAAGGTCCTGATTTTTTTTTTCTGTTCTAGAGCATTGTCCCAGGCAAGACAAGCCTTGTGTAGTGGGAATCCATTGCAGTTACATCAAGTTTCAATCTCTTTATAACAGCAGGTTAATCTATACTTTAACATAAGGAACAACACGGCCCAGTCTGAGTCACTAATCTGCCCCATTCTAGATGGCACCTGATAGTGTGTTATTATTTTAAGAAAAATTAGCAAATTCTATTTTGAAAAACATGCTAGTTTGTGAGTCCACTAAAGTAATGTCTTTGTGCTTGACTGTGGCACAACCCTGCTCAGGCAGCAGCAGAGAAGGCTTCTCCTGCCAAAGTGCCTTCACGCTGGCCTATAGTGGGGGACAGGTAACTTTGCTTCCTTTGCTTCATTTCACTCTTGGCACTGTCTGCTGAGAATGGCAACGGAGTTGCCAGTTGTGGCATGCAGGTTTACTGCTGGGAATTGAGCCAGAACCACCAATCCATTTTGCACAGACAGTGAACAGCAATGATAAATGCTTCTTGTTCATTACTAACCTAAACTGGATTTGAACTGAATACTTGGAGGTGAAAGACTGTCTCTCGTTCCTTAATCCCCTTAACATTTCAGTCTGCCTCATAAAATTTTCTAAAACAAAATGTAAACCTTGTGTATAAAATGAAATCCAGAGGAGAAAAGAAAATCCAGAGTGAATTCCGAGACTGTTCTCTTCTTCAGCAAGCTTCTTTCCTGGTAATGACCCTAGAAAATTGGTCTCTGATTATTCTCTTGAGAGATTACTCTAATTTCTTGCTGCTGTAGATGGCCATATGATCAATTGTCATCAGTCACTGCCTGATGATGGGTCATTACTTACCAGTGCATACTTGGAGGAAAAACACATGCGACTTCCATTAGGAGGCAGAGTGCACCTACATCAAATATGAAGTATACATTAAGTCCTTATTAATAACATTTCAAGACTGTCCTCCTAAAATTCCTAGCACAGAAGCTGCCTTCACAGTGGAAGAACTGAAACAATGAAGGATTTGCAGCTTACAGCCAGGCAAATGAGTATTCTCTTAAGTAAAAGATCTGCTTTACAGTTGAGCATTTCGATAACAGATTGGTTTTATTGAAAAAGAAAAGCTCATACTTGTCTGTCCTTTGCTTCAGGATCTCCTATCTTAATTAATTCATTTAATTAAATTAATACAGCCAGTATAAATATTTCCTTTTTGTTCCATTTCAAAGTTAAGAATGCATGTATGGCACCATGGAAAATGCTGCGTCTCATGGGCACACTGCTGGCCATGAAATCTGAATATCTTCAAGAATGTGGAGATTATTTCAGTGACATTTTAAAATTTATATCTTTCACATTTTCTAAACTTCCTAGCAGAAATTCAAATCAAACAGACCTTCAGCTGAGTAAACTACTGAGCATTGAACAATATAAAGCAAGCACAGTTCTACTATACTCAGTGGCCTTTCAAATGCATTCTGCAAGGGCAACATCTTTCCTATAAAGGTGAAGACATTTTCTGTCTAAATCACAGGGTTTTTTCATTTAGGCTTTCAAAGTGAAATCTAGTAGATCAAGAGGAAGAAAGTTAGAAAAAGGTGAAATTGGAAGAAGCGGATGATTTTTTTTGGTCCCAGTAAATGGAGAGCATTTTTTTTTTTTGAAATATGGAGAGAAAGGTTTGGCTGAGATTTGGTCTCATCCAGTCATGTTGTTGTGTGTATCCATCTGACACTGAATGGCACTGGGTCTGGTGCATGCTGTTGTAAATTAATAGATATGCAAAGAAATGTTTTGTGAGTACGATTGGTTTTCATGTTTCCCCTCCACTTCCCCAAAGTCCCATGTCTGCGTGGAAGACCTCTTAAGAATAAGTCTTAAGAGAAGCAAAGAAAAAAGAAAGCTCATCCTCTGACTGGTTCTTATTGGTATCTTTTGTGCAAACTGCCACTAAGGGCACTGGTGAGTAATCACAAGCACAGATTTTTATCCATGAGGAAACCAAGGGCTATGTAAAAATGTGCAGGTTACTGGAATAACTTTATTATAAAATTATTTGAAATTACTAGCAGACCACTTATTTTTAACCACCTCAAAGTCGGTTTTGAAACTCAGTAGGTATGGAAGCGAGTGGTCAGCTCAGCCCTCACATCCTCATGGATGCAGGTGATACTGTGCTTCAGTGTGGAGAGAAGACTGCAGGTCAGAAGCTTTAAATTGACTAGCATGGGTTAACTTAAGTTGCTGAGCTGTGACAGTCCGAGTCCTTACCCAAGACCCTGCTGGAGCCTGCACTGCTCTCAGGATTTGAGCTAGCTGATTTAAGCTACTTGGAGTATGTCCCCAGCTCTGGGTTACGAGGGAGTTATTGCAGTAAATCACAATTGCAAACATTTTGATTGAAGCTTTTATCAGCTCTGGCCTGCTTTCTCATCATAAATTGGCCCTGGATGGTTACTTGTAATATTCTGTTTAATACTGGAATGTACATTTTGGGAAAAGATCTCTTTGGGAAATATCATGGTCTCTACACCTTCCGGCTTAATGCCCTGTGCTCACTCATCTATATTTATTATGTTGCTTGGGTTTAGATGGGGAATTTTACAGAGGAAGTTTGAGACACCATCCTACTGAAATATAGGGAGAGCTCAGTATCCCCTTCACTTATGTTATAAAACTGTAGGTAAAAGTTTGCAGACAGTTCAGTTGGAAGTCATTTAGGGCTATGTAGATGCCAGGTGGAGTTACCAAGGGTTTCCAAGGTGGTCAAAGGCCTGATGTCCACTGAAAGACAAGTAGGATTTCGGATCTCTGTATCCTTTGGTCACTATGTTTTTTCTTCAGACACTGAAGTGCCCTTTTAAATTTCCCCCTAGGTATTTTTGAAAATCATGCTCTTTAGCTTGTGTGCTTCTGCTGCTGATCAGCTCAACGACCCCATTGCCCAGCAGTAACTGAAGCAGGGCTGCATTGCACATTCCTCTCTGGCACCATCTAGTGACTCCAGAACTATGCTTTCAACTACTGCCCTTTCCCATTGCTAAACAAGATGTGCTCTCCTTTGGCAATAGCTTAAAATTCAGATCAGTGCAGACGTCGCTCTCATGAAATGAACTCACCTTAGAGCAATGGCTGCAAAGCCTTTTGGGAGAAAGCTTTGTAGTATGGCTCTTGTACTAACAGTTTAGATTTGTAATTCAAGGTGCAAAACTGCCAAAGCATATAAAAAATAATGTGAAGATCTTGTTATAGATATTTTGTTACAGTAAGAATCAGGAATGGGTGCTTGTGTGTCTGTTTTAAGACTGTCATAGTCTTTGAGCATCTTTTCTAGTCCTCATAAAATGGCTGAGAATGAAATGAGCATACGTAAATTATAGAATGATTCAGGGCATCATGTTGTTAATAATGTAGAGAAATGAGATATAAAAGCTTTTACTCAAGCATACCCTAAAGCAAATTTAAGTAGAGCACACAGCTATGATGCTGATTGTTTTCACAGGTGTTGGCACCATATGAATTAAATGAAGAAAAAAAATGGTGAAACATTTATGACTCATTAGAATTATGTGGTTTTTTATCCTGTCCTAACAACTGAAAAAAGGTGTAATTTACATTTGCAGCCAAATGGTGTGAAGTAACATTATACTTTACCGACATGAAAAGAGGAGACTTCCAGATGACTACTATTCTGAACTTCTCTAGTTCTCAAATCCAGGATTTTCAGTTTCTCATGTGGACTTTTGAGAGCTAACATTATTGCCCCATTAAAACATAAAAAAAAATGTCAAAAAGGAATATGGTAACTTAAAGTCTATAGAACATGTGGTTTCAAGGAACTAAGGGCCATTCACTGGATGCAACACCTTCACAATCAGAGTATTTTTCCTTTTCATCAAGAATACACTTGATATATCCAAAGACAGCCACATCCATGTTTGTTGGTTTTTTAAAAATAAACTCTGTATCCTCCTTTTTCTTTCTCCTTTATTTTTTTTTTTACTGAATTGTTTTGTTGCAGATCTTTTGTAGTTTGTTGTAGATCTTAAATATTTACATGAAGAAGGTATCCTGACAGGCTGATCTATAGCAGGAAAGCAACAAATAAACAAATCCATGTCTACAGTATTTTAGATCCTGGTTTCCTGAGCTCCTAATGTTTATTTTTCCTATTGTAAAAACCTGCATTGAAATACATTCAAAATGGAGTTATGGAGTTCACATGGCAGCTTTCAGGCAATGTCTAATGTTTTAACAAAGCCGTAATAGTAACCTCAGCTTCCCATACACTGTGTAGTTGGCTGAAAAAGAAAGCAGCTGATTTATCAGAGACTCCATGCTGTAGATGAGTCTTCAGAAAAAGAACACGTCGTACTTTGCAACTGAGACGTGTTTGCAAACACCTAATAAACCAGAAAAAGAAAGTTTTATTGGGCTTTATGAGCACATTTTTCTCCTCTCACCAAAGCACCAAACCCAGTTTGTAATCCTACTTTCATTTATTTCATTCTCCCCTGAAATTTCTCGTAGCACAAACTTGCTCAATTTTGGCTGCCTAATTTGCATCTCATGGCCTGCAGTATCTCTTTAGGAGGTGAACTATTAAAAATACATTAGCCTGGTGTGGATGGTAATGGGCCAAATGCTGCTGGTTTTGAAGGCAATCTGGGAAGCCTCATGCTCCCTCTGATTCTTGATAGCTGTGCAAGCAAGTTGTTTGCTTTTTCTCTCCTTAGACTTTTGAAGTTCTAGCAGCACATGTAGGTGAGATTATTGTTTTTCTGAAAGTCTGAACTGAGAAAAGCATTTTTCTTCCTTTCCAGTCTTGCTCTAATCTTTAACGTTACCCTTATTTCTGTTCTGCCAGAACTGTGTCCTATTAGCATCCAAAAATGTTACACATAACTTTGGCTTGCTTACAGAAGATGATCCAGCCACTAACATTTGCCTTCTGTAGCTGAATGCTGAAAGAAAAAATAATCCACATTTGAAATGTGAGACTTTGCTGCTGTCAGATTCTGGAGTTGATTATTAGGACTGTGATTTTTATCTACACACTTGTACAGTAATTAAAAGCAATTCCCTCATCAGTTATCATCCTGTGAAGCCAGCTTTTAAGCAGTGCTTGATGTACAGTTTATTAACCTAAGCCCACGTTGAGGGAAAGATGACATAGTTTAAAAAGTAAGCAGAACACATCTGCTCTGAAACAAAGAGTTGAATGTAAAGTAGATGCTTACTGTTAAACCAGCAAAAATGGCAATTTGATTTTAATTGGAAAAGTAGGAGTAATTACCTGGCTTGGGCCAGGTGTATGCCTCCATTCTGTCCACTCCCATCTGTGTCCTTTTTACGTGGATTATTTTCTGTGTGGATATATCCTGTCATGATGGGGTAGGTGATTAAAGAATTAAGAAGGAAATCAGGGAGTCAATAACTGTTGCATGCTGAAGAGGAAGAGCTATTCAGCTGCCTGACAACCTTTGCCACACCTTCTAGCAGGTATTGATGAGCACATATGATTATCAGTGTCAGCTCCCTTTCAAAGATATTTGATATTAACTGGATACTGTGCCTCTAGTTGCCAGTGTTGTAACTTAGGGCATCTTTATTCCAGGAAGGGAATGTAAAATAATAAGCAAAACAACACACAATATTTACCTGCAATAACTTTTCTCGGTGCTGGAGACAAAACCTAGGATGAATGAAGGCAAACTGAGAGTGAGCTCAACTATGGGTCTACCACATTGTATTCCTCTTGACTGCTGAAAATGATCTATATGGAATCTTGTGAGAATACTCCAATAGTGTTGAAATAGACAACTTCAACAAAGTATTCAAATAGACAGAAAAGGCATTGAGAGAAGAAAAGTGAAAGTGGAGCACAAGTCCCTAAAGCACTATATGCACCTAAAGCACCACTATGGGGGTGCCTGAGAAAGGGAATTAAAACAGCTCTGAGTGTAAGAATGCAGACTGCAGTGTTTACTGAGGGAGTTCTAGTATATCCAGGAAGGGGAAACAGTGAGGTGAAAATCTACTACTGACTCTGCTTCTTCAAATGCTTTGATTCAAGGCTGTCTCACAAAACAGCTTGGTGTGTGACAGGCAGGAAAGCGATGTGCAATCCATGGTCAGCCAAGAGAAAGCAGTAAGTGCCACAGACTGTTGTGCCCACCCCCAGGAAGTGAATGAAGAACTGCATGGATTTTGTTTTAAATGGAGCTGAACAGTAATCCCAGGAGATTTAAGAGCTGACATCATGCAGTGGATACATATTTCACACCTGGGGATAGAGACATGCCTGAGATGAGCCAGGAAATGTATCTACAGGCCAGGCATGAATACCCAGTTGAAAGCAGACATGGAACAGTGCAAACTGTGCAAAGAATATACTGATTGACAAGAAACGCCTCATGTGGAATTCCACCCCAGACCTAGAAAAAGGTTAGAACAGACTTCCTAATTTCTAATGAAAGGAATTTTATGGCACAGTAGATTAATAACCCAGTTTTTGAAAGATGCACAGATAGGAACAGCAATCAGAAAACTGAAGGTGCAGATTTTTAAATGTGCAATAACTCACTAGCTGGGACCGAGCGAGAGGTTCTCGGCTGATACTCTTCATTTAAACATTTGAAAAATTTGGTACCTTTAAATAGTTCATAAGATTTATGTTTCTGAAAATATGCAACAGGATAGGACTATGGCATCAGCCTTGGCAGCAGCCAGGCAACTGGCAGTGTTAGATAGATAATAAGGGCACTTCGCCTGGTTATTTGAATGTCTTAAATGCTAAATGTTCCCATGGTTTAAATAGAGATGTACTCAGGCTCTGGCCTTGCAGTCTAGGTAAGTTTGTCTACTACAGCCTAAGGCAAAACCAATTAATATTTTGTCTTTACAGTTCTTAGGAAACTAAGCAAGCGCAACGCACCGAAACCCCAGAGGTTACTATATGCAGAAAGGTGTGTACGAAATTAGCCATTAGGTTATTATGAAAAGGAAGAAAAAAAGTGTTTACTCGGTGCAAGATGTGAAATGAGTAGAACAAGCATGAAAAATGAACCTCAAGATACTGTGCTGTGACTTGAATTGAAGATAGCACTGGTGATCGCAGTCTGTTAGGCTAATGTAAGAAAGACCAGAAGTATGTGATCAACGAAGAGGATCAATATGGCCAATCATTCAGAGTGCCCTCAATAGTAGTAGAAAACAGGGAAGTTGGATAGTACAGAGAAGTTGGTGGCTTCATCACTGGCATTTGTTGATGTTTCAGCTATTGCAGATGTCTGCCTGGCATCCATGCATTACCCTGGTGGAGCATCCGTCTACTTTAGGTCCTGCATCATCTCTGTCATTCCTGTGCAGATGTCCTGGATGCCTTATGGACTTCTCAAATGGCACTGGGCACCTGTGCATCAGACAGGAATCGTGGCCTTCGCTTTGGGAAGCAGCATGTTCCTGAAGGGCCACAGCAGTGTGCTCATGGCCACAGCCAGGCATGGCAACAGTGAGCAAGTTGGACAAACCTTTAAACAGGTGAATCTGTAAAACAGTTATCTTCATCTTGGGTCTTTTAAGGCTGGCGGTGGGCTGAGCCCTACAGCTTCCTTCCTTGGCTGAGAATGAATCACCTGTGGGGAGCTGCATTTCCCAGAGCAGATGGGAGCTGTCGGGTTGAGAGTTAGAAATTATGGAAAGGGATACAACGTGTAACAGCTCCCTTCGGGCAGGAGAGATCGGGGAGGGGGATAGGTAAGTCTCTTCAGCCAAGGATAGGATATCATAGATAAGGATGCTTAAGAAAGATGCTTTAACAGGCAGTCAGGTCTCCATGTAAAATACCTAGAGGAGAAAGCAATTAAAAGAACTTGAGTTGATTAAAAAAAAAAAAAAAGTTGAAGAAAATGCAGTTAGTCTGAGAATAAACTTAATCACCAAGGTGCCCTTGAAGTTTATCAGACCACCTAGAGGTGCAATATCCTAGACAGGCAATGAGTTCTCAGAAATACCCTTCATCTAATCTTTTTTTTATTATATTTCCCTACCCTAGGACTACTGAAGTGTTTTGGTTTGGTTTGGTTGGAAGACTGTACTAGCTTGCCAGAGGGAATTCAGAGGAAACCAGAATATTTTCTCAAAGAGAAGGCAAGGCCCAGCCACACCTTGCAACATCAAATCTTTAATCATGTACCTGCCTGTATAACAGCAGCAATATTCAGTGTTTCTGTAACATCATTCATGCAAGAATTTCAAAGCACTTCATAAGCACTAATTAATCAAACCTCACAAACCCTCAGCAAGCAGCAACTTTGCCCACCAATGAAGTGTAATCAGTTCTAAAACAGAACATGATGGCAGTTTGATATCTCATAACATGATGCAACAGGTCAAGGCAAGTAGAACAGGAGCAACTAAGGGCACTTGGGAAGCACTGATCCTTAAACAGCTTGGCAGAAACAGTGATTCGCTGGGTAAGCTTTGTGGAAATATTTGGAAAACAGAGTTTTGTGAAAAAGCAATTTATGTATTGCACACAAGAGAACAATTTGAAATATATTTTTTAATTCCTCATAGATCTCCTAACACTAAAGGTAAATATCTGCACTTTGCAGGGGCAGTGCATCAGAATGCTTCCCACTCATTGTGGAACCTTTGTTTCCATCCCTCTAACCAGTGGCACCTGAAGTCCTAGAGATCATGAAATAAACCACTCTGATGTAGTTGTTGACCCCCAGGCACTGCCACCTGAGGTTCCCCAGGGGAAGAGGGAAGCTGCAGGCTCTGCCTTCAGTTCCTCTGTGTTTTGAGGGACCACCAAGCACATTTAGTACTTTACCCCCCAAGATGAGTCTCTCAGAACTGTGATCCCCAGCTACAAAACCTGCTCCAGTGCAGAAGCCACGGGGCCTAAATTAGTGCCTTCTCTTGGCCCAGCCAAAGCTGTCAATGTTCCAGCTGACTACAATGAGAGAAAGATTGGGCTGGCTCAGTTCTTCATATTTCTGCCAACCCGATCTTGAGGGGCGGACGAATTCAGAATATGTTACTAACACTCTGAGTATGTATCTTCCCAATTAAGCATATGTTGAACAACCTTAAGCTTTTCCTGTCTGTAGGCAAAACATCACTGTATTTTAGGTCTCCTGTCCCATCACTTCTCATCTCTTTTGGAAGCAAATGGGGCAGGGGTTTGATTTTTTGGTTGGGTTTTTTTGACATCATGCAATAAAATTATATTGTACTTGTGTAAAACAATGTGCAAACCATTAAGTAGAATAATGAAATGCTGGAAGTTAAAACAATAAGCTTGGATAATTTAAACCTTGCTACATTTTAAATGTGCAATATGTTTGCAAGAATGAAATTGGTCTTTGGGGCTGAATTAATAGTACAGATATCCAGCCCATTTTGGAAAGAACAAGTAATACCTAGGAACATAATTTAAACCAGTCTTGTAATTAGCTGGTCATTTCACATTATGAGAGTTCTGGTCTTGTTGTTTGGTTTTATAAATGACTCATATAGTCATCTTGTAATTATATGTGAGATGTTTAAAAAACTCAACGAAACTTACCAAACTGTTTGGATGAGGATCTTTGCTTTGGCAGAAGAGTGAAAAGTAAATAATGTAAATGGATTATGTAGTACACTGCCCATTAATATGCCTTTGCAAACTTATTTAAAAACCCAATATCTGGAAGCTCCTTTAACCCTACCTTTAGGTTATCATAATTCTCCCTGGCTTCATTTCCTGTTCATGAAGGAACAAAGTATTATCGGTCAAAACTCATCTCATTTGTATATCTAATTGATAAATAAGGATATTAGTGTAAATGCAAAAAGATGGCTTTCTTGTGTGAAACTGTCAAATCAGAAGCTCTATTATAGAAATTCTGTCAAACTTTTGCCAGACTAAATTGAGATCCTAGGAGGACTATGCATTTCCTTGGGACTTGTCTTCTGTCTGTAGCACACAGTACAGCAAACTTTCTGCCTATCACACGGGGTCAAGGGTGTACCATGCTGATACTGAGATGAAAATCAGAACTGTCTTAAGGCTGTTCTCAGTCACCTTCTTAACACTCTTAAGTAATCATTTTGGTTCCCTGGAGTCAGGGGAGAGAGCCTTGCCTAGTCACAGTTCCCTTATAAATTCACTTGTAACAGGTTAGTAAGTGATAAGCTCCAGAGGAAGTCATTGTAAAGCTGCCGTGTGGAGCATTTTATTTTTGTCTTCCAAATCAAGCATTCTGCCAACAGAGCATGAGGTTCAGGTACTTCATAAACTGACTTCTTGTCCATTTCAGTCTTGGTGATGGATAGCAGCTACTGTGGGAGGTCAGGATCTGGCCCCAAATTTTACTTCTATGCAAGAAAGTAAGGATTCTTTAGTAGGCTGAATGATATCATTATTATCAGCATGTCTGCAAATGCAACACCTCAGTGAAATAATTTCTAGGGAGATTCTAGATTGTGAATCATGATGCTGTGTTGTGAAATTTTGGCTTAAGTAACTGTCATTTAAAAGGCTTTGTGAATGCATAGGTTTCAGTCCTCTAACTAGCCCCTTTTTGCCAACCTAAAAATTAAGAAATCATTCTTTCATGTATTTACCTTTCTTTAATCTCTTGGGTTTACAACTTGACTGAAATGTACGCTACATATGGATTTGATACAATAAAAAAGGCATTGTGTCTATCCACAATACACATACTAGAAATTAGCAGTTGGGGGGTGAGAAATGAAAAATTCATAGCCTTGGATGTTGAGAAAGTCAGACCTGCTGTCTCTCCTTGAAGTCACCTAGGTGAGGCTTTTTGACATAATGGAAGCATCAATGAACTGCTCTTGATTAAAAGTTTGACAGGTTGACACTATCCCCCCGAACAGGAAGACTGGGGTTGAAAGAAAATTTTAATACAAACAGAATTTCATTAATACCACAGTTTGCTATAATGGGGGTCTTTTTTCCCCCCACTGTTATTTTTGCTTAGATGGTGTCATTACCTTTTAAAGGGGAAAGGCGCTATGGTTAAGCTTTGTCTCAGAAACTATGTCATAGTAACGGAACAGGAGCTTTCAAGTAAAATATGAAACAAACTGTCTGGAATTGTTCTGATTCTTCAGGCACAAACAAAACCAGTTTTAATAGGGTGGTTCCTTTAAGTGCAAGCTCTTGTCATTGAGCCAATCTTTATTTTGTAGTGAAAGTACAGGAATTCATTAAACAATATAAAATAATCAATATAAGTAGAGTATCAGAATGGCCTTATGTCTCCTACGATCCAAAAATATAGCCTCACTTCACTTTATTTACCTTTTGAGAGCTTTTTTTCTCTAATGTGGTAACTGTTAGACTCTATCTGCTCTGCTCAGTGTTAGAGCTGTCATGATGAAAGTGCATAAACAATATAAATAATAGTTTTTGACACATGAAAGGAACTCTGAGTGGATTGTTCTTTTGGAATTTAACCATCACTATTTTTGTTTGACTTTCAGGGACTTTTTAAATTATTTTTTATGTTTAATCCAAAAATTCTTATAATCTTAAATTGATTATTTGAAAAAACATCATTCTTTTAACATTTACATTACAATTTAATATTTATAGCTCGATGCCATACAATTTAGTAAATATTTATTAAATCAGACTTGTTTTTAAAGACTTATAGCTTTGTAACCACTCTCTAGCACTAGTACTCTTTGAAGCGGAATGTCAGCCTGCACAAGTCAACTTCTATATTGTATTTCCAGTCCTTGTCTGCAGTGATCCTTCTTGACTTCTTTTCACTGCTGAATAGTTAAATAGTTTAAGCTCTTTCACATCCTTGATATTATGAGGTTATACAACCTCCCACTCCATTCCCATTCATCATCCCTGCAATGTAATGCTTGCACTTGGATTTTTTTTACTTCTTATTTGAGATTTGCAGAGATCCTTAAAACATTGATTGAACCCACAATATCTCTCTTCGTGATGCATTTTTAATTTCTCATTCAGAGACAACTAAGTTGAATTACTGTGAGCTTACAGTCAGTATTTTCCTGATATCATTTAATTGTAAGTGTTGAGTTTTTAGATGCGGAGCTTGAGGCATATTTACCACCTTAATTGCAGACTCATTCTAGCTCTTTTTTTGAAGACGATGAGTGTTGAAGTACTGACTCACAGTGGAAAGCAGGCAGTGTGCATCTTCTTAGTTTGGAAACCTAAAACTAAGCCATCTAAATCAATGAACTTGATACAATGCCATAAACAGCTTATCCAGTCACCAACAGAGTCAGTAATAGAACTTGGGCATCTGCTTCACATTTTCTTGTTCTCCAACCATGCCATTTCTCTCTCCTTAAAGCATCAGTGACAAATTAAGTAAAAATCGACATGTGAGGAGTATGGGGAAGAGAATGTTGAAAACAAAGCAATTCAGAACATTTTATCCTTTCTATCCAAGTCAATGGCAGGTGTTCTATGTCCTATTACAGCCTTGATAGCGTGCTATGTTGCATCATTTCAGCATACTTGTTCTCAGACTGGATGACTAAATGTCAGTTCAGATAGCGGTTATCCAATCCAAATGATCCACAGTTGGATGGCAGCAGGCGAGCAGGAAAGTGTCCATTTCAGAAGCCTACCCTACCACTCCATACATGGAAGGCTGCAGATATTCCAGATTTTGTTAGTAGAAAGGGGCAGATGTAAACTAGGAAATATTTTCATGTGATTTTACAGTTTTTTCATGATTGATTATGGGTCTACACATGCTGGAGAAGGGAGCTCTTCAGAATAAATATGAACAGTTGTGATTATCCATCGTTCCATTTATTGACACAAAATGGGCAGCAGACAATGTGTTATAAGCAAAAAAATGTGTCATTATATTAGGAACCATTTCTTTGCTAAAACACTCATTAAATCAGCCTCTTGACATATTCCCCAGCAAGTTAATCTGATAATGATTGGCTCATTGAATGAAATGAGTGAAATGGAAATGAGAAAATTCCAATAAGCATGTGAACATACAAACTGATTTTCAACCCATTCTAAACACAGGTTGGCTGAAGACATTACTTGTATAGGCCAGTAAGTGAGAAGCTGAAGTGCATCTGAATGTAAAAGCCAAAATCAATTTGATTTTAAATGATTTTCAACTGATTTTAAAAGCAATGGTGTGGAACTTATGTGTAAGGTTAAAAGGCGTCAATTTTATTCCTTACAGATTAAGGCAAGCTTATTTTTTCTCCTTTATTCAATTTGTTATTTCTTTGTATCCCACTACTGTTTTCAAGGACCTGTATATCACTTTACTAGTTTTAGTTGGAATTATCAGACCTACAATGAAAAGCACTTATACACAAAACTGAATACCAGATGGGACTCTGTGAATATTATATTATTCATGGCCAATGAATTAGAGATGCCTTAAAAAAGAAGAAATCTAGTCTGTTGTGTCCTTGGCTTTATTCTAGCTGCAGGCTTTTTTTGCCTGTATTCATCGAGTAACCCAATGGACTGATTAAAATCCCCTTTGGAAATAGCAAGAGTTCTTCCTGTTGAATTCAGTAGGTTGCTGGTCAGGCTGTGATTGCCATTCATTTACTGAGCAAAATGATCAAGTCATACAGGATCCATAATGAGTCTGAAGAAATCTGGACCCAGTTTTTGTCCTTGTTCTGCCTAGTCTTGGCTATCTTGGGCAAAACTTTTGTTCTCTCTTAGCCTTTGTTTCCTAAACTATAATGTGAGAAAAAGAAATGCCATTTATTTTTCATCTTTTGTTATCTGGCAATCTAGACTTCACTGGTTTTTTCTAGGGAATTTATTTTTATTGCATATGGAACAGCAGCAACCCCTGCTTATCCCATCGTAAAACTGGGGTTTAGCCTCTTGCAGTACTTGGAGTGTTGTGGTGCTACTTAGCTTGGACTTTCACAAATATCTTGGTCAGTGACAAGTAAATGTAAGATTCTGCAGCTCCTCAGATTGGATGGACAGACAGCGGCCAGGAAATTCAAATTCTTTGAAGCTATTGCTGTTTGTGCTTTGGAACAATGCTCCTCAATATAGATATGATAAGAACCCGGAACTGTGGTCAAACACAAATTTAAATTATATGGAAAGTTATTCCACAATGGAGCTTGGAAGAATTTAAAGGAATTTAAACTGGAACAGAATAGAGCTTGTTGAAATCTTCACACAAATATCCATGATTAAGAATGGCGACAAATGTGTCTGTGCTATTAATTATAAAATCCCATATCAGGAGGGATTAAAAAGAAATTTAAACTATCTGTCTAGGAGTATTTTAAAGGAGGAGTAAACAAGCTGTTTTCTGAGCCTTCCTTACATCACTATAAATTGAAGTAGAATTTTCTCCAGAAGTTAGACTATGTAAGTGTCATGAGGTCATTTGCATCAACTCTTTCAGTCTCTCTCTCTGTATTCCAATCCTTAGGGCTTGCTACACTATGATTTAGTTTACTGTTTGTATTTATAAGGGGATTTTGTCGCTAATGTTTTTGTACAATGTAATTAAAAATCAGCTCCCTTACTAAATGCAAGTCTCTGAAGACAGTTTCTTATATTTGATAGACTCCTTGCAAACCAATATGGTAAATCCCACATATGAAAAGAGATTATGAGTAAGACCTTTAGAAAGCGTAAATTTAGACTTTTGTTTATGTTTGGGGTTTTTTCAGTGAAAGTTCTGAAGTTGTCAGCACTTGAAACCAACTTATGTATCTGAGGGTCTGAAATCTCAGTCAATGCCATTATCCCTTCACTTCCATTCAATGATTCTTTGTAGTACAAAATGTCAGTTTTCCTATCTAGATATTTACTGATTGTGTACATTTTACTACCATTTTAAATTATTCCTTAGTTTTAAAGCTTCTGTCTCTGCAATAGTAAAAATTTAGTGTTATGAACAGGCTACTAAAATTGCCATTTAGCTAATCCAGCTAATTACAATGATACAGTTGCATCAGTTCCTGCATAATTTCCTTTCTGAAAACATTCAAACTATTTTGAAAAAATATTTGTCAAGCTGAATTTTCTTAAGAATTTGGTGCAAAATCTTTTGTTCTTTTAAATATTCTAAAGATTTTATGCACTTGTATGTTTCTGTGGCAAAATGCTGCTATTAAGTTGGTGAGGAGTTACAGGTGTAGCTACACAGACTCACAATTGCAAAAATTTCTGGGACAGTACTGAGTATGAAGTGGATTATATGAATTTATAATATATTAACATCTTGAAAATTATACCTTGCTCTTGACTCAAAGAGACCCTACCTACAGGATTTGGAAGGGGTAAACACAGTGAGCCAATTTCTGGAAAGATTTCCAGATGAGAAGAGGCTAAGTAAAATGAGCTTAGAAATGGAGGTGTGAAATGGAGGCTGCATAATTCCTTATGATATTATCTTAAATTTTATGAAAAAGCAATAGGGAATGCTTAATCTCTGTTTCTTAAAATTGTCAATAGTGCTTAAGCCAATGGAAGTGTTTTTCCACATAAAAATATTATTAAACTGTGGAAGTCTACAGTATGCTATAAAAGCTGAAGCATAATTAGATTAAGAAAGCAGTTGTCTAGACTTGTAAAAGGTTCTGTTATTCTTAAAATTAAAACACAAAGTCCTTGCTATTGAAAATAATGTCTTGATACAGTCTCAGCTCAGGAAGTCTGAAAGAGCTGAATTACAGGATACACACCATAGAAAGGAGCTCTCTGTGTTACACAATGCTGAAGAATCACTTTTCCAGAAGTTTTTGGGTTTGTATTTTTTATTCTACCACGAAATTTAATGGAATATAGGGAAATCCTATAGCGCTGTTATGCCTTCACAATTGTTTCACTAATTTAAACCTGTCACACAGCCACTCCATATCAATATCAAATACAGTTTCTTTCATTTTCCAGTATGCTGATAATGCACTCTCTCACTCAGGTACATAGCAACTTTATTTCCTGTCCACATTTTATAGCCCAGATAATGCCTTGTGTATTCTATAGCATAAGTGTGGGGCACATAGCAAGTACTGAAAGAAATGGATCCATTCACATGGTCATGATTTTGAGCTTGTCTCCCAATAATGTATGCATTCACCTACATGCTAATGTGAAATACAGCAAGAATGCCTAACCTGAGGCCTACACTCACTCTAAAAATACCAGAGTGTAGCCCTGAACTGTTTACATCTTAATCAGGGATTGAAATCCATGTTAGGCCCTAACATCCCAGAATTTGAGTCATCAATCTTATGTTGAGAGCATGTTGCGACCAGTGATGATTTTTTTCCCCCCCAAGAGTTAATCTGGCACATAAAGGATGAGAACATTAGACATTTGCTTCTTTTTATTGCAAAGTAGTAGCTGCTTCTTGACAGGACAAAAGTTGAGTCACTCTCAGGAGGATTGCACTACCAATGTCCTTTGCTTGTTACTATCTGGTATTGCCTCAACAATGTAGAGCCTGCTGTTATCCATTACTTTCTCTTCTCATAGAGTTGCTCTGGATGAGCCAGGCAAATCTCTGGCTGCTTAGCATTTTGCACAGTACCAACAGAAAGAGTCGCTACAAGCCACTCAACTTGACAGAGAGAGCTGCACAATTTTTCCAAGTAGCACTTCTGTTAGAGTTTGTTACTGGGAGTGCTGAGTGAGCCCATGGCTAGAACTCGCCATGGATTCACAGTGTGTTGCACATTTCAAGAAAGGAGGAGAACTTGGGGTTTTTATTACCATTTGTGCATGAACCAGTGTTGTCAGTATCTAGACATGCTTCATGGACCACCAGACTTCCATTGTGCCAGGTCACTGTGAATGGAATTACTGCGTGGCAGAGAATGGTGAATGAAGCCATAAAAAAAATTTTTTCCCCCTCTTTCTTTCTGGGTCTTCCAAAAGTAAAAAAACTCAACCTTTTCAGGCTGACTCCCTCTCCCCAACACAACCATTCCTGTTAGCCCAGCCCAGCTTATGTCATCATAAGGGAGAGAAGGACAGAGCTCACCCACCAAAAGGTGATCAACAACCACCTTGTTTGCTTCACCTTTAAGTGCCCCTTTACTGTACACAAGCACCTGTAGAGGCTAAAATCACCTCAAAGTGATTGCCTTCCTGAGTTTGGGGCTTTGAAAGGTGGGTGAGGGGGAAAGTTTGGCTGCATAAATAAGCTGAAAAAATCCTCACTGTCAAATGAAATGTTCCTCTGCTTTATCACCATTATTTTTAGTGAGATTTTGCATTATGGTACCTTGAGTTTTAAATTAAATGTCAAATATAATTTGGCACTACAAAGAATGAATTATGTGACTGCCCTTAGAGAAAATCAGAAGGCTTAGCTCTGTGAGTTAAATTGGTATCTGCCTTATACTGAGCTGATGTGGGCTAATTGATTAGGATCTGACAGGATACCATATTGCAAATTCAGCACAATCTCTTCCATTAAAAAAAAAAAATAGACCTAAGGTACCTTTAGGGAAAAGCAAAAGATCTTCTGTAAAACAGAATGGGGAGAGGAAAAGAGTATCTTCAAGGACTCACTTTTGCACTGATGGGTTAGATTCCCCAGAAGCCCACACTTCTTAAGGGTACAATATGGATGTTAATATGCCCCAGGTCACTTTGGAAGCAGGTTTGCAATCAAATTTCAGGTTTTTTCTGGCCTAATTTTAAAGAGCAGCAAAATATTTTCTCAGTTAGCTGACTAAATCTATCTCCATAAGACCTAAGATGACAAAGTGCCACTTTAGATCATTAAAAGAGGGCAATACATTTTAATCAGCTATTACATGAGGAAGGACAAACCAAGTGCTATAGCAGTGGGTCATTTTATAATTTCAGTACTTGTGGCGCTCTCCCTTTTAAAATGTGTGATGTTATTTCCTGGAAACATCAGTCTTATAAAACTATTGTCAAGTAAACAAGCCTTGTGTTTCTCACAGCCTTCATGTCTGTGTAGTCTGGGTTTAATTTTCTGTTAAGTACGGGTAGTGTGGGGGGGAGGACTAAGTCTGAAGTTCTAATGTAGTCAGGCTGGAATCTGTCACTCAGCTTATTGCATGTTGATGACTCAGTGCAGTTTCAGCTGTAAGCAGACCATGATTTATGGACACCAAGTGAACTCCTGCGGCAAAAACCAGCCATGAGATCAGAGCAGCAATAGGGCCCTTTTTTGGCAGGAGACAGCGCCTGCATTTTTCTCATTCATGCCAAACTGCTTTGCACGGCAATTAGCTCTGTCCTCATTTAGTCTCCAGTCCCAAAGGGTAATGAAAGTCATATATCATCTTCAAGGCTGCTAATTATCCAGCTCAGTTACAGGTAGGCTTTGTAACTGTGAGAAGGGTCTGTCTGCTTGATATTTATTGCTCTTCCAATAAGCAAGCAAAGGAGAAGGGAGGGGGGGAAAACTTTCTTGAAAGCTTGCCCATACCCCTTGCCTCAGATCCTTGACATACCTTCAGCAAATGTGCTAGTCAAAGGGGAAATGTCTTCATTCCACATATCCATTTTTCATGCTGTAACTAAACATTCTGCAAGAATAGAGAGCAAGTGCTTGAAACATGAGAGAACATACATTTGGAGTGAGCTTGTCTCTAGATGTTTGCTTGTGGAAAGACAATCCTTTGAAAAAACAGACATAAAAACAGGAAGGGCAATAGGGAGGAATGAGGAACTTTTCTCCTCCTCCACTCCTCTCTCCTCCCAGCCCTTCAGTCCACACCACAGCAGCATCTTGGGAAAATGATGGGGTTAGAGAACTGCATTTGTTTTACTGAAGATATACCAGAGGAACTTGATATTTCAACCCTCTCACCATCAGCCCTGAAATACAGTAAAATTCAAATCTCTGTCCAGATTTCAGGCCTTGCCTGACTTTCTGTAACAGGCTGAACCAGATGCTTGACAATTTCAGTTGTTTTGGAAGTTGGTATTAACAGAGACAGGTCTTGCAACTAGGAGCCATCTTTTGTTGTAGTCAAAATATTGGCTAAACCAACAGTCCAACTAGCTGACTCCTTACTGTGCTAAGAAATTAACTTCAACCTGTATTTTAACTAACTTCATTTGTATTTTACATCTTTATTTCATATTTATTCTGATCAGTAAGCCTGAAGACTGTGAGGTCTAAGACTAAGCTGTCTGATGCAGTGTGAATTTGGAGGCATCTCCAAAACCTATTGGCCAGTGAAGGAGTTGCCAGATGTCCTCTCTAAATGCCCAGTGAAGTCTTATGCTTCATATGAAAAGCTTACAGAAAAGCTTCCTCCAATATTTCACATTAGCTGCGTGCCTTTTTGGCTCTGGTGGCAGTGGCTGCTAAGAAAAAAGCTGCTATACATATGCAGGAAAGCAATTTTGCAAGCTCCAGCCCAGGGCACAGCAGTGCATACTTTGTGCAGTACACCTGTGTGTGTGCAGCATGCATGGAGTGGCACTGAGTCTCAAGGCATGACATCTGATCTCTCCACTATTATCAGGGCTCCCATTTACCAAAGCCTCCATTGTCTAAAAAGTCCTTATGACAACCTTGTTGTGTAGAAAGGCAATTGTCAAAGCAATCACCTCGAAAGGGAGCTGGGGCAGAAGCAGTGTGTAAAACTCAGAAAATAAAGAGCTTTGGCTGACACTGACCTGCGGCTGGAGGTAAAATGAGCAGGAGGAGCAGAGATGCTGCTCAGCGTTTGTGCACCATGAGAGCAGCATGTGACTGCACTGGCAGAAGGCAGAGCAGATAAGGACCTGCTGTCATAGAGGAGACAATGCTGTGAAGAGAGCACATTGCTGCAAGGTATGTGGCTCTTGGGGTGGGAGCTGAACTGCAGCATGGTGGGAGATCTGCAGCCTTTCAAGGCTTTGAACTGCAGTGTGGCACTGGAAGGGGCCCAGCACTGCTCTGGCGCCTCTGGGTATCTCCGCTGGATTCATCCAGGCCTGACTTTCATTTCTGTCAGCAGCAGGAAAGCACTTACAGGGTGGGGATTTGAAAGAAGGAGAGGAAATTCCTTATTCTTTTTAACATCTCCTCTGTATCTCTGCTGATGTAAGAAATGGAGGATCACCTTTCATGATCAAATGTGATTTCATTTTTCACTGCATTGAGAATGGCAGAACATTTTGCGTGGTTCTCATCTTGGCCTGGAGAAAACACTAGAAAACTGGATGAGATCCAAGCAGTTCAGATACCAGGATTCAGAGGAGCATTGCAAAGGAGTAGGTGCTCATCTGTTGTGCATTGGCAGGTTCCCTTGAACTCAGTAGTACTCATCTGATTTATACCAGTCACAGAGATGCCTTGCAAACCTTGAGTTATTTGTCTGCGCTGTCTTTGCCAAGTTTGCAAACCTGTTGACTTGAGCTTTCAGTAGTTGCATTCCAAGTGCTCTCACCCCACCCTTCCTGGCAATAGGTATCCACGTAGCTCCTTGTGCTGGCCATGGGAACTGCTGTTGTATATCCTACTGCAGAACAGAGCACTGGTGTCTGTATCCTGCTGTCTTGCAGAGTCAAGGCTTGAGGCACTGTGCCATTGGTGCTGTGGTGAAGGGCAGTGAGTTGGATAGAAGTTGTTCAGGACCGGAGAGGTGGTCTCTCTAATCTGGGATCTTGGCACTGATAATGGCTAGTGCTAACTGCTGTAGAAGAAACTGCCCCTTTTTCTCCTACTATTTAATTCTTTTGATATGAAATGACTCTTTTTTCTCAACAGTAAGAACATCTCTCTCTCAAAAAAAAGTTGACTTTGCACTACTCATTCTGTAGTCCCCTAGACTTGTCTTTTTACAGCTCTTGAAGTGTTTCTGCTGTCTTTTTGTTTATTTAGCAGACAGTGGGGGAATGGATAAAAAATGTTAAATGTTTTCTCCAAATTCTGCTGAAGCCACTAGTGTATTGCCTTTTCCATTCCACCATTTGGTTTAGATCTACCTCCTAAACCACTTTTTCATGTAATGCTAATTAGCATGACACCAATATTCAGTTTAGTTTTGGAAGTAGTATTCTCTGAGATGAACATGAAAGTAATGAAAAATGAATGTTCAAGCCTCACAGTTCTCTGTCCATAAAAATTCTCTTACAATTTCATTTAATTTGGTTTAATTTACATTTATTGCCCAATCTCTTGAAACAAACATTTGTCTGACATATCTCTTTCCATTTGTATGACCAATGACCATGGTATCATAAAGGCAGGTATGCCAAGTGCTTACTATTTATCAGTAACTTCATTTGTTGTGCAGCAAATAACACGGGAATGTGCTGTTTCCATTCTTCACCGAAAAGGGATGATACTTGGGTGTAGTTTTGTATCAGCCATGGCTAATCTATTTCTATACTCCAAAAAGGTGGTGAAAGGGCGTCTGTCCCCTGTCCTTGCATTGTGTCAGCAACAGCACTCATCCAGCCGTGCAGCTGCACTGGGGACCGGATCTGGCTGACTGCTGAGGATGCAACTACATGTGCTGACACAAAGCATGGAGGACGGACAGGTGAGGTGGGGGAAAGGAAGATTTGTCCCTTGCAGTAGTATTTCAGAGTTCAACTAGATGAAGTTGACCATGAAATGACACCTTTATTGTAGCTGCATCTCTACTCTTTCTGTTTAGGTTCCAGTTTGTTAGATGATTCCTTCAGCAAGTCAGAAGAAAAAAAGAAACCTGCTTAATGTGTTTAGACATGTGTAAGATGAAAAAACCCAATCCATTGAAACAATTAAAGTTTTTCCTCTAAATACTTGTGTGTTTTACACTCCCGATATACCAGAATGGCACTGCAGCAAATGGAAACTAAAAGACTATTCTTGTCAGTTGTGTGCGTTGGATCTGTCACGTACAGGGATTTTCTGAAAAGCTGAGCAGAAGAAGTATTTCTAAGGAGGAGTTTAATTTGAAAATAGGCTGTCAGGGGAGCCTGAGAAAGATATAACAATCAAAAAGTCTTTGATCACATTCTATCTCAAAACTCTCATCCTTGCTGCATGGACCTTACACAAGATTCAACTGTTCTCCAAGCACCTAACCACAGCCTAAAAAGAAATCTGCTGTAAGATAATTTTACTGTTTCCTTTCAGATGAAGCAGAAAAAAATAGACAAGTTTGGAGAAAACTCTATTTGTGGCAATTAGACTGTGGATTTTCAAAATTGTTCTTGAGTGTGAGTTAACTGCCATGGGAACCTTGTTCTCCATATTCCTTGTGGCAAACTGTTGTGATAAGTCTCCATGTCGAACAGCTTGGGCTGCAAGAGAACTCCAGACAGCTATTGGGGGCTTTGTTTGTGGAGGGGTGACCCTGGCTGACTCCTCTCCCAGCTGCTGTTGCGTGGGGGTGTTTTTCCCCCTCCTTAACTATGCTATCCTAGAGGCCACTGGCATTGCTGCTAATGGGCAGCAGTGGGTCTGTGCTGGAGCCAGCTGGCATTGGCTCTGTCAGACACAGGGGAAGGGAAGCTTCTGGCAGCTTCTCAGAGAAGCCGCCCCTGTAGCCTCCCCCACTGTCGAAACCTTGCCGTGCAACTCCAATACATCCTTAATCAGCATTGTGTAGAAAACTACTCAGAGAATTCAGGTATTCAATTTTTTATTTTTTTTTTTTACTAAAATATCTCTGTGTATAACATTGGCAGGAGTGAATAGGCATGCCGTGTATTTTGTCCTCTTTTAAATTTTATTTTCATGGATAAATGACTAAAGAATGGGCTGTACAAATCACCAATATACAATATACACCAAAATACATGTGATAAGGGAAACGTGCAAAAGAGCTCTGAAGTGTGAGATACAGGACATGAGGGTATTACTTCATATGATGGAGGTTTTGTTCTCGAACATACATTTCTATGCTCAACAGTTAATATATTGCTTCTCTTCCTTTTGTAACAGGCAATCATTAAAAATTTGATCAGCTGCAACAGGGAAGACATCAGTCAGATCTCATTTGGTGAATGTTAAGCTCATTGTCAGGGCTACAAAACCTTTGGCGTATGTATGTGGGGTAGGATTGGGAAGGAATGTTTTATCCAATCTCTTATGTATGCTGCTCTGTACATGCTCTTGTATTATGGGCATCTCTCTAATGTCATATACAGGTCATTCCATTTTATGACAGAGAAAGCAAAAGTGCACTATGGCCATAGAACAAAAGAGGGCAAAGTTTTCAGCGTTAACTTAGCTCTTTTGAAAATTTATTCTTTGCTTCATAAAGAAGTATTGAAGAGCCTACAAGAGAACCTCTTGTGATCATCATCTCTTGTGCTGATGAACTCTGGTGTTTCTATGGAGTGTCCTTTTAAGACAGAGGGCTCTAATTGATTATGGCCTACATCTTGAATATGTACATTAGTATTCTGGAAAAATAAAGAACTCTTTTGATATTGGTTCGAAATTTTATGAAAAATCATCACAGGTAGCACAAAACAAAAGTAGCTTGGTGGCAGTACTACTGCTGAAACATACAGATGCACCTTTTATGGGAAGTAACCGAGGTCTTTGTGATCTCTCATGAGACTTCAATAAGCAACACACAGTAGCTGGCTAGAATCAGCTAATTAACTGGTTCATTCTATGCTGATTTTTTACTACTGAGTTTTTAAGGGAATAATGGAAGGCTCTTTCTCAAATTGAATATTCTGTGTCTCATTCACATAAATTATCTCTTATTCACGGTTCTCTTTCTTAATGCAAGGATCGCCGTCCCTGGGCTTCCCCACTGCAACTCAGTGAGAGTCCTGGCACCTCTGTGCCTTCCCTGCTTTGGGGACACCAGCAGGATAAAGGTGGTGAGTAAAGAACAAATGTGTTCTTACTGTTTAAGAAAGTTTCCTGAATATGCAAGATTTTCTTTCTAGTAAGTAGGGAGTTATTTCATAATTGCTGTTCTCTTTAACTGTTTGAGGTTATTCTTATCAAGAGTCACAGTGATTCTGTACCTGGTAACACCACAAAAGTAAGTGTGGCTGTGCATAATTCTTACCTAATTGTGTTTCTAGGGTATATCTTGTTACAATTAATTAACATGGTTTTTGGGCAAGAAAGAAAATGTTTTATTTAATAATACAGTAAGAAAACTACCAGCACACCTATGTTTAGTGAACCACCAGTGGAAGTGGTTGTTTTCAGATTAAAAAATTATCACACTAAGTAATTATATTCAGAAGGAATGCTTTTATTCCTATCTTGCTTCATATAGCAGGACTCATATGTAGTTTATATAGAATTATATAGTTTGCAGTTTTCAAGCCAAGGCAATCATCCAGTTGCTCTCATTCAAACGGAAAGAGATTTTAAGTCCATTGCAGTATTTTCTCATTCTAGGCTATTTAAATATCATTGTTAAACAAGCAAGAGAACACTTCTTCCTCTAGTTGGTTCTGCAAGCAGTACCATACTATTGTATCCCAGGTTTGGCCTGGCTGCAAGGAGCAGAGATTGGAGTATCCAGGAATCCCAATGTCTCTGCAGTACAGTGATTAGCACCTCATTTGGTGCAGGTCTCAATTATGGCTTGTGGTAGACCCCTGTCCAAGAAGACAACAAGAATTGTATGAGCTCTTTCTCTTTCATGGCTTCCTAGTGCATTCCTACCTCTCTGATTTCTGCTTCCCCAGCTCTTGATGCCTCATATATATCTGTGTCCCAGCTGAGACTCGTTGGCAGAGGAAAGCAATCAGAGCTTGCCTTTCAGCTTTCCAGATAGTTCCCAGGGGTCTATATGCCTTGAAGGCAAAAAAGCTTTTGTGCTTATTGCCAATACAGATATTTTCATCCTATTTATGGATATATCAACACTGAAAGTGCTGAGACACACAAGCTGGTGCAGCATGAGAAAGTCTGGAACAAAGAATGGTGGGAAGGACAGCGGATGTTTCCATGCTTGCTTTCTAGAACACTGCTTAGTCTAAGGTGTGCAAACACAGTCCAAGGGCCTCTAGAGCTGAGCTATTATCCCTGCACATCATCACATAGACTAACCATTCAATCTGCATCCTGGAGTTAGACTCTCAAGTCTGCAGTGAGGGAAAATTCTCATTGGAGTCTGGCAGAAGGAACATCTCATTTTATTCAAAAACACTGAATATGCAGTAGCAGCTGTGAGTTGTCAAATCCAGCATAGGATTATACTCCACATCATATGCTTCAGTACTTCATACAGACTATGTTTAAATTAATTTTTAATTAGCTCATTATACAGATAGAAGATCTGCTCATCTAAAGTTTTATAACCACAACTTTGCCTGCAGGTCTCTCCATCAGACAGTTGGATAATGGCAGCACCCAACTTCAGCTGGAAGTGCTCAAACCCCGCAGCAATGAGACTAATATTAAAAGCCCTGATAGTATCAGGCACCACACTCCATTATATCACAATTGCATTTCCATCTTCATGCCCAGTCTTCTTATACACCTTGTGGAGTGCCGGGACTCATGACAGCTGGGAAAAAAACCTACATGCCACAGAAAGCCAAAGATATCTGACTGTGCATAATGGTGCTACCCATAACCTTGGCATAGGTTGTGATGATTAAGTGCAAGGTAAGCCCACCCAAAGTGATTCATATGAATTGTTGGTGTGGAGATCTCAAACCACAGATCTCCCTCTTCTGGCTGGAGATTTTCTAGACATACATGCCTGATGAAATGTGATGGTGTTAGTTGTCTGTAACAGTATTTCCTGCTTTGGAAACACCTTCTCTCCTCTGTTCCAAATCTGTTCCCTGTTGTGAGATACACTGTGGGTGTACGTAGCTTGAAACATGAATAGAAGTGGCTGAGAAAGTACTAACTTTACAGACCTGGAATTAGGGTACATCTAAAGCCATTTGTTTAGGTTTGTACAGGAAATATATGGCACAGCGAGGGACAGGCCACAAATCACTGAAGAGCCATGTAGTGTGCTTAACTAGAGATCATCCTTATCTCCCTGGTACTTGCATGGTTTCTTTATTAGATGTTTTTAGTCGCATTGACATATTCTCCTTGGAGCTTTCAAATTACCCCACTGTAACAAGCTGACCACAGTTATAATGAGATTATTCAGAAAATTTATTTTGTCTTTTGGTTTTTTCCTTCCATTTGCTATCTTAAACGCCCTCAGAGAAGTAACTTTCATGAGATCAGGAGTTGGACATTTTCTATGTTTTAGTATGATGTTTTAAAGATCGCTGCACTGGAGGAGACTAGCTTCATGCTCATCAGACAGAAGCAAAGGCTGTCAGCTTGACACAAACTGTAACCTTGACTCAAAAATTCTTGTGTAAGTGTACAATTTGTTCTTTATGCTACAGTAAATCTTTATGGAAGGATATTCAATCTCAGTTTAGTTTCTATGAAATCCTGTTCTTGGCCCATGCGGAACCATGCTACACTTCAGTGAAGAGAGGTGATCCAGCTGCAAAGACTCCTTAAGTTGTTGTCCAGCCATTCACACTTCTGGAATTTCATAATAAATTGAATCAACTGAATGCATGGGGGGATTAGACAATGAACAGATCTGAATGAGTGGTGAAACCAATGACTCATCTCAGTCTCTAATTTCATTCCAGAAATTAGTACAGATTGTTTATCTAGGAAGAACTGGGAAGGGAATGTGTGAGGATATATGTGCTGTTTATTTAGAGCTGTAGTAGAAAGTTAATTCCTAAATAGAAGCTCTTCTCTGAAGCAGAGAGCAACTGATTTGCTATAGGGCTATAATGAATTTATTTATTTTAATGACATTTCTTGTCTTTTATGTGTAACAAAAGAAGATAGTGACTTTCTTCAAAGCCCATCTGTTTGAGATCCTTCATTGTTATTGATTTCCATTCAACTCCTTCCAGCTTCTTTATGAGTTAATGGCATTCAAGGGCCAAAGCCTAGTGATATATTTGCTGTAGTTTTATCAATGCTGTACAAAGCTTCATCTCTTCTCTAGTTCCTGATTGTGGTGAGCCCAAGGATGGAAAACTAAGCAGCACTGAAGAATTTCAATATCCTATTTCACTGCAAACTCACATTAAATTTGCTATTCTTTTTGAAGTCAGAAGAAAAGCCCTGACTGACATCAACTGAGTATCTGGTTCTGTGTTTCTGACAACATTACTGCTTGTCGGGTGTAGCAGCCCTGTGGCCGCTGAGAGTGAAAAGTAGCTAAGGCAGTTTCTGGGAGGATGAGAATACTAAGAGCCCATGATTCACCCTCTACCTAGCCTGGCATCCCCTTCGCCTGTTCTTTTCAACTTGTGCTGTTAGTGCTGCTGCCACTGTGTCATGGGTCTGTGCTGAATTGTCAGTAAGGGTACAAACGAGGGCATGCAGTTAACTGTTGGGCATGAAAGGGGGAGTAAGCAAATATTTTGCTTGCCCAAGAGTGGGAATGCTCTCAATGAACCTGGCTATTTCTCTGAATATAGATGTTCCAGAGGATTTTCTGTAAGAGACAGGCATCTTGCCTCCAAAAATAGCTTGTGCCTGGTCTTTCAAAACCCTTCGTAATGTGCCTTGCCAGTTATATGTTGCTGAGCAGGAAGGTTGAGAGGATTATTTCAGCTGTGGCAATCAGTTTACACCTTGAACCACAAGATCAGATTACTTGTGGTATTTAATTTTGAAATATTTCCCCCAGATGTACGGTACCTTTGCATGTTTCCCGGATGAATTTCATTTTGTTATTTCCTGCTGTTATTTCTAAGCTTTTTCAGATCTTCTGTGTTATTTCTCTGTCTTCACTTATGTTTGCAACACTTCCTAATTTAGCATCTTTTGCAAATTTAATTATTATATCAACTTTTTATATCACCTGATTAGTGGTTTTAAAATATTCCTGAATATCACTTGAGTTTAACACAGTCTCTGCAAATTTCCCAAGGGGCAGTTCCCTCAAATAATTTCTTCTTGGGGTTTGTGCATGGTTAGTGTATATGACACTGTGGATGTACATAAGACTACTCAACAGAAATTGCTGATGTCAATTAATACTTTCTTTGCTCTGAAAGACTTCATCTACAGACATCTCAAAGGTGTGAAACAGCATAATTAGGGCACAGGGACATGGTTGTGCAATAGCACATGTGAGTTTTCTACAGGAAACATCTAGCAAAAGTGAATTTAAAGCTGTCACAAATATGCTTCATGTCATAGGTAAAAAAATAAAGACTACAATAGGAAAAGAATACTCAGATAGTCCAAGCAAGCCTGATAGTTCTTTTAAGCATCAGGAATAGTGAAAGCAGTGGTAAAGGAAAAGGTTCAAGGGCAGTGCTTTGTAGTGGTCTAAAATGGTGTTTTGAATTTAATTTATATATGGAAACCAGGGAGCTGAGAAAGAAAAGCATGAAAACAGAAAAAATATTGAGATGGCCATTTCAAAAAAATTGAGTAAGAAGGATGTGAGACAAAAAAAAAAGAGATGTGTTGATGTAGTTCAGGCAGCAGATGACTAATGCATGAACTCTGAGCTATAGAATAAAGAAAAGGCTGAATTTTTAGTTTTTAGATCCAGTTTTATGCTAGCATCTAAACAAACATAGTTGATAATTTCAGGTGACTTTCCATTAAATGATTTACTAATGTCTAATGTATCATACATAGATTATTTTTTTTTTTTTTAATTCAGCTGTATGGCAGTTTGGTAAGAGTATAGCAAATTCCTTATGCAACCTCTTTGTTAGTGCTTCATGCAACCTAATGGTTCTTGGAGATAACTTTTTCCTGTGCCTGTTTGGCTTTGGTGGAGATTCCTTACTGGGCTGGCACATCTCTTTGAATTGCATGTTCTTCTTTACTTTTTTGTGATTGCCTATATTCTTAATACAGAAGAAAGAACATAATAAGATACTTTGTTTACTGTGTTTCTTTTTACACAAGTTGTCTCTTACATTGGAAGAGGAATTTTTTATTTAGTGATTTTCATAGTTTATTTAATAGCTATATCTCCATTACAGTGGACTGTATTTTTCAATTGCTGCCACTTTCTATTTTAAATACTTTATTCGGCCTAATTATAAACCAGGTGCTAGGTGCTGAGCAAAAGCAAAGAAAGTATGGACTTTTCCCCAGTGAATCTGCAGCTTATTGATGATTGTTGTGCTGTTCTGGTGTTTGGAACAGATAGCATTGTGTTTTAAGCATTGTTAGTATTCTAAAGCATACTCTTCACCACGCTGGAGATTTTAATTAATATGCTTTGGCAGAATGAAAATGGAGAGGTTATTTGGGTTTCCTGACTTTTTAACCAAAGCCTAGTTTACAAGACCACAGAAAAGTGATGGTCAGATAGTATTTAAACCAGAAATGGTGCTGTTTGTACAAGATCTTGTCATAATGCCAGATCTTTTTGTGGAGGATATGCAGGATTTACATAATCAAACTTCAGGAATCTAGCCTGCCTGTGTGAGCTAGGTCCAGGCTCATCATATACTGAAATAAGAGAGGTAGGTACCCTCTTCTTCATTGTCCTCTGGAAGTTCCCCTTTCACAAAAAACCTCCTAGCTGAGGGACCTCTAGGAAGAGGGTATCGCTCTCCCACGGCGCAGCCACTCTGCTGTCTTCAAGCAGGGGTCTGCACAGACAGAGTCTCAGTAGTGAAGAGTTATGTGGGGTTTTTTAAGAGTTATATCACTAAATCTAGCATAGTTGTCCACATCTGAAATCATAGCTATGCTTGGAAATCAGTGTTGTTGTGAGAGGGCAGTGGGCAAAGGAGATCAGTTGGTCTTTTACACAGAAGAGAGTCTGCATTGAAGAGGGTCAGATCAGGAGCTCATCTGTAAATGAAAGCCCTGCCCTCACTAGGCTACACTCCAGTGGAAAAAAAAAGGCTCAGTGTACTTCTCTGGCAACCTCACTTATTAGGCAATTTTAATATAGCTGTAATAAGCTCCCTTCAAGCCAGACCTTGGGTAAGGCCTTAGAAATGCTCCGCTTCCATGTGGCTTGTAACAAATATCACAAAGTATTGATTTATTCCATAACCACTCCCTGCCATGTGTTATGTAAATAACGACATTTGATAGAGTGTGTGGTTCTCTGTGCTGTAATGCAGAGGTCTTGGGAAGGCCTTGAGTCACAAGATGAAAGGCCAGCTATCTCCAGTTGTCCTCAGGATGTATGCATGACACTGCAGCTGCATACACAAGCAACAAGCCCTTCCCTTTTCAGTACATTCAATAATTATGGTTTTAATATTATATCTGGTTGGGTATAATCTTCTAATTACATAGCCTTGAATTTTCTCAAATTGTCTCTATCTTTGACGCTGTTAGTAATTCTCTACTGGTAAAACTAAATTCACAGTGCTTTCACTGCACATGCTTATATCTCTACAGATTTAAGCTAGAAAAAAAATCATGCAGTCTGAAAACACCACTAATTGTACTTCAGCTTGTAGGTTGCAGAGCAGCCTCATTCTGTTTTCCCACAGCCAAGAGAAGGCCTCAAGGCCAAAATGTCACCTCAGATTTCTTTTGATCTCAATTTATATTTTATTAACCCTTTTAACTTCACTGAGGGTGTGCAAGGAAACATGTATATTCCCTTTCATATAAACCCAGCATTGTCCTTACATCTTGCGTGCAAATGTATGGACAGTTTTTCATACAAAGGATTATTTAGATGTAATCTATATGCCTTGTGAGTTACAGATAAGAAGGGGCGGGCAGCATTTATTCTGCAATGTTTATGATTTATTTCCCTTTTATTTTCTCTCTTTAACTCCATCCAAAATATTTCTGAGAATCTTAGTGAAATATAATACTAGAAGCCTTTAATGGCACCTTTTCATCTCACAATTGCAGAGTGCTTTTCAGGGCTTAATTAAATTTTACAGCATGCCTTTCAGGTGAATGTAATTTGAATGCATCCATTCCTGTTTGTGAGGAAACTGAGGCAGGGAGTGGTGATTAGCTCAAGGCTGTGAGCCAAATAAAATGTCAGAGTAAGAATTATGGTCCAAGAGATTTGATTAGGAGATTTGATAATTTCAGCAAAATTTGCTTCTTAAAAATTTCGTCAAGCAGACAACACAAATGATGGCTGCCTGAATGGCAGAGGAGCCAAACAGCTTCTCCATACTCTTCCTTTCCTTAGTCTTTGTGGTGATTAGTGCTTTATGCCTCAGTCCAGTTTTTGGCCTCACCAATCTTCGGGCACACCAGATGCTTGCTCAGTCCTCCAGTATGATCAGGAGAAAAGGAGTGGGTGGTTACACTCTACCTCTGCCATCTTCTCAGCAAATGGTTCAGGCCTTTCAGCCCTTTCCACTGACAGGCCTGTTAGGGTGGGACCTGAAAGCATCCACCCACTCCTACAGCCATGGTCTTCTACAAGATAAACTTTGTAATGTTAGTTGTGAAAGGCCTGAAGCTCCTTGCGTGGTGGTCAAGGGTGAAGTTTTCATCCATCTCCTCACTGTAAAGTAGGGAAAGCAGCCTGTCCTCTTCTGCAGTTAAGCAGGTAGAAGGGGAGAAAGCTGCTGGGAGAAAAGTGTTGATTTACTCTGCACATGTATCTTACAAAGGTTCTCTATAGATTCTGTCATCAGCAGTTACTACCCAAACATGGTTACCGATGATGCTGTAGGACAGCACATAAAGCATCATATGGGAATGGGTTAGGACAGTGGGAAGATATACCTTCTGGGCCCTCAGTGTTCATAGGTCAGAAATTCTATTTGCTTTGGTCTGAGCCTGATCACGAGGGGAATGCAGCTGCATGAGTGTTGCATCCCCACTGTGTGTTACTACCTACAGAGGGAATGGCATTATCCAGTCTGTCTGGCAGGCCTAGAACTCATATATGCTGCCATTAAAAAGTGAGGTGTGGCCGTTTCTGTGAAGGTATGTGAAACAAGAGTGAAATCAAGCACATGAGAGATCCCACAGATACAGTACACAGGCTGAGAACACCCTTTCGTTTGTACCAGCTATCACAGTGAGAAAAAGTCATCTAGCCATGAGACAGGATCAAAACAAACAGGTCAGTATTTTTAATGAGTTAAAGAATCAGTCTTTGAGATTGATTCTTTCAGTAGTTTTCTTTGAGAAATTCATTCTCTCAGTAGAGAAGCCAAAGATCGAACGATGTCCCTCTGTCACCAGACACGAGTCTCAGACCTAGTGGAAAGAGAGGACACTTGTAGTCCTTCACTGCCTGGCTCTGCTGGAGCCTCAGCCTGCACTGGGAAAGTACTAACACATCTGGGCTTTCCAAAGCCTGAGCAGGACATAGCAACCTCAATGTCTGACTCCAGATCCTCCATGCAGAGCATACAGTGTGGTACACAGTATGTTCCCAATGTGCTGTGACAGTCAGTCAGTGGCCACTCAGCAGGTATAATGAAGGCAAAGAGAAGTTTTCTGTTTCCATTGTCGTCAGCCCAGTGTCTGAAAAGTACTTACCTGGGAATGAAATGGCTCCTCACAGTTCTACAGAGGCTGATCTTCCATTGCTGTATTATGAAAAAGGCACTGCATGGTTTGTCTTTTTATCAGAAGAGTATGATCAGAGTACAAATGAGGTCAGGCAATTGCTGAACACGTTTTGCCACTTCCTGTTGATCATCTTTCTAATAACTTTCTCTTCTTCTTCATGCTGACCTCTTCCAATAGTGAAGTCAACAGCTGTGGCCACATGCACGGGACATAGTTTGACAGCAGCAGGTCTCAGCTGACAGACTCTGGAATATATCATTTCAGTAGCATCATCTGGGTCTATAGCTGCCTCTTTTATTCATGACATGGATGAGGGTATTGAGTCTTTCATTAGTAAATTTGCAGATGACACTAAGCTGGGAGCGTGTGTCGATCTGTTGGAGGGTAGGAGGGCTCTGCAGAGAGACCTGGAATGGTTGGATACATGGGCTGAGTCCAATAGGATGAAGTTTAACCAGTCCAAGTGCCGAGTCCTGCATTTTGGCCGCAACAACCCCCTGCAACGCTACAGGCTGGGAACAGAGTGGTTGGAAAGTGCCCAGGCAGAAAGAGACTTGGGGGTACTGGTCGACAGCCAACTCAACATGAGTCAGCAGTGTGCCCAGGTGGCCAAAAAGGCCAATGGTATCCTGGCCTGTATCAGGAATAGTGTGGCCAGCAGGAGCAGGGAAGTCATCCTTCCCCTATACTTGACACTGGTGAGGCCGCACCTTGAGTACTGTGTCCAGTTCTGGGCCCCTCAGTTCAGGAAGGACGTGGAGACACTTGAGCGTGTCCAGAGGAGGGCAACAAGGCTGGTGAGGGGCTTGGAACACAAGCCCTATGAGGAACGTTTGAGGGAGCTGGGGTTGTTTAGCCTGGAGAAAAGGAGACTCAGAGGTGACCTTATCACTCTCTACAACTTCCTGAAAGGTGGTTGTAGTGAGGTGAGGGTTGGTCTCTTTTTCCGGGCAACAACTGACAGAACAAGAGGACACAGTCTTAAGTTGTGCCAAGGTAAATATAGGTTAGATATTAGGAGGAACTTTTTTACAGAAAGAGTGATAAAATATTGGAATGGTCTGCCTGGTAAGGTGGTGGAGTCACCATCCCTGGACGTGTTTAAAAAGAGATTGGATGTGGCGCTCGGTGCCATGGTTTAGTTTAGTTGAGGTGTTACGACAGAGGTTGGACTCAATGATCTTGAAGGTCTCTTCCAACCTGGTAATTCTGTGATTCTGTGATTCTGTATTGAAGGTTGAAGGCCTTGTGTGTTTTTCTTCTTTTCATCTTCTTTCCACTACACCAGCATTGCACAGGGATTTTAAAGTATGTGTAGGAAAATGGGCCTTGGGGACAGACTTTACTTCAGGGTTAGAAACAGCCTTTTTTAATTTACAAGTGCTTGGTTGTGTGTAAATCTGTTTCACTACCCAAACTTCACATCAAAGTGTTTGAGTTGTGCTGTACTTGATGAGAGCAAGAGTCCATGTTTGTCATTGCATAAGTGAAACAGAAATTCCTTTGGGAACAGGGAGACAGAGACCTGAACACAGCACACATTAGAGGATTTGCTGCAAATTCAGTGACAGAAAGTGTTGGGTTTTTTATATTATTAATATTCTTCCAGATTAAAACCTCTGCAACAAATGCCATTTTGAACCTCGTTTATGATTGAGGCTCTTTCACAAGGGTGCTTAGGCTCCTTTGAAACCACTATGTGGGGTTGAATTAGTGACTTAGGAGACTCCAGGCCACCGGGGTGGAGTGCAGAAAGTACCCAGAAGCCTAATTTACCTCTCACAGAGCACAGACCACTCCCATTGACCCCACTGCTTAAATGCCTGTCAGATGAGAGCAATGGCAAGAAGTCAGTCATGTATATCAGGAGGAATTTCTGCTGATCACTGAGGAGAGCAAGAGAAATTCCCTGTAAGTGGAGAGAGTGTCCCCAAGATCAGGATGCATCCCTGCCCTTCAGTGAGAATGATTCCAGGGGGTTGTTAAAAATATTTAGTTTTCAGGAAGATTAGCTGCACCTTTCATTTGTCCTTTGAAGATTATTTTTGCTCTGTAAAGGGTTTTAAAAAATGGCAAACCAGTACAGGCACGTTAAAAAAAAAAAAAAA